>JAUCMU010000151.1:4941323-4961569 GCA_032275025.1 Enteromius treurensis
CTCTCTGGCGAGTTCCCATATGTAACGTCTCCGTTCCCTCCTTCAGGGAACGTGGGTTACGATAGTAACCTAGACGTGTTTGTGCACTTTGGGTCTGCAATTTATTGCTGTGCCAAGCGTCAAGTTAGGAAAACGTTTAGAAAAGAGTTTTGAAACATATTGAGAAATGTGTACATTTTTTAAGTAAAATCTGGGCCCGTATTACAAAACATCTTAAGGCTAAAAGTTGCTCATAAGTTGCAGAGTTAGGAGAAAATCTACATTATTATTATTATTTTTTTTTTTTTTTTTTACATACATTTTTGCCCTTTATTTCATTATTTCACTTTATTTCACAAACCCTTTTTTTTTTCTAGTAATGAGCTTTTAAAAAGATGTCTTTTGATAGGTTTGGAGGTGATCCCATCTCTAAATTTTCCTTTGATTATATCCTGTTCATTAAACAGTTGGGCAAGAAGTAACAGATGTTCTTGCGTCTTTCAGCCCATGATCATTCTATACTCTGTTACTTAAAATTAGGTTTTATATACATATCCGATTAGCTACATTTGTTTAATTAGTGACACAAAAATATTTATTTGAATGTGGCAATTAACATTATTTTTAAGCTTTTATTTAGATATGGCAACATAATAGCATGCTATTCAATATTTCTATGAATAAATCTCTGACAGAGATCATCCAATCACTGAGGGTATAATTAGTAAGCGTGCTGACATCATCCATAGCAATCAGATCAACCCTGCGCTTAAGACAACTCTCTGTTCCCAAGTAAAGTGTGTTACAGCAGCTTTAGAATTTAAGAGAAAACTCTTAGCTTAAAACTTCTGTAATTTAGGAGAACTCTTAGTAGTAAGATAAAATGTTTTGTGAATACAGGCCCGGTCTGTAAAGATCTCATTTCATGCCAATTGGTTTCAACGCTGTAATGGCAGAGCTGAATCTTTGAGAGCATTATTTGAGTATGAATAAAGTTCTACTGAATTTCAAGAAAACTAGCATAAGAAGGAGAATGAGGGATGCTGCCATGTTTAAACACCAGCAGAGCCTATGTGTCATCTCAATATAGAGGTGACTTACCTTAAAAATTCCCATTCAGCATTCCTCTTGCTTTGATGCAGTTCAGCTCTGATAGGAACCGCAACACTTCAAACAGAGCGTTGACTCCTGGGGAGAAGCATTGCAGGGCCATCTATGCTCTGTCCTTATGTGACTGATTTAAAAAGGGAGATCAGTATTTTAGCTAATTTGTTATACGCTGTGTTTGTGTGTGTCTGTTTCCCTTGCACTTGAAGGCTTAATGTAGATCCACTTTCACACATCATATAAACGATTTATTCATTGATTAAATGATTGTCCCGTGCATTGGTATCACAATGTCAAACATCACAAATAAGATTTAGTCCTGTATTTTAATATGGTCATCCCACCCAAAACTTTACATTGTGTGTTTAGTGCTTTTAAAAGATTAAACGTGTGTGTACTTTGTATATTTGAATTTGTATATTTCTATAGATATATATTCGTCTGCGTATATATATTTATATCTCTATATATGACATATAAATATTTTATATGTAAATATAGCATTTAAATGTATGCATGAATTTGTGTGCATTACATGAACATAATAAATATACACAGTACACACACATATTATTCAAACACAGACTATAATTTTGCATTTGATTAATCACTATTAATCGTTTGACAGAACAAGTACTTAGGAGCATAAAAAAATTATTTCTTTATTTAAATTACGACTGGGTTATATACAGTAATCGAACTAAGAGCGTTCTCTTTATTATCTATGAAGCTGATATCACTTTAGTTCACTGACAGTACAAGCTGACTGACTGAGTGAAAGTATATACAAAAAAAGTACTATCTGTGCTGTGAAAAGACTGATATCACTATGATTTTCAAATTTAAGTTTCGACTGAAGTCCTGGTACTTTTAGTTTAAAAACTAAAAAAAAAATGTTGAAGGTTAAGGTTAGCACAAGTTTGTGAGTTGATAAGCATCAAGAAATCCATTTCAATAGCAAATGGCTGTATAGGAAGCCTGAAAGTATCAGAACTGAAAAATTGCTTGTATTAAGCTGCAACGTAATTAATATCATCCAAAAGTACATTTTCTTGATTTCTTTATTGACATAATGCTCTGTCTATTTCTAATACAGATAACATCATAAACCCATGGTAAGATTAGCCAGACAAACTTAGCGTCTGTTTTAAGGTGTTTGTGTATGTTCTTATAAATACATCTTTGGGAATGCCTTAGTTAAGACAAATAGCAAAAAATTTGGGCCTATTTATCAGGATTCCAGAACCAATATTATATTAATCTATTACATGAAATAACTCTAAATTATCCTAAGGTCTTTTCCAAGACCATAACTTTTGTTTTTATGTAATGAGTTTTCCAAACCAGATGTAAAACATTATGATATGAAATCATAGCAACATCATAATATATTAAGACGTGAAAGGATCTGTCAGTTCTTATGGAGCCAGTTATGTTCATTCAGTCCTGAGGAATCCGGTTTCCCAGAACACCGGCTAAATTAACAGTCTTATTTGAAATGAGTTATAGTTTCCAGCTGCACCGACCTTTGGCTTTGTTTGAGAGATTTTATTTAGATTATTCACAGAGCTCAACTATTGTATGAAATTGGGTTTTTGCAAATTAATTCTGTGGAATCACTAAAAAAGGTTCCAAACCAAACTAAATGTTTGATACTAAAAATAATATTCTATTACAGCACCAATGATATTATATATTAATGATTCAATATAATATGACATTAGTAATTTAGTAATATATACATATAGTAATATAAATAAGTATCATTATCATCACGTTAATAGGAAGATATTTTTATCTCATTTTTTTCCCCTTTTCAGTTTATAGATTTATTATATGTATTGTATAGTAAAAAATTATTTCTGTCAGTGAAATCATCAACTAAATGTGGTAAAATATCATGAACACCTAGTCAAGAAATAAGTTTGGGTTATTTTTTTATAACTCAAGTGGCAAGTTTGGACCTTAGGCCGAAATCAATTATCCTTATCTTAACTGTACCTAATGTCTGAAACGGACCCCGCTGCTCGTGTCTGCAGATGGATGTTGGGCCCTGCATGGCGTACTCAACACCCTGACATCTCTCATTCTGCGGTTTGCTGGCTAAATATTTTATATGTTTACCTTATGCTCTCCATGCAGTGCGAGTGAGCGTATGGCTGGCCGTGCGGGCTGAGAGAAGAGAGTGTTCTTGTAAGCCAAACACAAATCCCCCTACCCTTATATCAATAATGGACTGATACTAAATGCCCTTTAGACAGAGCTAAAGTTAGGTGTCATACAGAGTGTGTTTGCTTGTTGTCTATGCTGTGTCCTGTGGAGAATCACTCCATGATGGAGAAGTCTGTGTTCCTCTTTTCCTCTCTCTTTCTTCGTCTCTACAGCTCATGCGGTAATGCACAGCTGTGTGTAATTGATGACATATTTTGGCTAGCTCTCATGATCTAATTAGGCTTGTAATCTTCCATACAGTGTGTGCATGAATCATACAAACGGTATATTTATGATGGTGATTAGAGCTCAAGAAAGTGGCATATTTTTTTTCTATATAACATTTGGCTCTTTCTAACCGTCAGTGGGTAAATTTCATTGTTATTTACTCAAACACATCAATCATAGTTGACAGCTTTGTGTTGAGCAAAGCATCGCATTGTGTTTTCGGGTGGCACATCATGTCATCAGCAAATGACGCAAAACGCTCATTTCAAAGTGTACGTGCTAGACCTGCAAGCTCACTCACTCAATGTAGGCCACAGAGAAGTAATTGCTCTATAAAACAAAAGTAATACTCAATAAAGCAGAAAACACTACAGCCATTCACTTTATAAAACTGAAGGATTACTGTCAGGGTAGCAGGTAAACATGCTGTTACTTTCTAGCGTACAGTCCCAGTGGCAGAGTAACAGCTCTGGGTTCATAAGATAAAAGCTCTTGGCTACTTATTAATGTGAGCAGATAAGTGAAAGTGCAGAGATGCTGTTTGGTAAAACATAATTACATGTTAGCTGTTCACAATGAAGGCACCTGTAGGCAAATGTGAGGACTTGGAGTTGATGCTACGTGCTTCTTTGGTTTGTTTGGTATGCACACATGTATATAATGGCTGAGTACTCCTGACATCTATCTACATTGAACTTCTGGCATGATGCAGAGACCTGAGAGGTAATTAAGTTTGAGATGTTGTTCTCTCTCGGCACAGCTGACTCTGTGAGAGAATAACAAGCCAGCACAACAGCCAGTCGCCTTTAACTTATGGTCTGTCTTCTCACATTCAGGGAGAACCATGATTCAGCCTGTCAAGACAACCGGTGCTGAGATTTGGTTTCTTTGAACACTTCAGATTTTGCTGCGCAATAAAGATTTTTAGAAAACGTCCTAGTTGTAATTGTTAATGATTTAGGGCTTTGAGTCTTTATCTAGATTTTGTAAAAACATTTTATTTTAGTCAAGCGTTTCAGCTACTTTTCAGCAGTTATCCCAAACTTCCCCATCAGCAGTTTAAAGCTGGAGCAATGCGTTGCCACATAATTACACAGCTCTGTTCACAAGCCCTTTGCTTTTTTTGTTAATTTTTATTGTTGTTAGCCCAGTGTGCCTTTGCAAAAAATCTAGTTTGTTATTGGGTCATTACAAAAGGCTCCAAAATGACTGCATCTCAAATTGAATTGCCTTATGTTTATTCACAAATACTTTGAATACATTTACTGACGAAGAATTTCATGCTGAAATACTTTCATAAAAAGTAAATGAGACCGACACAAAGACAATGTTAAATGGGTATGAGCAAAGATGTTTTAGTGATAGGATTATTAGGATAAAATTATTTCACCACACACTTTTGTACTGTTTTTATATTCTAATAAATATTAAGAATAAGCTAAAGTTTGCATTAAAATTGAAATACAGATTACAGATACATATATATATATATATATATATATATATATATATGATCAAAATATAGATAGTATGTCTCTACTTCCGTTTCATTGTGACTTTACATATAACAGTTCCATGCCATTTCACTCATCATCTTCTTTAACTTGTAATTATGCAAAAAGTAATGTGTTAGTACAACTGTTTGAAAATGCACATCAACACATAGGGTAAATTCATCCAATATAGAGTAAATTGAGACCTCAAAATGTTAATCAGAATTCTAAAATTTCTAGATCTCTAAATAAACTTTGTACACGTGTATTTTGTTGTAGAGGTTATTTCAGGTGACTTACCTCCATTGTTTGTTGTTTCACTTCTGGGCACAAAAAACAATTTTACAATGTATGTTGTAGAAAAAAGCAATATTCAGTGATGTAACACACAACTGTACCGTAAATAAATAAATTGCTGCTAAATATATTCATGGAATTTGTTCTGTTTCCGCTACAATACTGAGCATAGCTTGCATTTGAAGACTTCAATTTGTAAGTGCAGTGGTTGAAATGGAATAGCAATGTGTTTGGCTGTTTCATGAGAGATGTAGTATTAGAGCTGAGGCCCCAATCTATTGAAGGGCCAGTGCTGCTATATCTCAACAATTGAGTTAGCTCAGTGCAATTGCTGTCCATTCAAAGGCTGAGAAATTGAGTTTCAAGCTTGAAGCACTACCATTGCCCTGGAGGAGGGGGTGGAAGGAGGGTAGAGTGAGACAGAAATAAAGAAAAGACAAACATAAAACCATACAAACTATTGACCAGAGACAATGAGACAAAGAGTGCATGTACTTGCTCTCTAGAAAACAGCAGCACTGGCATCACATCTTACACATGGGCTTTCTAATAAAAAGTCCCGAGGCCTGAAGTTTACTTTAAGAAAAAAAACAACAACAAAAAAACTTGGGTGTTGTTCAAGTATAATTTCTTCTGACCAGCATCGATTCAAACATAGTCCATATGGCATTCATATTTTCCGTTCCCATGTACCCAGGTCATATAGACTCTGTTTTCAGGAATTTATGTCAGAGAGTACTACATAACCCACTGCAGGCTTCTGAGAGGTTATTAATTTAGGCACAACAGTATTACAAATGACACAATGTTTTACTGAGTTGAGAAACTGAATTTTGGTTTGGTGTGATATTAAAATAATCATTGTCTTTGCAGTACAAAACACAACCTAGTCTCATAAAAATATGTACCTGTGAACTTTTTGTGCAACACCGTTTTTTACGTACCTTACTGCACATTTTGCCGCAGTTTTAAAGAGAAATGTCTACTGGGTGGTGCTAAAAAACAGGTTCAGTACATGTCCCTGGCACATTTTTAGAACGTTTATATAGGTATGTATTGTGCCCATTCAGAATTGAAATATCGGTGGATTGTTGCTAAAAGTGAATGATCTATCATGTTGGAAATATGCCCTACAGTCAATCCAACCTTAAACCTACCTGATAGTGTTAACAAATGTAAAACTGATATAAAAATGCATTTGTTGATGGAACCATGCCATTTCAATTTCCTTTCACTCAGATTTGAACTGTTTTCTCGAACTGGAGCTCCTCGCCTCTTAACTCTTTCGATATCTCATCAATTAGGCTACAACAATTCTCCGCCAAAGACAAGTTTTTATGGCAAATCCATGTTCTAGGTTTATTACGGTAAGGAAAGCCCTACCGCATGTCATGAATGAGTTACGGAAGGTCTACCGGCTCAAAAAAATGATTATTATCATAATTAAAAGGATCAGAGACTATGTAAATCATAATATAGATCATATATATAGATCATGCATGTTTTGACGATTTTAAATCTGATTGTGACAAAGTATAGGCTAGTCAGTGAAGGAGATGCCTTTACAGATGCAGAAATTTCTCTAGTTATGTTGTGGACTGATCAATAACCCAGAGATCTAAATATGTTTGTATGTATGTGCAATATATATAATGTATGTGTATGTGTGTGTGTGTGTGTGTGGCTTGGTTCTTCTATTGTATGGTAATGCACTCTGAGAGAAGAGACAGGAAGAGAACAGGTGGTATGGATAAAGAAATTCACTACTTAATCTGAGAAATAGCAAAGCATGATATACAGTGAGGTCAATAAGTATTTGATCGCCCTGTGATATTGCAAGTTCTCTTACTTAAAATCATGGAGGTGTCTACAATTTTCAGCATAGGTGCATTTCCACAGAATCAAAAAAGAAAAATCCGGAAATCACATTGTATGATTTTTTTAAAGAGGTCATCCGGTGCTACGTGCACTTTTACAAGCTGTTTGAACTGAAATGTGTGTTGGGAGTCTGTGTACACAACCACACTACAGTAATAAAGATCCACCAGTAGTTATCTTATATAATAATAAAAATAAGTTGCCCCTTCTGAAATCAAGGCATTCTCAAATGCATGTCGGTGGGACGTCACAGAGGCTGCTCCCACAATATTTGATTGACAGCAGCGTGTCACACTGAACTGGTGTCTTACCTCAGACCCGCCCTGAGTGAGCCGTCATCAGACCGGGACACAGAGACAAGCAAGAATCCTAAGCGATTGAGGTGTTTTGTTGTTGAATGTATTAATGAACATAGCAGTAGTCATTTACCCCCGACATCTGAGTGACTGAAGACTCTTGGAAGACTGAAGGATTAACGTTACGTTTGGTTATGAAGAGAAACGCGCCCTTGATCAACTGAAATGCATTTATGTTCGCTCAAATCATTCATGATCCAGCCTGACCTACAGAAGCAGTCAGTATAATGTCTTTTAATGAATCTTTGCAAATTGCCTGTCCTAATAATGTACTCAGGTCCCGGCCGGGAATACCCGTAGCCCCAAGAAGTGCCCCTGGGGTGATGGTGATGGTGATTGCCCCCCCCCCCCAAAAAATATAAAAAAAGCAGAAGGGGCAATCTACAGCTCTGGGCCCCGATATTCCATTCAACCATTTCTCTTTTTTCTCCTCAGATGCGGACCCGGAGCCCTGGATCGTCAGCACGGGAACCAGTGCAGAAGGTAAGGGCTGCTCAGAGCAGTCCCCTCCTTGGTTCCCCACCAGGCTGCCCCACTGCAGGCATGGCTGT
Organism: Enteromius treurensis; assembly: GCA_032275025.1. Taxonomy (NCBI): domain Eukaryota; kingdom Metazoa; phylum Chordata; class Actinopteri; order Cypriniformes; family Cyprinidae; genus Enteromius; species Enteromius treurensis. The sequence continues at coordinate 4,949,424 of JAUCMU010000151.1, forward strand.
CACCGTGCCCTTGATACCCCTGGCGACACGGTTGGGGGCCTGATTACAGCTCCTCAACCCCTCGTAGTGGTTGATACGGACGGTACTCCTCGGCTATGCGATTCAGTTCGCTAGGCGCCCGCCTAGGTACAGTGGCACTCTCTATACCCGTGTTCATTCAGACACGGATGCTGCTGTCTTCCGTGCGGAGGTTGCTGTCCTACTGGCGAAGGACGCGATCGAACCTGTTCCTCCAGCCAAGATGAGGTCAGGGTTTCACAACTCTCACTTCATCGTGCCCAGACAGAGCAGTGGGTTGAGACCCGTCCTGGAGCTCTGAGCCCTGAATCAGTCCCTTCTCAGGCTGCCATTCAGAATGCTCACACTGAAGCGCATACTGACATGCATCCGGCCCCAGGATTGGTTCGCAGCCATCGACCTGAAGGACGCATACTTTCACGTCTCGATTCTAGCTCGCCACAGGCCCCTACTGCGGTTTGCGTTTGAGGGTCGAGCGTATCAGTACCGCATACTCCCGTTTGGCCTGTCCCTGTCTCCCCGAGTCTTTACCAAGCTCAGGAAGCACAGGGACCTGGTGCTACGGCACCTCAGCCATCTGGGCCTTCGGGTCAACCAAGAGAAGAGCAAACTCTGGCCAGTGCAGAGGATCTCTTATCTCGGCATGGAGCTGGGTTCGGTCGAAATTACTGCCCGCCTCACGGGGGAGCGCAGGCCATGCTGAACTGCCTAGATACGTTCAGGCACAAGACAGCGGTACCTCTCAAATCTTTTCAGGGGCTCCTGGGGCATATGGCAGCCGCAGCCGCAGTTACGCCGCTTGGGCTCCTCCATATGAGACCGCTTCAGCGTTGGTTACACGACCGAGTTCCGAGATGGGCATAGCACTGCGGTTCTCTCCGGATTGGCATTTCCACGGAGTGTCACCGCTTGTTCAGCCTGTGGTCAGACCTTGCTTTCCTGCGGGCAGGAGTACCGTTAGGAAAAGTGTGCAGGCATATCGTGGTGCACACGGATGCCTCCACCACGGGTTGGGGTGCTGTATGCAATGGGCAGTCAGCTCGGGCACCTGGACAGGTGTTTGACTACAGTGGCATATCAATTGCCTCGAGTTGCTGGCCGTACTTCTGGCCCTTCGTCGCTTTCGACCGATGTTGCTCCACAAGCACGAGCTTGTCCGGATAAACAACACTACAGCTGTAGCATACATCAACCATCAGGGTGGTCAACGCTCCCGCTGCATGTCGCAACTCCAAGATGAATCCAAGATGGCGCCGGTGAGGTTGGCTGCTGTTGCGACTGCTCCAACAAAATCTTTGTTTGTTTTGTTTATTTTTTGTTATTTTGGCTACAAACACTGGTTTCTTTTTGTTTCTTTTTGTCATTACATATGACGTTGCCACTCTAATTAATACAGAGCACAATGCATTTACCCTTCGCCGTTTTTGAACCCGGACCCATCTTGGCCGAGCGAGATCTTGAGGAGGAACAAAGGACGTGACCCGAACTGGCATCCTCGAGGGAAATGAGCCGGCGTCAGGAACAGGCTGAGGGCACGCGCACACCGCGCTCCCTTACCAAGCATCTTGCTCGCCAATGTCCAGTCGTTGGATAACAAGCTTTATGACCTCAGGGCAAGGGTTAAGTTCCAGAGGGACATTTGGGACTGCAACTTTCTCTGCTTCACTGAGACATGGCTGAACCCAGCGGTATCGGACCATCCAGCCGGCCGAATTCTTCTTGGTTTACTGTATGGACAGAACACTGGAGTCGGGCAAGACTAGGGGAGGTGGAGTGTGCCTTATGGTGAACAATCGCTGGTGCGACAGCGCGAGTATTGTTCCCCCCTAACGCTCCTGCACACAGAATCTTGAACTTCTGACCATCAAATGTCGCCCTTTGTACCTTCCTCAGGAATTCAGCTCGGTCAGCGTCAGTGCCATTTATATTCCACCTCAAGCGGACATGGACACTGCGATATGGGATTTACATGAGTCACTACACCTTCATCAAATTCAACACAGGGATGCCGCACTCATTGTTTTGGGAGATTTCAACAGTGCCAACCTCAAACGTGCACTGCCGAACTTCCATCAGCTGCCCCACCAGGGGCGAAAGGACATTACATCACTGTTACACTCCTTATAAGAACAGTTACAAGTTACAGTCACTACCATCATTTGGGAATGCCTGTTTACAAAAAGAGGCTGAAACAGGAAGCCCCGGTGCAGAGGGAGGTCGCACGCTGGACGGACCAACCGATGGCCACTCTGCTGGACGCGCTAGGTGACGCAGACTGGGACTTGTTCCGGCGTAGCTCTGATGACGTCAGCATGTTTACGAAAGCGGTTGTGGGATTTATAGGGAAACTAATGGATGATACTGTGGAAAAAACTATCATCAGAACATTTCCCAACCATCCGCGATGCTCTGAGATCCCGCTCCGCTGCCTACAACACAGGGCTCGCCACTGGGAATATGGATTATTACAAGGCTGCATCTTACAGCGCGCGCAGAGTGGTGAAGGAGGCGAAGCGGCGTTATGGGAGGAAACTAGAGTCGCAATTCCAACACGGCAACTCTAGGAGCCTGTGGCAGGGACTTAGAACAATCACGGATTATAAAACACCACCCTCCAGATCGGATAACGCGGACGCTTCTCTGGCCAACGAGCTAAATACTTTTTATGCTCGCTTTGAGGCTGCAGCTCATCACGCTAGCAGCGCTAGCAATGCTACCGCCATGCAGACCGAAAGTGCCGGTGAGGATAACACGTTCACCATTGAGGAGCATGACCTGAGGAGGGCATTCAGGAGAGTGAACATCAAGAAGGCAGCAGGACCCGATGGCATCACAGGTTGGGTCCTGAAAGCCTGCGCTGACCAGCTAGCACCGGTGTTCACCGAGATCTTCAACCTCTCTCTGGAACAGTCCACAGTCCCCTTGTTTTAAGCAATCCATCATTGTTCCTGTCCCAAAAAAGAGAGATAGATAAGAGGTGAGGTAAGCTATCATAGACTGAAGACCCAGGTAAACAATTACTTAGAGCATTACAATATTTTATTGTTTGTAGTGTGATCAGGGTGTGCATCTACTAGGATTACTAGTGTTAGGGAAAAACATTTTATTTATACTTGTTTAAAAAAATTAACAAGATGACTCGAAAAAAGATTTGTTCATTTTGCTGAACGAGACTCAAATGAAAACAAGTCTGTAAGATTATCCGATCAATAGAAAACAGGTTGCGAAGCTAGTTTGGTTGCATTAACAAAGGCACAAGCTCTCTGGTTACCTAGCAACGTAGGGAGAGTGATACGCTAACAGCCAATCTTGTAACAGTGTTACATGATTGATGAAATGTTGGTGACATTTCTGTCTTCGTTACGGAGGGGATTATAATCAGAGGAAGGTTAAGTAGTAAAAATGTTGAAATGTAATATATTTTTCTCCTGGTCCTTATTTTAAATGGGTCATAAAAAATATCAATAATTATCGATATCGACCGATTTGAAACACAGATATCGCAATACAGTTTTTAGTCATATCGCCCAACCCTAAGATCATGTTCCATGATGATATTTTTGTCAATTTCCTAATTTAAATGTATCAAGACTTAACTTAATTTTTGAGTAATCTGCATTGCTAAGAACTTCATTTGGACATCTTTAAAGGTGATTTTCTGAATATTTAGATTTTTTTTTTTTTTCAAATAGTTGTTTCTCGGCCTAAAACTGTACTGTCCTAAAAAAAATCCATGCATAAATGGAAAGTTTATTTATTTAGCTTGCTCATGATGTGTAAATCTCAGTTTTGAAAAATTAAAAAATTATAACTGGCTATGTTGTCCTGGGTTACATATGGGAATATGCAGTTATAATACGTTTAGGAATTGAAACAGTTTTTGTATGTTAGAGAACAGCTGTTGCACTTGATTGTTAATGTGTAAGTTTGTATTTTATTTAATGTAACTTCAGCAATTTTGTGGGCTCAAATGTCTGTTTTTTATTTTTTTTAAGCCGATATTCCCTAAATACATTTTACCTGCATGAATGGCTTCTGGTCTGGCATGAAAACCTTTGTGATCTGAATCAATATTTCATTTCCTGCTATTTATTTGCCACCATTAGTCTAATCTCCATTGTTTCTCAAAATAACCATCAACGATTCTGTCGGAATATAAGCATGGTCCACAGGGATTTTACCCAGAATTGCTATAGTCATAGAAGCAGAAACATCACCAAGCATTCAGAATAGTGGTAGAGGATTTTGATGAGGATGTGACTTCTCTAATTACTTTTTGTGCTCCCATTTTCTAAAATGTCAAAAGTCTACCATTAATGTTCACATGCACTATTGAGTAAAATAAGTAAGCAAAATTAACTATGGTTACATTTACAAAAATGAAACCGTGTAAGGATGAAATCTGTATGTTAAGTAATTGGAGTACAGTTAGTACTAGAAGTGTAATATTTACCATCAGAGGTTTAGAACAAACCCTGAGTAGAATGATTGAGGAGTCAATCAATACACTATTGCCTCTGTTAAATGATTATGTATGTGGTGAAAGAATGTGAGACAGATGTACTGGTTTGAAAATCGCACTGCAAGCTGCAGACAGATAGTGTGATTTCACAGAATCAAGTTAGAAAATTAGATCATGGCTCTAATAAGATCCCTAATTCTCTGTGACTCATAGTGTCACAAGGACAGGACATCTTTTCACCTAAAGGCCTCGGTAATGAAAGAACATCTCCTTTTTTTTTTTTTTTTTTTTTTTTTATAAGAGAGCCAGGGCACAGAGTGCATGCTGGCAGGGTTTAGAGACTTTGTGGGTGTGTGTTATTTCAGTAAACTGTGATTAACCGTGTGGTACTCTGTTACCTCTATAGGGCACATTAGTGAGGAAGTAAAATCACATTCATTTTCTCCATAGAGAAATTATGATGGCACATACTGTAAAGATTTCAAGGAACTTATCTCTATCCTCTAAGTTTTGTTTCAAGGTTTATCCTGGATATAAAATGTTGTGTTGTATGAGTCATTGTTTCTCATTGCACTGTCATGGGATGGGACATCAACACCTTAAACCAAGATTGCACATTTTGCTATATAGGAAGTAATATTAAGTCTTCATTCTGTTTTACTTGCTTTCCAACATTGTTTTCAGTGTACTTCATCATCTTTAGTTTGTTCAGTTCGTTAGTGATCAGCATTTTTGTCTTTATATCTGAGGCGTTTTGCAAGTTCTTGCGTTAACCCTCATGTGACTCTAAGCTCTCTCTCGCCTGGAGACAGAGGAAGCAGATCAGAGGCCTCTGCAGTGAAAACACTAATTAATATTAATTGTAATGAACTTTAGGGCTTTTTATATGCCATGTAATATGCATGTCTTATAATGTGCTTATACAGTACCAGAGAGACAGAGATGCTGGATTGTGGGAAATTTACTTCTTGACAGAATGCCCCTGCAGACCCATCTGAGGATAATGCGCCTGTGTAAACCAGTTCTTGCAGGAAATACATTAGAGATTACAAAAAGTAGGACATGGTCAAGGTCTTCTGATAGATAAAAAGCCCCAAATCCAGATGTACGCAGAGCTGGTCATGGTCCAGTGTATTTAAAGAGGTAGTTCACCCAAAAAGGAAGTTGTGAACTCAACTCCTTGAATTACTTTATTATGTTGCAAAATTACATTGGGTCACTTTATTTTAAGCTTATTCATGTCAACACAATTCTTAAAATATCTTTTTTTGATGTTTTTGAACTGTCCTTTGGAGCTCAGGGCTGGTAATTTAAAGATTGCTCATTTTGATTGTGGACGTCGCTGAAATACATTAAAATGCAAACTATTGGTAATGGACTTGTAACACTTAATAGAGATTATGATTGTCATTTTTGTGTAGGATGGGCGTCTACGTGTCAATGACCAGCTGATTGCCGTTAATGGTGAGACCCTTCTGGGGAAGTCCAACCATGAGGCCATGGAGACCCTGCGGAGATCCATGTCCATGGAGGGGAACCTGAGAGGAATGATCCAGTTGGTTGTACTCCGTGCTCTAGCACCACCTATCCAAGTATGTACTTACCTCCAGAACACATTTATTTGCTCATAGCACTCTTCTGTCCAGCTTTGGTGTTTACTGGTTTTAGATGTTATTGTCTGGTTCGTGCTGGTTTTTGTGATTGAGCAGGTGTATTCCCAATTGGTGGGGGCAAGACTGAGCTGACCTAACGTTTTTAGGGGTGCTGGAAACCTCCAGGGAGATGTGTTGGAGTTGGTTTGAGCTAAACCTTGCAGCACAGCAGCTGAGTTTGAGTCTTAGCCAAGCTGGTAGGGACCTGGTTGAACTGGTTAGCCATTACACAGAACGCACTTCTTGAAAGTCTTTTTTAGCTCACAGGTGTTCAACATATGCAGTCTTATTTTTTCCACCAGGATGACTGATATTCTCCTTGACTTGTTTACACAGCAGCAGAATACATTTGTCAGTTTTGATTTAGAACGGTAAATTCACGTTTTGCTGTGAATAAGAGTGACAACTGCATTCTTTAACCAAACAACCAATTTTCAGGAATTCGGATAATCTGTAATGTGTAAATGCAACAGCAGTGAATGACTTGTCCACAGTGTATATTATTGCAACACTGCATGATGTGACATGTACGTGTTCTGGTATTTCATGTGGGGTATTTCTAATCAACCAGTATTAAAGCCAATCTGGGTTATTTTTCTAATTGTGCTCAAGAGTTCAGGCCTCTCATAACTAAAATTGCCAATATTTGATGCAATTTTAGATACAGTGTATAAATGTGGAGTGCAGGGTGTGCTGTTTCATTCACAAACTACTGTACAAAGGCCGTTAAGAACTGCTTTATGGCTTACAAATGTCTTACTGTGTAGTATCTCAAATCACAATTTTACAAACTCGACTGACCAATTTAATGGGAAGAGTTATTCATTCACAAAAATTACATTTATAGTTGACACATCTGACATGAAATTCTTAGGTTGGTGTATAGTAATCTCCTATGTCCAACAAGAGTTTATTAGTAATGTTTTCCACAGTCACATTGATTGCTGATGTTGCATACAGTATGCTATTCATAGAAAAATTGGCTTTCATTTTGGTTATTTTTTCACGTAAACCGTATTCAAGCTTCTGCTGTAGGCTTTTGTCTGGACAGGACAATTTGAGACAATTTTGAGACGTGTTAGTAAATATGAATGTCAAACCTAATCACAGACTTTCTGAGAGTCAGACCTGTTAGTAAATACAAATGTCAAATCTAATCACTGACTTTTTGGCTGATGCTCTGGCTCTTTGTTCTGCGAGTTTTCATGGCCATGTGCTACATTTATATTTGCTAATTAAGAGTTAAGTGATGGATGTGGTTGTGCTTGTGCTGATTCCTGCTCTTCAACCAGCTCCTTTTCTATAACATGTACATACCTACTAGCGTCAAAATATCTTTCAGTTGAAATCTTGTCACTCCAGCGCACTGGTTCATTGATACTTTCATGCTAATAAGTAATGAGTAGTCATTTGAACAATTGTGGTATGCCAGTCTAGATAAAATCATGCATGATTCTTTTTTTATGACTTCTACTTGACAAGCGTTTGTCAGTTTAAGACCGAGTGCAGACAGATGCTTGCAGTGCCATAAAAACAGGTCAGAATAGCTGGTAATTGCCATTAGCCCCCCACATCCTTTAACTTTCTCCATCATTTCCTCTGTGCTGGTGGAATTTGCCTCTAGCGGGATGTTTTAGGCTTTTCTCCTCCCATGCACCTGGGTTCGAGACCGGCCATATGCTTACCCCAGGATTCCCTCTATATCTCACACATGCACTTACACGTGCTGACACACTCCACCCCAAGGCCTCCAACTGCTCTAAAGTGGTGTGTAATTAGGCTACACAATAGAGAAGCCCCTCTGGCCGCATGGATTGATGGATACTGGGGGCTCTTTGTGAGCACTGACAGGCTGGGAGGGGCGGCCACGGCCAGGCCAGGGTGTTATTGTTCTCATAAAATAAAGATTCATGTTCATTATGCTTTATGGGCTGTGGACACCCCCGTCATGGCTGCCAATGGGGCGCAAAATGGAGTCAGGGCCGATGGGATGCCATTGACACTCGTGTGTAGAGGTGGGATGAGATGCTAGTTGGTGGACAGATGAAAGGAGAAAAGCATGAATGGATGGGGGACAGATTGTGACTTTGTATGGGAGCAGAGAGCTTGTCGCTGGGTTCAGATCAATAGATCATGTAAGCCAGATGCAGGAGAATAAAAGTTCGGTCCTGAGGTGAAACTAACAGTGAAATATTGCTCGGCATGCTTTTAGTACCACAAATAAGAGCTTTATCCTGTAATAAATGGGAGATTAGTTTCTACACCCACAAGGCAATAACAGAATGTATTCTTGAAGCTTTTATTTCTTTATATTATGCGGTTTGTACTTAATACATTTCAACGTATTGTAGCGTTCTGATTCTTTCCAGCTCTAATAAATAAAGTGTAAAAAGTTATCTTCAGGCCCGGAGCCAGTTTTAATTCTTTGCAGACTTACTTTTTTGTGTGAGTCTGTTCTCCAGAGCCTCAGTGAGCTTCTGGGAATACACACGCTGATGTGTTCTTGCTTGAATCTGTCCATGTCTCCTGACCTAACTTCGCTAATTATGGGCACTTTCTTAGACATCAAAGACTGACTTCACTCACATACTCTCAATCCCAGTCCGGTTTTGGCTAATTCCCTAAAAATCCATGAAAAAGGAGACAAACTGTTGTAGAGGAAAGAGAGGGGGAGCAAAGCAGAGGAGATAAAAACCCGATTTTGCCTGGTTTGAAAGCTCTTGGAACAGTTTTTGTGGCTTTCTTCTCCAAAAAAAAAGTACCTAAAAGCTTTTTTGGACATCTTAGCAGGTAGTGTTGTGCGACGTATTGAATATTCACCCTATATTCGAGTCATTTGCGCTTGCAGTTTAAAAATAAGCGTCATGGTGAAAATAGCAATGATTTTAATGGGCTTTTTATTTGTCCCCCGTGAGTATGGAGAATGTTAACACAGACGTTTTAACACAGCGTCTTTACTTTCTATTTAATCAATTTATTTCATAAATAATATTTATTCCTTTCATATATATATATATATATATATATATATATATACACACACATACACACACTATATTTAGAGAGAAAAAGAAAAGGGTGATAAAGAGAGAGTTTAGATTCTGTAATATAGAATCTCAAAATTATATTAAGCCATATCACCCCTCCCTGGTACCATGGTATATACTATTACTGATAATAATGTTTTTATGGAGATGTACTATGGCAGTGCCATCTCTCTTCTCTCTGCAGACTAAACACTATTATAGCAGAGTCTGATCTAATCAATCCTTCTCACCGTTTCTCTCAGACAGCCATCTAAACAGCCCTGTCATAATCTCATTACAGCGTGGGCATTAATAATGAAAAGCAGTCCGTGGAGAGCCCACATGATCTGTGCCCTGGAGTCTGTTTCCTCCTCTTCTTGTGCCAGAGGAGCTCTGGGAGGCTTGCTCTGGTGCTGCATGCTGTCGTACAGACCTGCCAGACCGCTTTTGTCTTTAACAGAAAACAAAAAAAGCCTGTCGCGGCGACCATAAATACAAAATGTTGTCCAAATTGAGCTGGTTTATGAAGGTGATATTGTTGAAATCACTTGATGAAAAACACTAACTACCAGAACTTTTGTGCTCCTGGTTAAACTGCAGTTCAGCAACATTTCCATCCCTTTATCTCCTACATGAAACTCTTAAAACACCCTACACTAGACTTTTTACACTCCCTCTTCTCACCGCCAACATTTCCTGTTAATTTTTATTGATTCAGCTGCGGTTTCAGAATTTCATCCTCTCAAAATTGCAAGCTCTGTGTCCTCCTTTTTTTATTCTGATAAATATTATAAGGGAAATGGAAAAGTTGGCTGGGGAATCCTCATTGATCCCCTCCTGTAATCTCATTTAGTCCCAGTCACTGTTTCCTCTCCTGGCAGCCTGCGATCTGTTCCCCACAGGCCACCCCTCCATAGGCCTGCTCTTACTGCCGTTAACATTAAAAGGACCACATTATACACTTCTGTAGCATTTTGTTTTTCCCCAAAGTCCACTTAAGATGTTAGTCAAGCCTTCTTGCACCAAAAGCACTCCCAATTCAGTTACGCACAACCGTTTTCCACTTTCCCTCTCTCTGCCTTTCAATTCAACAGAGTGTTTGTGCTACTGTACCTTTTAAGGCTTAAAAAACATTCCAGGACTTTTCTACAGAAATTCGCCTTGATTGCTACAGTAATTGTTGAAATTGACAGATTTCACAGAAAATCACTTTGTATGATGGACAATTGTACTAGCCTCACGGGCTTAGTTGGAGGACATCACGCATGTTTGAATGAAATTCAGACGGCCTACATCCGTCCTGTTTTCACTGTCACGTGACCTACCAGCGTCAGTTGTGTTGCTTCACTGCGATTCACAAATTCTCTCTCATGGCTTCACTTTTTTAACTTGTTTTGACAAATTCATTACTATTTTTATGTGTCATTCGTCTCGTAGGAGTGCATTAGTCTGTGTTTGATGCTTTTTGAAATTGTGATAGCGTTTGATCCTCAGTCATTTAGTGTTTAATGCTTGGTTATTCTCTAACCATTTGTAATGCGTGTGTGTGTGTGTGTGTATGATGCCTAATATTTTAAAATCTCTTCTGATTTTTTATTTTATTTATTTTTTTATCCAATGTATTCCAGCCTTTAGTCTGGTACAGTACATATTGCCCAGTCACCTTAAACATTAAAACATGAATTTTTAAACATAACAGGTGCCCCCTATTCCAGTGGAGACACGACTTCTTGGCTTTCTCCATAATTGCTGTTTTCAGACCTCCAGACACTCGGGGGCCTCAAAAAATAACACACACATACACCTTGATTTACAATATTTTATGCGAGCGGTTTGCTTTCCTAATGATCCACAGTTAACTGAATGCCGGCAGCATGTGCAGTATCCGAACAGGCCATTAGAAGACCCATCTGATGCGCTGCACCCTGCCTCTCCAGCATTTGAAATCTGCCAATCGAATTAACATATTTCATAGTGGCGCTTCAGGCCTGGGGGCAAGATAATGAAATAAATTACCATTCTGTCTTTCTCTCTGGGGAAAAGAGACAGAAAATCTGTAACATCTGTGTGAGTGGCTTAAATCCTTCATGCCACTGACATCTAGACTAATCAGATGAATTAAGAGCACTTCTAGGAGCAGATTCTTACGCTGTTTTCGTCTCTCGTTCTCTTCCTTCCTCCAAAACCCGAGTCTCAATGTGGTATTTGTTTTGTGATGAATGCCGAAGCCGGCGTAACGATCCGCCAGCTATTTGAAAGTCTTTACCTATCCTTGCGCTCAGATTTGCCTCTTCTGTTTCCATAATTCACAAACAGAATCGATACAGTGACACGGCTTCTCTCATTTTCTCTCGCAGGAGTTCCAGGAAGCACGGCGAATTCTCAATCGATCCTTTGATAGCTGCGTGGGGCAGGCGGGGCACCTCGGCCAATCAGATGGCAGCACTCAGCCCCCCATGGTGATGAACAGCATCTACGAGCGATGTGCGGGTGAGTGATGGGCCCGCTGTGTCTTTATCTCACAGTCGGTCCGTGCCGCAATGAGACGTTCAAGGAGAAGGCCACGCAGATATCTAGTGCTAATATATTTCTGTCGTCTGCGGCGCATTTGCTTGCAGATTGCCTTTTCATCAGCTAGACTGATAAAAGTTCGACTCTTCATTTTGACTGTAGAAGCTAAACAAATAGTACATTTGACATCTAAAGACAAAATTACTTTTGTAGAAGAAAAACGAGGCATAATGTAAGAGTAGACAAAGGGATAAAACTGATATTAAAAGTAATAATAAAGATATTTATAATGTTACAAAAGATTTCTATTAGATTTCTATTTCAATTTATCACGATTAATTGCCTTCAAAAAAAAAAAAAAATATATATATATATATACTGTATGTATAATTGCCTTAAAAAAAACAAATGTGTATATATATGTTTTTTTTAACAAAAATGTGTGCATACTGTATATATTCATTTTATATGTTTATA
>JAUCMU010000151.1:4961669-4973102 GCA_032275025.1 Enteromius treurensis
CTTTAAGTCCATCTCATGAAAAATCGGAGCAGAAACAAAGGTGTTGCGTTTATATTTTTGTTGAGTGTATATATATAAATTACGAGTTTTAGCCACCAAAAAAAAAATCTAAAACTATGAGATTAAAGTCGAAACTACGAGAATAAAGTCGTAATATTACAAGAATAAAAGTCGAAATATTACGAGAATAAAGTAAAAACTACGAGATTAAAGTCGAGAAAAAAAAAGAAAAGAAAAAAGTCGAAAAATAGTATTTGGTATAGTGCACTTGTAAATAACCTGGATTGAGAGACAGGCATATTTGAATATTGTTGCGTCTGAGCGGCCGCTTGATGTTACTATAACTAATAACTTTGACTTTAATCTCGTAGTTTCGACTTTAATCTCGTAGTTTTAAATTTTTTTTTTTTTGTGGCACTAAAACTACATTGTACTATATACACGTGTGTGTAAATATTATTATGTATTAAATATATATTACATATAAAATGTAAGAGTATGACTATACACATGCATGAACATATAATATTATTTAATATTATAATAAATATTTTCTTAATATGTGTGTGTTAAGATATGCTAAATGATATTAATACACAGCACACATACATACAGTATATAAATAAAAACTTTTATTTTGATTAAGAGACATTTGTTTGATGTTGTCTTTATAAATGTATCCATCAAAAAAATCCAGCACAATAATATTAAGCAACACATCAGTTTTTAACATTGATAATAATCAGAAATATTTCTTGAGAGGCATATTAAAACGATCATGTGACATTTTAGACTGGCTTCTGAAAATTGAGCATTGCCATCATGGTAATAAATGTAATTTTAATTTAAAAATAATTTCTAATACAACATATTTATTTACAATTTTTACAGTTTTTACCTTTGATCAAATAAACAAAGTCTTTCTGAAAGAATTATCTTATTCATTTCATCAAAGAAAAAAGTACATTAATGCAATAATATGTAATAATTAAGGGAGCAATAAGTTAATACGACTGTTAAATATTCTTTAGAATAAATAAATATAATATAATCTTAAGAATGTCTATTATTACAATTATAATATTAGGAGGCTTAATTGATTTTTAAACCTGTTCACACAGAATAATGTAGAATTGTCATATTCTTGTTGATTTATCAGTTATCAATCTGTGCATCCCTAATATTATTGATACAATTTAATATTGGTTTCATTCTGCGTGGATTTATCTGCCTCATGGAAACCAGTAAACCATATTGAGGTCTTTTAAACTGGGTTTTCTAACAGTCCTCACGCCATACTGGAAATCTGTTTGTACATGAATGTCTGTCACAATCGATGCAGCTTGCTTGTCATACATGTGCTTTCTTTCTTTGTCTCTCTTTTCCTCTCTTTCATGCCTAGAAAGACTTTTATCACAGCTGTATTAGAAACTGGAAGTTTAACTCGTCTGAGAATTGGAGCACATTTGCAATTCTTTTCATGTGAAATGCCTGTGTGCGTAGCCTGTCGTGTGGACCATCCCTTTAACCGAACATGAAAGAGTAACACTCCTCCTCCAGGATTTCAACACAACCAGAGACAGACAGATCGAGAGAGGGGCTTAAAATGGAGCTGCTGCTTGCTTCACGCATCTGAAGCTTTCCCGTTTCGCACACACACTGTACTCATTGGGATTCCCAGAGTGCACGATGCTAAGAAATAATACAAATAGTCCAATATCAGCCGCATCGGCTTCATATCTCCCCTCCCTGACACCTCACGCTTCTCCCCGTTGTTTATTTCCTTGATAGACCGATGATCTCACGCTCATGAATATATGCAGTTCAAAAATATTCCTTATTTTCTCTCTCACACTGGAAGTGCTTCTAGGCACGGTTGTCTCATAAGCAAAGAAAGTATGACAGCAAAGAAAGGAAATCGAGCCCTCCCCTCGTGCGTTGTGATTGTGAGTTTGTGCTGGCTTCTCTCGCCCTGACCTTGAAACCATTAAGTTGATGTGCGCTTAATCTAGGCCATGTTTCCAAATGCGCAACAGTAATGTGGTCCGCTCGTAACATAGCGTAGCAAACAATTTAAAATGCATAATGCCCTCATCAAGAGAGTGCTGAATTTTTTAGCGTGGCATAGCCATTTGGGCTGAGGGAAGTAATTTACTGGTAGTTGTTTGAGCTGTAAATGAAAGCTAATGATTTCGTACATATGTATGTGTATTGTGTTTGCTTTTGAAGTGGCGCTCCTCGGGAGAATCGCTCTAATTATAACCCCGGATAACAGTGGGCCGGGAGCTGAGGAGAGGGCGGAAGTGTGGGATGGTATGAATATTACTGTTTCTGAACTCTGTCCGTCTCTGGTGTGGGACGAGTTTTTTTCTCTGCCCTCTTAACGCCTTCATGAGAAGAAGAACTTGGAGTGTTTTTGTTTATTTGCTTCATTTCAAGCCTTTTTTAAAAATCGTTTACAAAAACGCACTGTGGGACCACGGCACAGGGTTGCATTTGATAATGTATCAAATGGTAGTACCATGGTACTGAATGATTGCTGTATTTGTATATCAGGCTACCCTGTTAAAAAAGAAACAGCTTTATGCTGGTTAGGTATGTTTTGAAGCTGTGCCGCTGGATTAAGTTGGCCTTTAAGCTGGTTGGACCACAACACATGACCAGATTAAACCAGCAAAGGAACATCTTAAACCAGCTCAAACCAGAATCCCAGCTTCAAAATATAGCTGTTAAAACAGAGTATTTACATAATATTGCGAGGTACTTCAAAAAATACCTTGGTATTCCATAGAGCATGTATAAAAACTTGGTATTATTGTGGTACATGAGTAACAGAGTTAGTGCTTTATTGAGAGGAAACAGAAAGAAAATGAGAGTTAGGTAGATGACATGTTGCGTGTTGAATTGCAATGCTAGGGCAGCTAAACGCGTTAGCGCAGACGTGCTAACCACTCGAAGAAAAGCTGGAACGGTTCACTTATCTCTAGTTCCCAGCATGCTTTCTTTTGAAACTAGCTATTTGTGGTGTCAAAGTCTTGAAGAGCATCTCACTCAACGCCCATCTTGACTATGTTCCTCAGCGGTCGTTACTAGTCACGCTTGTCAAGCTCCTATCGGTTTGAATTGGAAAAGACTGTAAGATTGAAATATCTCAAATTTTTGGTAACATCCTGATGGTGCATGTAAATTGTGAATACATGTCCTATACATCTCTAAGATGTTTCCTGTCATTTTTCCTGTATTTTTGGTGGGTGTATATGTGTGTTTTTCATTACAGGAAATGCTTCATGTTCTCATAGCAATGCTCTTGCATCCATGCCTCCCCTGTTCGGCTCACTGTTATTATGAATATTGTACACAGATGTGAAATATCATATCTGTCCAGTGTCTGTGGTAATAGATTTGTACGCAGCCCTCTTAGAGAGAAACATGGCTTTTATTTCAGTTAATGTTTTACATAAGGAGGCGTTTTGCTAGTGCAGGCGAGAGGTCTGGTAGCACACACCGTTTAGGATTAATAACCCTGTTTTAGCTGGAAGAGCCATTGATCCATCATCTTCTGAAGGAACAACTTATTTCATTTCGACTACGCCACATTTTAGCAGATAAATAATCGTGAGTGTGTGCGGCTGCGAATGTGTGTACGTATGTTTGTATGCAACACACATCTATTTTTTCATTCACTCCAACATCAGTTCATCTCTCAAGTGTGTGTGTGTGTTCATGTGTGCAAGCGTGCATGTATGCGTCTGTGCGCTTGATGTATTATGGCAGTTGTGCAGCACACAAACAGATGAGATATATAATACTAATAAGCAGTCATCCCGGTGCAGTCTGATGAGTAATGATGAAGTTCTGCTGGGTGGGGTGCACTGATCTATGTGATTGTCAGGCCCGATATCCAGCTCCACTCCGCCAAAACACAGACACTCCATCAAGAAGACAGAGAACAACGTGCTATCCATATCCCAGCAACCCACAGGAAGAAGTTAAAAATCTTATGGTTTTGGATTTTATTGAAATGCTTCTTCCCTTTTTTTTTTTCTCTCTCTCGCTCTATAGTTCAACAAAATCAAGCTATGCTACGTCAAGTTCATGCAACGAAATTCAGAGCAAACAAGTGTGTCTGTGCAGTAAACTGTCTTTAGGCTATGAACAAGATGCAGGACGAGGGCTGACTGTGTGATGTAGCCTATAAAATGCAGTTATGCGCTCTAAATATTGAAGAGACGTGGGCAAAAATGCCACTGTATGCGCTTTTGTCATACATTTTTATATAGATCAGTAGCTTCACACAAGCAAGAGTGCTCTTTTCCCTAATATGTGCATGACTGCAAATGTGATATTGATTTATAAAGTAGTTAATGAACAAGAAATAAATAGTTACATTTTAGACACAATATTGTTAATTTTTGATTAGTCCTGTCAATTAATTGCATCTGAATGTGTTTATATATTATGCATATATAAATACACACATGCATGTATATATTTAAGAAATATGTTATGTTTATAGATTTAAAATATCTGTATATAATATAAATTATATGAATATAAATATATACAGGGAAATATTTTCAAAAGATATGCTGTATTTGTTTTATTTTGGATGCGATTAATCGTTTGACAGCACTAGTTTTGACAAATTTTCCTTCCTTTCTATTTTTGTTATGTTAAAATGTACATGTATTTGTATTTATCATTTATTTGTTTATTTTACAGTGTTAATTTATGGTGTTTATTTATTTTATTCTCTTTCTTTCCCATAGCCAACAACTACTGTAGCAGCTGTTGACTCTGTTAAAGGAAATGGTTTAGGAAATGATTACAAGGGTCTATAACTGGAACCATGAGCGTCTGTTCATACTGTAGATTGTTCGTAAAATGCGTTCGCTAAGTGTCTGGGAATCTGAGGCATTTGTTTTCATTCGTACATTGTTGGCCTTTAGACAAAGACCTCCAGCCTTTGTTTTGGTTCTGCACTATTCGGCCTAACAGACACTAATGAGGTCTTTGTCATGTGCGGCTTCACATACAGTAGTTGAAAACATCAACGAAATAATAAAGGCGAATTCTTGGTAAATGCTCATAAACGCGCCTTGAGTTATAAACACAAACACTCAGAAACAGCTTGTTTTGTCTGTGTTTCTGCAGCAGGCGGTTTAAGGCTTCTGTGTTAACTAGCAAGAGTCAGGCAACAGTAGTGTGCAGTCTCTTTAGGCAAATGACATGAATCGAGTACACAGTCACTGCATCTTCCTGCTAACTGTGCTTCCCGTTTCATTCGTCTCCTCACTACACATTTTGTCGGGCTGTTGGTTTCATCCTTTTTAACCTGCTGTATATATAACACAAACAAACGTGTTTGTTCATTAACCATCACTCTATAACTCCCTTTTCAAATTAGCCTCTTAAAATTTAAGCTTAATATGCTTAAAATAAATGTACTTACTGTGCATACTGTGAAAATAGAGCTATGTACAGTTTAAAAATAAGTATTATTATTGCATCTTTTTTTGTGTTCTACACTGTTGTATCTCAGAGCAATATCAAACTAGTAAATAATAGAGTTGCAATGAACATTACTTATTAAGGACTAATTATGGCAATAATAGTGTTAATAACATATGTTCAGTTCTAAAGACAAAGTCTTTGTCAGACGCGCACTCTTACAAGCTTAACCAAGCTTAGAGGGGGAAAAATCAAGTCAATCCGAGGCCCCAGTCCCATTATCATAGGAGTGAAAGATCATTAAAGGTGAGTGGAGATTGCAGTGTGTTGGAGCTGATAATGGTCTTGGTCTCTGTCCGTCTGTCTCGGCGTTCGAGCCAGACTGTCACCCTTCTCCACCGCTGGCCTGACCCCAGCAGACCCCTCTTAAATGAGCCCGCATAATATTTCCTCAGAGCTCTAATGATTGCTTTTCTCTCTCTCTGCGGTTTGCCCGTTCTCTCACAGTTTCAAACGGGGGATACGGTCACATGGAAGAGGGGGATGAGGAAGGCTGCGTTGCTAATCCTTATAGACAGGGCAGCCTGACGCTCCAGCAGAGGTAACATGGATTTGCCTTGGACCGAATTTGACGAACTTGACTCTTTTCCCATGTATGGGTTGCACCGGCTAGTTGATTCTTTTTGACACCAGCTTTTTTTTTGTCAGAGTAGTAAAAAACAAGTAGTCGTGCAATTCCGTGCAATATGTTGTTGAGTGACTTAATTTTTAATAAAAATAATAATGAAATGAATGTTTGCCCTGTTTGTGTGTACAGTCTAAATTCAGGTCTTCATTCAGCTGACACCTCTTCGACTGATGGAGGTCAGCAGGGTCATATGGAGCAGAATTATGTGAAGTTGTCTAAGAGCATGGATCTGGGTAAGTCTGCCATCTCTCTGTGTTGTCCTATCAATGAAAATGGAGAAGTATAACATTTTAAACAAATATAGCTTTAAAGAGAATAAAGACATCCTGTTGAACATGGAGATGATCAAATAAATAGTTAAAAACTAAGTGAACAGATTTGCTGCTATACATTGTACCATTCAAAAGTTTGGGGCCTACATATTATCATTTTGTATCTTTTTTTCATTTAAATTTATGCATTTTTATCAAAATGTATCAGTTTATCAAAAAAAAAAAAAAAAAAAAAATTAATGTGGCAGATAACCTTAAATATATATATATATTTTTTAAATTAACGTGTTGTTTTGAACTTCCTTTATACCAAATAATTCTGAAAATATAATATATAATTATATATCCAGGAGCTTTTGAAATTTTCATAATGTTCAAGATGTTTGTAAGCACTAAATTTGCACATAAGAATGATTTCTGAAGGATCATGTGACACTGGAGTCTAAAGTAATGGCTGCTGAAAATTCAGCTTTCCATCACAGGAATAAATTACATTTTAAAATATGTTTAAATTGTAAACATGTCTTAAATTGTAAAAAAAAAAAAATTACAGTATTAATGTTTATATTATATTTTTAACCCTTTTTAAAAAAGTAATATAATTATAAAAATATTACTGACCCCAAACATTTGAACAGTGGTGTATATATTACTTTCATTCTATATTTTTGACACATCTAATCCCATAATGCAGCAGTGAGTGGATATCATCTATATACAAACAGTATTTATTTAGAATATATCACATTAAGAGAAGTGGAAACCATCCATGTTCTAGCAGTCTCTTCAATGTGAAATGTGGGCTGACTGGTCTAAGTGCTTGCTGGGGGATGAATCAATGCTCCTCTTCACTGTAACGCAATTAATCTCTCGTGTTCCAACATTACCTTGAAAATCTAATCAGCGGCGCTCTCTATCTGATACATCAGCCACAGCTACAGACCGAATCTGTGTCACATGATGGCTTAAAAAAAAAAAAAAAAAAAACAATAGAGAAAGTATTGAAGTGTTCAATATGACGAGGACGGACGGGGGCTGCTCTCTGGTGACCGTGGCGACTGTAGCTATGGTGGGCGGCACAATGGCCAGCCTGAGTGAGCCCCGCGGTCCAATTCAACCATGAATAAAAACCCACTGTAATTTGGTTCCAAGTGCTGGATATGAAATTGGATCGTCTTTGATACGAGCGCTAGGATATTAATAATACATAACCAATAAAAAGAGCCCCCTTTAGTTCATGAATAATAGAAAGTTTGAATAGTTTTTTAATTGAAATTTTTTGGTGTACGCTCATATTCACCTGGGCATAGGCACATTAAAAGAAAAAAGAAAAATGCAGTGAATTATGCCACCGGCCTTCTCTCTGGATCCCCTCAGAGGCATGAATAGCTGTGAGGATATAAACCTGTACACTAGATTTAGGTTTACAGCTGCTGTAATGGCTTTGTTTTGATTACTGTATATGCGCTGATATGACTGCTTTAGTGGCGATTTGTTTTCCCGGCCAGTTGGCAGGCCAGTAACTTTGTTTAATGAAGAGCGCAGGAAGTACACCAGTGTTGTTTCGTTGTTGTTGATGGGGTTATAAAGGAAGTCGTACCAATTTACGTCATCCATTGAAAATTCCATAACTGTGTTGGAATAGCTGAGCAGTTTTTCACAAAACCCATTAAGAGAAATTATTTGGGATGGGGGAAAGAGATTGAATTAGAAGACATGTATTTGTTTATATTTTCATTCAAAAGTTTGGGATCAGTATGATTTTTTATGTTTTTAAGGTAATCTCTTATGTTCATCTAGACTGCATTTATTTAATTTCAACATGTGCAAATAATAAATGTAACTCTATTATGGTTGAACTTATTGGTTAATCCCAAATCAGCTAGGTGCCGAATCGTGGGGACTGGCCCATACGGATCACCGATCATCTACGATTCGTTGCACCCCAACTTTTTATCCATTTAACACATCTTTGCTGGAAATAATCATAAAAATAATTATATTTAATCAAATTGTCAATTGTAATAAGAATTACTAAATGTTACTAAAATATAGAAAATATATAACTATTATTTTAAATTGAAAAAAATATTTAACATAATTATTTTTTTCTTTGTGTATTTTTCATATAAAATATGTATGTATGTATGTATGTATTTATTTATTTATATATAGATTAATCATGATTAATCTCATCCAACATTTTTTTTACATACTACATTTGTGAAAACATTTGTATTTATATATATACAAACGTTTTCACAAATGTAGTATATATATGTATATATATATATATACATATATATATACACACACACACACACACACACACACATTATATTTATATATATATATATATATATATATATATGAAATCTAAAAGTCTAAATTATATATTATATATTTATATATATTTATTTATTTATTTATATATATATGCATAATACATTTTTGCATTTGCATTTTTGATTCATTATTTGACAGCAATAATATCTAAATATCTATATATGTGTGTATATAGATATATCCTGCCCTTTATTCTTCTCTTAGCTCTTCCTGCAATAAAGGCTAAAAAGATGAGAGACTAGCTTTATATCCATACCTGCAGCCAATACTGAGAAGGGGCCTGTGCAGCACTCCACAGAGCAGTTTAAAGGAGTCCATCGGTTTGTGTCTTAGCAAGGAGATATTTCGCAGAGAGCCGCAGGGGAGAACGATGACAGACTTCTCCCACCTTTCCTCCCTGAGGATGGAGACAGGAAAGAAAAGGAGTAATGAGAGTGAGAAAGCAGATTATAGAGGTGCTGGAGGTGCAGATGAGAAGAGAGAGACGTTGTGAGCGAGGAATAGGGTCCACTGGATGACTGCCTCTGAGGAATGGAGGGATCACTAAAACAGAAATGAGATGGCCGCTTTTGCAAGTCATTTTCTGCAGAGGCGTGATGGGTGCGACGGCTCTAAAAATTGAACGCTCACCATGAGAATTGAACAGTGCAGCACATTTCCACACATTAGCTAAGGATGACCCTATTAGCTCGGCTTTTTTTCCGTAACACACTGAATGAGAAATATTTCACTCTCTTAAAACGCTGGATGCAGCAGAATTTCAATTACACTTCATTAGTTTTCCATATTTGGTTCTCACAAAGTAATGTTTCGCTGGCGACAGTCGACTATGCCAACAATTGATTGCCTTTCATTATTGTGATAGTGTAAGAGTGTGTGTCCTTCTACTTTTCAACGAATAGACACACAGCAGAATAATTTAGTCATTGAAAACAGCCATTTTAGCTAGACTTAACCAAGGAGCATAATGGATGTAGTGCTTTTTTTTTTTTTTTTTTTTGCATCTCCTCATAGGTTTAGTTGATCCTACGCAAAGCCCCAGCTTTCAAATTTTGGCATTTTGTAAGAAAATCAATGCCATTTTGTGGCTCTAACATGTCGTAACATACCACTGTAGCGCCTCAGTTTAAGTGGCTAAAATATCGCCGCAATTAGTTTTAACAACTTTAGAATTTGAATCGAATCAGGGAATCCTCACTGATTCCCAACGTCGTTACATTAATGCTAATATATTTGAATCATCAAAGACAAAAACACAAAGAAAAAGCTCTGTCTGAATAAGCGAACGGTGTAAAATAGGTACTAGCATAGTTACGTTTTGCGCATAAACCTAATACCAGCCTCTCCAGAGAAAATGCTTCATCCCCATGTGCTCGTACGATTGCACTTCAAGATGAATACTTGCACTCAGAGCCCTTTATTCCTGGCTTCTTTTGATCAGAAACTGTCCTAAATGCTCGTCTTTCATCTTTGCGTGGAGGTCCAAGGCCAAAGTGTGTTATTCTCCTGAGCTTTTGTTCTCATCGGCAGAGTAGGAATACATTTGTTCGATGAGCATGCGTCTTTCTGAGAAGCATTATTCATTGACCTATTTTGTATTGTTTTACCCCTCTCTGTGGAATCCGAATTAGATTTGTAAGGCGGGAAATCCACCATTATCTACATTCTGTTTGAGGAACGAGTTGAATTGAAAAACAGGGAATAATTGTTTGTAGGAGATGGGCATTGTGCAAAGTGCAACTGGTTTGTTGTACGCGTGTCAATAGCAGAAATGAATGTTGTTCAGATCTCAATCATAATGCATGTGCATTTATGCACTTTTGTTAGACAAAAGACTATTTTTATTTCACCTTCACATGTTATCAGTGGTATTTGCTATGGCAGGACATTTTGTCAATGTCTTGGTTTCTATTTCTTCTGCTCTATCCACTGAAATTTAATTAGTCTAGAATTAGACTTGACGTACTGTAACTCGCCCCGTACCTTTTTTGCTATGGACATAAATTATATTTAAAGGGTCAGTTCACCCCAATATGATAATTGCATCATTAATAACTCACCCTCACATCGTTCCAAACCCATAAGACCTCCGTTCATCTTCAGAACACAAATTAAGATATTTTTGATGAAATCAGAGCCACCTGACCCTCCATAGACAGTAAATTCTCGTAGCATTGCAAAATCTAAGGCGATCCACTGATGTCACATGAACAGTTTCACCGATGTTTTTACTACATTTCTGGTTTTGGGATGATTTCAGTTGTATTGCTGTCTATGGAGGGTCAGATATCTTTCCAATTTCATCAAAAATATCTTAATTTGTAGCCTGGGCCCTCCCATACTTCCTTTGACGCTACATTCTTTTCGCGAGCAAAGTTAGTCTGGCTAAGCTGCCGTTTTAGAGCATTTCATATTCCCAAAAAAGAGGGAACCAATGAGAAACGAGCTCCCCCGCCCCGGCACAACTGAGGCGGTTGTAACGCGATGACACAGCAGATCTGCGGCGTTCAAACATGGCGTGTACTGAGCAGCAATAATCGCTCGACTCTGCTGTTGCAGCTGTTTTGAGAAATTTTCATGACAGGTTTTCTTTGAGAATGGAGCAGAAGTAATTAAAGTAAGTAAAGACATTTTCCTACTGCTTTAATGAAGCTAGCTACAATTGGTTACGGTGGC
>JAUCMU010000151.1:4994637-5011561 GCA_032275025.1 Enteromius treurensis
GAAGCGAGATTCCTATTCGTCGGTCACCGACGTGACGTCTCCGTTCCCTTCTTCAGGGAACGAGGGTTACAATACGTTACCGAGACGTTTTTCTTTTTTAAATAAATCTACAAAAATGTCAACAATTCTGTGTTTTTCTGTCTATATAGGGTGCTGTGTGTGCATTAATGAGGAAAAAAATGAACTTAAATGATTTTAGCAAATGGCTGCAATATAACAGAGTGAAAAATTTAAGGGGGTCTGAATGCTTTTCTGTACCCACTGTATAGTTTGAACCTGTGACTTCAAGCCTTACAAGCCTTGAGCCTTAACCACAACACCACCACCCTAAGGAGAAAATTACGAGTATGCTGTCTTCTCACATGAAGAAGAAACCATATAAATATCAAAGGCCATACATCAGTGTGCATGATAAACAGAGAGGCATTTTAGGAAAGGATTTATTTCCCTTTGAAATGGTTTCTATTATTTCACTTTGAGCTCACAGCAGTGTCATTATAGCCTTATTATGTAAGGCTTTCAGAGCATAGGTACTGCTCTTTAAGTCCTCAAGCCCTGCTCTTTTAAAGCGTTTTGATATTGAGACGTGAGCATGATGAGAAATATCTCCTATTTTTTCTTTATCCTTTCTCACCAATTTTTTTTCCCGGCATTCAGCATTGTGTTCACCGGATTGATATTTACAATAAGCCTTTGCGCTGGTCCGAACAAAAGAGTTCTCTGATGCATATTAGAGAAGTGGGAGCTGGAGCAGGCCTTTGAGGTTCCTCTGTGTCTCTGAATAATAGGGCGGCTGTACAGTCATTACCGACCCACCCGCTTCAATGCTAGCTTAAACAGCGGATCGGCATTTGTTTGTGTGGAAATCAGGCCATGGGGAAACGGATGCCGCTGTTGGCCTTGGACTAAGCCTCGAAATAACTGACTTGTCCTCGAACCCGATAATTGAAGTCTGTGTAGGCGAGGTTTGCGTGGTTTTCTTTTTGTGTTATTTTGTTTATCTCTGTCATTCAATATGGAAGTGGTTCAGAGTCATATTAAATGTAATGTAAAGTTTATGC
This sequence comes from Enteromius treurensis, assembly GCA_032275025.1. Taxonomy (NCBI): domain Eukaryota; kingdom Metazoa; phylum Chordata; class Actinopteri; order Cypriniformes; family Cyprinidae; genus Enteromius; species Enteromius treurensis. The sequence goes on from JAUCMU010000151.1 coordinate 4,995,699, forward strand.
TTCAACACCTTCTGCGTGTTGAACATGCATGCATGCGCATGTGCGTAATCTGCGGCTGTTTGCACCTAGAGAAAAGAGTACACCTACGTTGTAATGCGTCTTCCGCCATATTAGAGAGGAAGTCACAGGAGAAGAATGGTAGAGTTAATTTATGTTATTTTTATTGCACAAAAAAGTATTTTCTTAGCATAACAAAACTGAAGTTGAGCTACTGATGTCACATGTGGACTGTTTTACAGATGTTTTTACTATGTTTCTGGATCTGGGATGATTTCAGTTGTATTGCTGTCTATGGAGGGTCTGATAGCTCTCTGATGTCATCAGAAATATCTTAATTTGTGTTCCGAAGATGAAAAATGAGGTAATTAATGATATATAAAAAATATATATTATTATTTTTTACAATAAGGTGTCGTTTGTTCACATTAGTTAATGTATTAACTAACATGAACGAACAATTATCAAGACATTCATTACAGTATCTATGTATCCATTCATCTTTGTTAATGCTAATAAAAATCATTCAATATTATTATTAAAACTAATGTTAGCAAGCAAAAATTTATAGTAAAAGTAGTTAATAGTAATAGTAAATTCTGAAATCAATGTTAACCAAGATGATCATGTTACCATATTTTTAAATCATTTACATCAGGACTGTTAACATAACTACATTTAAATCATCTTAAGACTTATCCGGGCCCACTGGAAGTTTGCTGATGTCCCCTGGTTGGAAAAACTGAATTAAATAATACTAAAACAGAAAATGGTGGTAAAATATTAAACTTTTTTTTTTTTTAAGTTTACTTATCGTATTTGATTTTAGTAAATACTTCTAGTGTTGTGTATCTTTAATTACAAGTTGAGCTTGAACCGGTAACTGAACGCCAACTGATCAGTAAACCAGGTTTCAAATTAAGAGATTTAGTAGTCCCAACTTATGTCTGTTTTATCAACATCTAATTGTAAATGTAGTTTTCACAAATCTGTGTAAATTTGCTATTAAGTGTCAATATATATATATATATTGGTCACCCCAACTCTCTATAAATTAATATTGGCTATTGAAAACCGTATTGGTCGACCACTACTTGCAAACTTTGGGTTACAAAGACAATTTCTTTGTCTTTTTCCCTTGTCATATTTTGGGCTGTAAGATACAACTAGCCATCAATAAATCGCAGGGCTGTCGGGACCTTCCCCTGAGCTACAAGTGGAGGCTTAGTAAGATGGCCGCTGTGAGGCTTATGAAAGACTGATGCTTTTTCGCACGTCTCCTCATCTCTCTTTTAACACGCTCTCTGAGGCGGCCTGGTAAACGTACATCTGCTCCCAGCACCGCCGCTACCATCTGACAAACCTCAGAGCGCAGACACATAATGCAGCCGCGATTGATCGCCACACACACACACAGTGCCCCACAGTGGATAGCCAGTAACAGATGGTTATGTCAGCAGGTTCCTCAGTTACCCAAGCCTCTTTTTTCACTTTTTCTATCCTTATCTGTCCTCGTCCTCTCTCTATCCAGTTATTCACATCCCTTCTGTCTTTTTCCTTCTGATTATGATAATGTGAGCAGCTTTTTGATGCTTCAGGGCAGATTAGCTGAAAAAATATCTCTGAAGAGATCTAACTGAGATATAGGCCATACTAGGACTAGGCGATTTTGAAGGTGTAAACTGTGAATATAGAAATCTGTGAAACCAGTTGAGGTTTTACTGTGCCTGGTTTAACTGTGTTATATTGTAGTAGATATATTTGTGCATAATGTATGTAATTTTATGTTTGTTTGTTTTATTGAAACAGATGAGGGGTCAGACCAGAGCTCTGGAAGAGATACTCCAGCCAGCGGCTCCTCCAGACAAGGTGCAGGAGACAATGAGGAGAACAAGAAAGACAAGAAGAAGAAGGCCAAAGGCAGGAAGAAAGACAAGTTGAAAAGCAAAGGAAAGGAGAAAGAGAAGAAGAAATCAGAAGAGGTCGGTGATGAGCTGGATAAGAAGACCAAGAAGAAAGGATTCGGGTTGCTGAGGCAAGACCCCAGTTCTTTATGTTTGCATTTCCTTTTATCCGTTCCTTTCCTCTTCTTGCTTTGTTGTTTTGTCTCTCTTAAAGGGACAGTTCACCAGAAAACGAATTTACTCAAAAAATGGTTTTCTCACCCTTATGTTTTTCCAAACCCGCAGGACTTTTTTTCTTCTATGGAACATAAAAGATGTTGTTTGAAATGCTTTCTGTTCTCTCTTTTTCATGCAAATACAGTTCAATGAATGGAGACGGAAGCTTTTAAGCTTCAAAAAGACACAAAAGCACCATAAAAATATCATGAATCATGTCCATTTGACTGGTACACTATATTTTAAAATCATTCAATATTATCTTGTGGTAAATATACCAAAATGTTGTTCTTCGCTCATTATATTTCTAGTGAGCTGTAATTGTTGCAGCAGGATTGAGTCATTTTGGTGAACCAACACTTCAATTTCATAAATCTGATCAACTAATTAATTCAAGAGATCAGACCCAATAGAGCTAATTATTCAAGAATCTGATAATGCTACTTCTGTCATTGACTCTAATAAAAGCTGGTATAAATATTAGTAAATAACAACTTTCTAAATTTGAACAAACAACATTTATTTTATGGTGTTATGGGTCTTGTTTGAAAGGTCCCTGTTCAATGCAATTTCAGTCTAAAGGTCCATTCACACCAAGCACAATAACTATAAAGATAACAATAAAGATTTAGTTTTTAAAAAAATCGTTCTTAGTATTAAAGAATAGCAGAGTTCACACCACAACTATAACAAGAAAGACACAGAGCAACCATATCATTGGGATCTCTTCAAGAACAATTTTTCCAGCTGATCAACTATACAAACAATGACTGCCAATCAGAGTCCGTCCTGCTATTATGAGCTTTAGAATTTAAAGTGGCAGACGCAAGTGCGCTTAGAATAAACTAACGGGTCCCACTTTATATTGTGTCCCTAATACCTGTGAACTTACATAACTATAAATGTACATAGTACGCAACCACTGTGTAAGTACACATCGATACATGGTATCTGTAGCTGTAATACTTCTGTTACTACAAATGTAACGAACCTCAAAATGTTACATATTTATGCATACACATGCCACAAACAGCTGTAGATACTCTGTACCAATGTGTGCTTACACTGTGGTTATGTAATATGCACACATCTAGTTACTATGTAAGTACACAGGTATTAGGGTCACTTAATGTAAAGTTGGACCATGTGAACGGGGATTAAGAGTGATTGTTGAGCATTCCACTGAAGAAAGAAGCCAGGTTTGGAACGATGTGAGAGTGAGCAAATGATTTTCATTTTCATATGAAGGCTGGCTTGATTAACAGATTCTCCCACACATGTGAAGGTCAGGATGGATGACTGTTGATTTGACGCACATGCTAAACTGCAGCAATGGGTCGCCGGTCAGTCACATGTCGTGTTACGGAATTTTGGCCCGAGCTGCTGTTGGGACGCTCTGTTGGCTCATGCTCATGGCTGAAAGTGTTCCGGCCCGCTTGCGTGTGTGTAACTGACTTCGACCGCTGGTAAACAGAGCAGTCAGCCCCAGCTCCATATGGCACGCCATCTCTGCGTCACAGCGCTCAATCTCCCCTGTCTTCACACCGCGCCATTGCCAGGCCTAATTTTCATCACGGTGGGCACCTGTGCCAACCCCTGCCCATCTGCCCGTCGATCCTCTGGCCGGCCGGCATTGGCTCGGGCACCAGCAAGACCAGGCGCCTCCATCACAGTTGAGGACAACCCGCATGAGTGATTCTACAAATCAGAGCATGGACGCCCCGGAAGGCTCCACCTAACGGGCAATTAGCTCTATAATTGTTTTAATTTGGATGACTGCCGGGAAAACTGAAAGGCACACCATGCTGTTATAGTAACATGCAGAATATTCCAGCAGAGAGAGAGAAATGGAAACAGCGGAGTGAGGAAAACAGCCGGAGAGCTTGATTCAGTCGGCGTCTTTCTCAAGGTGAACCGTTTTGACTCGTCAGGAAATGCAGGCTACGATACGGCTCCTGCTTCTGTTAATCCGACTCGGTCTGACTCGGCCTGATCCCACTATTTTTTCTCCTCAGTGTGTCTGCTGAGAGTTTGCCAATGTGCCCACTGCGGCCAGCTCTCCTCCCGCGTCCATGCAATCATTCTAATGTGCACCGTTGTTCTGAGGAGATAAGGGTTTATGTGTTGGCTTGTCAGCGGTTGATGGGGTGAGGGATGTAAAGGTTATTGAAAACCACCGTAGTTTTATTTATTTATATTTGGCAGGCAGCAGGGATTAGAGATGTAGGTTCGAGAGCCGTGCGGTGACGCTGCTCACCACGGAATGTGACACAGCCTTCGCTCAAAAATGACGTAACCCAAAATGAGATTGCCCTGTCACCCTGAGCAGGCCAAATATCCTCGGATTAAACGAACTGACAATGTGTTGATAGAAGAGTAACATTCGCCATAAGTCAACTTTTTGAAAGTCCAGGGAATGTGAACAATCTTGCATAGCCGGGTCAACTGATGACACGACCTTTATTGTAAGGTTGTGCATCCGTATAAACACACCCAAATCCCATGTTAACTCCAAGGCCTGTTCATGCATTACCAGTCATAAATTTGGAATTAAGAAACAAAAAAGAAACCATTGCTTACATTTATTCAACAAGGATGCATTAAATTAAACTAAATAAATAAAATAATTTATATTTCTTATATTCATCAAAGTCTCAATTCGACTGAAGTAATGGCTGTCTGAAATAGAACTGTAGCGTCACAGGAAGTATGGGCAGGCCCAGGCTAGTCTGAAATTACAGAATAAATTAAATTTGAATAGATATAACAACAGAAAATAGTTCTTTTCATTTGTAATATTTTTACAATATTACTGTAGAATATAATTTTACTGTATTTTGTTTACATATTAGCATAAAAAAACTGTTTGTTTTAAATATATATTTAAAAATTAATTATTTCAAACTTTTTACCCTTTTTTTTTTTTTTTTACTTTTTTTGTCAGAACTTAATTTTAAAAAGAAACAAATCATCCCTATTGATTTTATATTTTCACATACAAAACAAAGTCAGGTTACTCTGTTGCAATAATGTTTAATAACATCCCCAGGAAGCTTGAATTTTTTGACGATGAACTGGAAAGCACCTTGAGACATTTTGACTTGGTCTTGAATCTTTTGATTCAGGATGAGTAAGCTATGTAGGAATTGCTTTGCCAAGAGAATAATCTCTACTAAATGGGTATTTGTGTTGTGGCCTCCTCTTCTTGTGCTATTTCATTTGGTTTAACTCTAGGCTACATAGTTCATTCTGATATTGTGCTTTAAGTGGCCTGCTCTTGATAAATGTCAAGGGTTTCTCGCTTCTTTTCTTTCTTTTTTTCCCCACGTTTTTTTTCTTTTTATCCCTTAACGTATTCCTTTCATGTGTCCTCATTTTTTATTTTATTTTTTTACCTGCAACCAGGGACTGAAGCATCTCAAACATTCTGTTGATCGATAGAAAATATTGACTGGCCTTTTTCAATTAGCATTATGTGTATTTGTGATGTCTGACCTCAAAGGTTAAGAGCAGGTGAAGTACAGACTAACTGAGATGCCCCTTGAGAAACATGACCTCTAACCCCACCGACTGTAAATCTGTTTCCAAGTGCTTGAAATGTTTCATATTGAAGAAACAGTCTTCATTTAGAGCTTTTAAAGGGATTTAAAACTTTAAGGTCTTACACCCATCTATACTCTTAATTTAAACCCCAAAATGAACCAAAGACAGTTTGGAGTGAATAAAATATGCATTTTTTGCTAAAATACTTCTATAATTCAGGAGAGGCTGAGGGAGGTATTTCAGCCTACACTTACCATCAAATGAAGATTTGTTTAACTCTATTCCAGTGACCTTGTTGTAAAGTTAGCCAGTATGGCTACAGACACCATTCGGGGTCTCTGATACCGAACACATATCTCTTATTTGAGGTCAGAAACGCTGTAGACATTGCCACTATCTAGATGGAATAATTATTTTCAGTCTCTGTTTTCTCCTTTTTTTTATCTCAGTGTTATATGTGCCTGTTAAATCTTTAGCTGGACAGTGAGGATGGTATTTTGTTCTTTGCCTGGCTCAGATTCAGTGTTATTGGCCACTATTTAGTGCCCAGTGGGAGTCACTGGCCAGTGTCCATTCTGCTGATAGTGGGCATGTTGATCTGGTGGTAGCTGTGTCTGTGGGTCAGAGCAGTGCTGCAAATCTGGGACATTAAGCCAGGATATGGCCCTGCAGCTCAGTGATAAACACATGACAAAAGAGGAAAATCAACCTTTTATGTCACGCTGCTTCTCAGTCTTTAGGCCAGATGTTTACATCTAGCCCTTCCTTTTAAAATCACCAGGTTATTGAGTCATACAATAACCCTGTTATTTTCTGTTGTTTTAGCACACCCTTTATTAGTTAGCATATTGTCTCTTAGCTTTATTTCGATGCACATACAGTATAGTGTTTCATATTCTGTATAATATAACAATAGCCACTGTAAAAATACCTCACTAAGGATGTGAGAGACTAGTTGACATTTGGAAATACTAGTTGTTTAGCCTGCAATTTATTTCATTTTTTTTGCATATGAATGTTTTGCTTTGTATTTTACTAGCAGTCAAATGATTAATTGAATCCAAAATAAAACAAAGTTTTTGTTTACATAATATATACATATACATTTTCAGTCCCTGCCATTTTTCCTCTTGTCATGTATAGCGATTTTCGTACAAGAAATGCCAGACGTGTAAACAGTTGCTGTTACACTAAGCAACAGTTGCTTGAAATATGTTGACTTGTTACTCACAACAGTATCACATGTTTAGTTTTACAATTTAGATTTCATTGGAATCAGTTGTGAGTTGAGTTGTCTTTGTGTTTCTTCATGTTTCATGTGTGTGTACAGCACATTGTTCAGTAATGTTAGAGTTTATAAATGCATGTGTTTGTGAAGTTTAGTGGTAAATTACTGGTATAGTGTGTTTGTGTGAGAAACTGATGATTTAGCACCACATAAAAACTGTATAGCTTGTATAGTGTAGTGTGTGTGTGAGAGACAGAGAGATGGAGCAGCTCTATGGGAGGGTAAGGTATAGCCTCAGGTGGAGGATGGGACCCATTAGGATGTTTTACATCTTGCAGACAGATGGAGGCCCGTGTGGACTGCCAAATGCCCCTCATTCTGCTGCTGTGATGCATGCAAACACACACTTACCAACAGATATTACACTGGCTTACACACACAGTCCTGTGAAACCTACAGCTGCAAATGTAAACGCACACAATTATAAGCCACAAGGCTGTGGATTACAGTGATTTTACTCATAGTAACAAGCATTTTAGTGTCTCTTTTTTTTTTTTCAAAATGTGGAGTTAAAGGGTTAGATTAGTTCACCCCGAAATGAAAAATCTGTCATTAATTACTCACTTCCATGTCTTTACAAACCCGTAAGACCTTCGTTCATCTTCAGAACACAAATTAAGATATTTTTAAAAAAAATCTGAGTGATATCTGACCCTACATAGACAGCATCACAACTGAAATGGTCCCAGATCCAGAAACGTAGTAAAAACACCGGTAAAAAGTGTGATATCAGTAGCTCAACTTCAGTTTTGCCACGCTGCGAGAATGCTTTTTGTGCAAAGAAAACAAAAATAACATAATTTATTTGAACATTTTATTTTTATTTTAAGTAATTTTGCAAGTTTTAACGCATTTGACTTTTTTTTTTTTTTACATCTGAGGGAAAGCATGTGCACGCCTAGAGGAAAAGCGTACAACATGAGGGTGAGCAATTAATGATGCAACTTTCCGTTTGGGGTGAACTAACCCTTAAAAAATGTCTGCTTTATTTTATTTTATTTTTACTCATAAATGCAGTATCCATCTGTTCTAAAGTTAGATCTGAGACATTTCTTCTCAGACACTTTAAACGTCCCTCAGTGAAACTACACAGTGTTAAACACTTCCAGACTTCACCTTTATCTCATCAGCCTTGCTACTTTTTATCAGAAATGAAATATTACATAATTAACCTTAATGTGGAGCAATTCAGCAAAATTGCAGTTCCTCAAAGCCTCTTGGCTTGCATGTAAAACTGTGACCGAGCATATGACTCTCTCCCATTAGAGGCGAGGGAGGAATGCAGCTTGCAGCTTTACCTTGTAAGGCAAGCGATTATTAGATCTTTTAGGTCAGCCATGTTTGATAAACAGTTTTACAGGCAACACTGTACCATGTTGAAGAAATACAAACAACAACAGCAGTTCAAAACAAACTGAAATGGTCGGCTGGTCTCCCAGCCTGGCTAGACCAGCTAAAACCACCTTTAAGATGTTTTTCAGCAGGATACTTAATGATGGATTCGTGAAGGACTGGTGGGAAAAAAAAAAGAAAGAAAGAAAGGAAAAGTTAATGTGTGTGTGTAATGATAGCATTGCTCTCTCTGTGTATGTTTGTGTAGTGCAGAGAGAATGAGAACAAATGTTCACTTCTCCTGATACTACCGTTAACAGAGACTGCAGCAGGCCCACTTCCTCCATTCTGTCACCAGCTGTCCTCTTCTCTCCTCTCATTTATCCTCACATCTCTTGGACATTTTGCCTTCCAGCAAATTCCACCACAGCTGCCACGATAATGGACCTTTTCTTTCTGAAAAATGTTTGGTAACACTAAAAACAAGAAAGCATAGTAATAGTATTAAAGCAATTTGTGAATCTGTTCAATTGATTCATTTAAACTTGCTCGTTCAGAGTAGTTGTTCATTTGAACTTTAAGGGCTGATTTGTGAATCTGTTCAGCTGACCCATAAAAGTTAGTCATCTGTGAAAAGAACTTATATTACTAAAGTAATATAAGTAAACAAAGACTTGTTACATTAACAAAACCATTATTAAGGTTGCTGCTTTTATTACGCTCAGAAGACTGCTTCACAAAGCGGGGTGCAGTGTTGCCATGTCCACTTATTATAAACCTATTTGGGCTTGTTGTCTGAGCCTGGCTCATAAAGTGAGTCACTTTATATAGTTAATAAAGTGTACCTCTGTGGGTATTTTTATATATTTATATATATATAAAGCATTTGGAATTTTTTTTGCTTTATTTTGGACTTATTTGGGATGCGGGTGTGCTGCAAGATCTGGCAAATACATCCCAGATGGATGTTTAAGTACGTGATAAACTAGTTTTTCAGTTTGGTTTCATACACACTAACTTGTAGTTAGTTGTAGAATGTGTTTCCCACTTCTCTAAAACACTGCATATGTACAAAACAAGACTGATCACTAAATAATGAAGTGACAGCAGTGTTTTGCTGTACATGTTAAAAATAGAGCAGGAAAATTATTGTGTGAATGTCCCATTTTTATTTATTTATTGACACGTTTTTGAGCATTTTCGTCACAGCCTGCAATATTGTTGAGTCATATTCATGTTTTACTGTTGTATAGGCACTGTACACCAGGATGATGCTGAGTGAGGTTGACAGGTACATGCTGGCAGCATCCTTAACTCTTCTTTTGTCATATTCATATTTAGCCCGATTGAGGTTGATTTATTGTGTATATGAGTCTGTTTGTAACTCAGTGTTTATTTACATGTCGAAATGTTTGCATGCTTGGGTTCAATCGTGTGTGTGTGTGTGCGTGTGAGCATGGGTGTGTGACCTTTAGTATGTGTGCTAATGGCCTCTAAAAGCTTCTGAAACAAGTGTCAGAGTCACAGATGGTGCGAGTTACCTCATCCCTCCCTCACAGACCTGCTGACGGAGCGACAGCCCCCCTTGTTCCTCATCTCTCTCTCTCAATTAACACATTTCCTAATGTCTTTCCTGCTGTGTGTTTGTATGTTTGATCGAGTCAACAACAAAGTCTGATGCTCATCAGCAAAAACTGGACAGAATTTGTGTAGGAAGTGACATCACTGCACAAAAACAATTGGTGGCACTTCAATTTAGTCGCACTTAAAAATGTATGAATGTCAGTTAATTCTAAAAGAAATTTTTTTAGGCATTTTTAAGGCATTTATTAAAAAAATAATTTAAGCATAACATGTGAAAAAAAGGTATATATTAGATTTTAAAAGACGATGAAAAGTAGTGTGACATTTTATGTGTCAAACATAGGTAGATGTTACATAATGTGATTAAACTACACCTGTGATGTTTTTAAATCAATGAAATGACATTTTAAGTGTTGCTTAAGTGTCCAAAAACCTTTAAATGTGAGAAACATTGCCACTTGTTCTTTATCAGATGCAGGGCGTCTAAAATTTAGATCGAGGACCGGCCTCCCTCTCCTAAACCCCAATTTGAATCCCTTCTAGGGGTATAAAATGGCTCATGTCAGCCATCAATGGCGACAGCTGCCCACTTCGGCGCCCGGCTCACCTTTACGAACGCTGTGATCTGGAGATAGGTTTATTTCTGTGAAAGGGTACGGTCGTCTCAGTCTTCGGTTCACCATGGTAACGGTATCACGGGGAGGTTCATGTGTGCGGTTCGAGTGGAGGTATACAGTAGCTAACTTGCCGCCGCTGTTCTTTCCTCCATCTACATATGAATCACTAAAAGGCCTCTTTAATGGAAGTTCAATCATCTCCCCTTTGATTCCCAAGATGCAATGTTCTGATTAAGATGATTGGATGAATGGAAAATGGCATGAATATGTGATTGGGTCTGTGTGTCCCGTGTCTTTTCTTTTTCATTGTCTTTTTTTTTTTTTTTTTTTCTTCGTCTGTAGCACCTCTGCGCTAAGGCTCTTGTTCCGACTTATCCTTTTTTTTTTTTCAGTACAGGCCTGTTCCTGCCTTTGATTACATGAAAGACTGAAGATGTGACAGGCTTGCTTGGACCAGGCTCTGAAGGGTAAAAATCAGCACGAGAATGTGGTAGATGTGTGCGGAAATGAATGGAAACAGCTAAATCTGAACAGTTCTTTTCTTTCTGGAAGTCGTTAAAGAATCGTATGCAGAGGTTGTATAGTTGTATAGAATAAGCTTTTTATTTAATGTTTACTGACCGGTGATGAGTGATTCTCCTTCTGACCCAGTTTGTCTGTTTTCAAGATGCAGACTGTTCTGATTTTGTGTTTGTGTGTGTGTGAGTAGGGGACATGTCACGAGCCAACTTCCACACAGCACTAGGCTACTGTTGCAGCTGTTGGTATAGCAACAAAAGACGCCTTCGGATGCAATTTGTAACCAAAACCAAAAACTTATGTGACACTTAAGACTGTAATTGTTCTGAAAATGTATCTTTGCCGTCACATAAATAAACTGCTTTTTATTTAAATAGAAAAAAGCTACTTAAAATTGAACTAATAATTCATAATATTTCTATTGTACTGTATTTTAGAATTAATGCCAATTTATGTGGCACTAAAAATTCAAACTGACTCCAAATATTTGAATGGTACTGTAAATAAGTGTTAAAGCATCTGAATTGTACACCTTATGTTATTATTATGCACACGTACATTAAAATTCTCACACCTCAGTCAAACCTGAACGTCTCAGTTTGGTCTGAGAGAGGAAAGCCGGGCATTATTTGATTGATTATTAGATCTTACTGTAGCTTCCTATTTCACAAACCTTTCTTCTAATGATACAAACTGTTGCAGAGTTCAGTTTTTCAGTAAATGTCAAGTCTATTTTGACACAAAGGTGCTTCTTTTTTGTTTTATACAGGATCAATATTAACTCCAGGGACATCATGAGTAGAAAATTTGAAAATATCTCTGCAAGTTTTTTTTTTTCTCTCTGTCTAACTGTAGTCACAGGCTAATTTGCACTTTTCCATGTGAGAAATTCTCTGAAGTCCATCCTCTCAACAACTCATTTTCAACAGGAGGTTGAAAGCTCTTTGAAGTTGAATATTCCCATATTGCTCCTCAAGTAATCAAGTAACATGCAAGCACCTGTCATTTCTTGTTATGTTATGTGTATATTAGGTCAGTTGTATGTGATAGCTCAGAGAATTTGTACTTGCAGCCTGGATGGTGCTGGTCAAACCTTCTTTAGTCGACTAAATGAGAGAGTGGACTAAGTGACCACAGGCACTGATTCTTCTGTATAAACAAAGGGATACTGTACTGAGTGCATGGCCTCACATTGTCCTAATGGTCAAGATATTTGAACAAGAGTCTTTTTTTGGTTATTAAACTGGTTTATCACTGTAACTGATCTGTGTTTTAATTCAGGATAAGCATTAATCTGTTTTATATTAAACAAACCCAATTATTCATGTTTAAAGGACAGGCAGGCAGAATTAATGTCTGCAGATGGATTTGCATACGTAGAGCTCAATAGACTCATACGGGCCAATGATTAGTTAGTCTGTAAATTTGTTGGGTTTAGCTGTGAACTATTAGATCTATGGAGGTCAGGTACCTCATGTGGTTCTGACTAATAAGAGTTCTTAAAATCAAAACGTTTGAGAGCAGTGAGGTCTTGCGAAATGATCAGAATTGTTTAAAAGCGCTATATAAATAAAAGTGACTTGACTATTATCCTAATTTAATTTCATCCAGTTGTTGTGCTTCATTTCTGTTTTCCATTTTTGGTGATTTATGAAGCAGATCGCCATTAAGACAATATAGAGAAGGTTGTAAATATTTCACAAATCCCAAATGTAGCGAACCCACTTTTAGCATGTGTTGTTGCCTTTTTTGGGTTATTTCCAGTCTCTGTGGACTCGCAGGCTTTCTTTGCTCAGTTTAATGGCTGTGGAAAGTGGGGTGATTATAGCTGAGGATGACGGTGTAATTTGAGCCATTATGGTGCTCTGTGGATACTACTAACGATGTACACGATGAGTGCTAATGAACATGACAGATTACTGTTGCACCATGTGTATGATTAGACCTCACAGGTTTTACCTCCACCTACGGTCTGGATTCAGGCTGTAGCATTTGCCATATGGAACATTTATAAAGCTTTAATATTTAAAGCTTTTTTCACCTTTGCTGAATTGTTGTTGATTTACATACTGCGTGGTAGCTTTTTTTTATTTATTTTGGTCTCAGCCACAGTGTGATAAATTGAAGATGCCAACCACAATATGGACAGTGAAATGATTACTTATTACGCTTGATTTGGTATGTCAATCAAATGTTGGAGGTGAAATGCCATTGACAGGAAATGGAAGTTCTCATATGAATATTTAGAGATAAAGAAAGACTTATATTAAAATTCTGGCCAGTACTGATAAGCCAATAATTTATTTCATGTTATGTCTGATAAATGGCTGATGTTAAAATTCTAGTTTTGTGTAAATACAGTACATTTGGAATCATTTTACTTTAACAATCATCATGGCATCATGGCATTTAATATACAGTATCAAAAGTGGATGTGCTAAAGATTGTATTCGATAGTTATTTAATTATTATTGTTTTAAAGATTAACTTTAATTGAGCATTAGATGATAATCTAGCAGAGGCAATCTAAATGAAAGATATGGGGAAACATGCATTTCCTATTCAATATCAAGTATAGATGATCCTGTTAAAATTAATTGCTTTAATATCAACCATAATATGCATCTCTGTTTATAGACTACCAAAAATCCAAGTATCTTTCTTCAGAACATTTTTCTCTTGTGTTGATCATTGCTTTTTTTGTAAGGACCCCTGAAGCTCTACATAACAGCCCCTGCTCAATATTTTGAGAGATGTGATGGAGCTCAGAATTCCTAGATTGATGATCTGAGGAAAATGTCTCCAGGTGGAGCCAAACTTCTTGTCTGTATGATGGAATACATAGATGTGACTGATGCTAGTCACTGGAGAAAGTATCCTACAGTAAGTCACAAATGAAGCACATTGGGAGAAGTTCTTCTGAAGTTCTGAAGACTTGTGGTGACCAAGAGCAGAAGCCAGAGATCTGAGCAGGGGGGAGACGTTCTGCTCAGCAGTCTGTTCTATTGTTCATCCAGCCTTGCTTCCTTCTGCTTCCTGCCACCCCCTGTACGGATCCAGGCAAGTGTTTCCATCACCTCCCTTCTGTCCTCCCTCTGTCTCTCTTCCACACCGTGAGCAGATTGTCTCCCATCAACTCTACGGTTCAAGTCGGATGGCCAGAGTCGAACAGCAGTGCCTTTTTAATGTGCGCTAACATTGCCAGCCTCTGACATCCATTTTAATGTGCAGTTGTCCTCCATGACGTTCAGGAGAGACACCATAGAGTCTCTGTACATAATTAGCAGGATTCTTGGTTGACGAGGTGCGATGAAGCATCGTTGACGTGATGAAAGCCGATAATGTATTCTGCATGGATGGTGCTATTGCGGTGGGAGGTTTGGCGTCAAAAGGACAGGCAGTCGTGCCGAAGACAGCTGGTGCAGATGTATCTGGGATGTCACCACATGGCCACGTTCACGCCTCCAGAAAACAAAACCGGCCTTTGGGGTTTCGGCCAACGATCCTCGACTTCTGTAATTCAACCCGTCAGCAGCCTCAGACCGTAAGGTGCTCTTGTTGGAGCTAGAAGGTCATAAATGCATGTCCTTGGTTTAATACATCCTTCGGTTACAGCGCTCAAGCACCTGTCAGAAGACAAAACGGGTCTGAGAGCCATTAGAGGTTAGACAAAGCCAAAAATGGTGGAGTCTGCTAAAAGGTGAATAGATGAAAGGGGCAGTTATGTTCCATTGCAGGAAAAGGCACCCCGACGCAATTACACCCTGAATGGCCATCATCAGGCAAAGAGGTATTGATTGGCTTCCTCCACCATTACTCACCCCAGATGCTCAAAGCAAATCTCACCCTAGATCTCTTTTGCAAAAAAGGTTAAGCAGTTTTTTTTTTTTTTTTTGAAAGAACGACTGGGAGGAAAGAAAGGGAAGGAGAAAGGTGGTAAGAATGTAGGCCTTCAACGTCCATGTGTTTCCAATCACGTCCAGAGCTGTGTTCCCTGCGATCAATCTTTGGGATGAGTGATCTTTCTCACTTCCTCTTGTTGTAGTGGAGAGTTTAGAAAGCCATGGATCAGATCTGGCTTTGAGGGTTCTCTGCGCCATGTCTGTGTGGTTTAAGAGTGACTGGCCCTGCCTTTGATCTGTCCAGATGAGGGTGCACTTACTTGTCCCTCCTCAGATCAACACAGGAAATTAACATCAATAATTCTGTTTCATCCCCTGGAAGGATATAGGACAATAAAGCAGCCCATACCTTTGTGCCAGACAAACGGAAAGAACGCTGAGTAGAAGAATGCTCTTAAAAATAGATGTTATAGTCATGACTTTGAGGGACCTTGTTTATAATGTTTTTTATTTAAAATGACTGTAAAGCAGGTCTTATTTAAAGTGTTAGATAAACCGTACATGTAAATTCAATCCAAGAATTGTTCACGAATAAATTCAGTATACTTTAGGCCTATTGAGCTGTGGTGCTAAAACTGGAAATTGAGGTTCGAATCTGGCTCGACTTGCTTCCTGTCATCTGTAATTAAACTGCAAAAATCCTATGAATTATAGTCACTACAAAACATGCTGTGAAGTAGAAAAATTCGTAACTTTGGACCTTGCTTCTATCTGTCATTAGTTGATTAAACTGAAGCAGATTTCAGCACAAACTTGATTTTTATTGAGCGAAACGTTTCATTGACGTTTTCATTAAAAATAACATCAGTAACTTGCGTTTAGAAAATAGATTCATTTTCAGGCCTACGTTAAATTAAAACACATTACAAAGCAAACAAGTGCTGTTTCATGGACGTGCATCAGAGATACAAACTTTGAATGAGCGGTATGTGGTTTGTGTATTGTTGCTGCCAAAAAGCCC
>JAUCMU010000151.1:5021684-5035895 GCA_032275025.1 Enteromius treurensis
TTAGGCACCGGAACCGTTTTAAAAGTATCGATTTGGCACCGGTATCGAAAAAACCCTAAACGATACCCAACCCTACTTTTGAATTTGTTCATGAAAATATGTAACTTTAAATAGTTCAATAGAATGAATCTATTTGAATTTATTAATTACAGTAAATCTACTATTTTAAATCAGCTCAACGGAATGAATCTGTTATTTAAAATCAGTTCACTAGTCTCAGACTCTTTGAACCAGTTCACTGGAATCTCTCCAACACTATGTATGAAGAAGAGGATAGTTTAGAAGAGAAATTCAGTTAGCGGCTTTCTAGCTCTGCTAAGCATTACGCGTGTATTATGACATGTGACTTGCTGTATGTTTACTTTTTCTTTTCATTTCAGGCATGTTTGCGCGTCTATCTGTCTGAAAGTGAGGGAGTGTTGTAAGAACAGGTATAAGAGATGAATGTGTCTGAGTGGAGAATGGAAAATCTGATCTTCACTTAAGCTGCGTTAGTCAGCACCGATTACACCAAAGAACTAAATGTGTCTGCGTGAGGATATCTCCTGCTGTCTCACATGTCTGGGGTCACTAAGAGTTCTGTGACTTACTGTACAGGAGATGCCTTTTCAACTCGGCCCTCCACTGAGAGCTTTGTGTGTGTACGGTTATATTGGGTCTCAAAACATCTTCTCATCTGACATAGGTGATGTAAGCGAATCAAATTAAAACAATATGAATCGCCAGCTAAATTATCATTGGGCCTCATTCATGAAACATGAGCAGAGTGAATTTCTGCTCAAAAATGATTCTCAGTATCTTAATATTTTCATAAAGCAGAATACAGTTTCTGGGGCAGAAGGAAATAGTCATGTCCAGTAAATGTTCTCAATTCCCAAATCTTTTGTTAGGGTGGCAGAAAGTTTGTTTGGCCTGTATTAAACCACAGGCTCGCCGATCATTCTGACACCTTAGATATCTTTACACATTCCCAGTTTGTCTGGGAAAACCATCTTCTCCTCCTGGCAATGTCAATTAGCAACTTGGCAACATAGCATTTGTTCGTTGGACTTTGTTTGGAAACAAGGAGCGCTGATGGGCAGTGAGTCATCCATCCTGCTCGAGCGCTGAGTAACGGATGGAGACGGAGTGAAAGAAGGAAATGTTCTGGACAAATCTGTTGACTTAGATGAGGCCACGATGACTGAGCAGCAGGCAAATGTGTATCACCTCTGTATTTTGCTACTCCTTTCGTTTTGTTCACTCTGTGCCCTCTGGAGTTTCTCGCAACATCTGAACACAGTTCTGTTGAAGTCTAGTTTCTGAAGGCATTAGATGTCTCAAAGGTTTTGCACTGAAAGATATATGCATGCCCTGCCCTACTTTGAGCCCTCATTTGTTTGTTTCTTGTATTCATTAATTAATTGGGTTTTGTTATTCATTCAGTCATTCAATCTTTTTTTATTATTATTATTATTTTTTTATTTATATATATATATTTATATATATTTTTTTTATATACATTTATGTTTGGTTAGTTATTTTGCTTATTCGTTGTTGTTGTTCTTATTTTGAAGTGATTCCTTCCCTTTTTTTTTTGGTTCATTTTATTTATGCAATGATAACTTCTTGATTAATTTCGTAAACTGTAGATATTAAGTTTGTTCATTCACGCTGGCCTTTTTTTTTTTTTTTTTTTTTGATTTTCAACAGTATATGAAATGCCTTATATGTTGAATCTTTTTTAATTGTGTTGTTATCTTTGTTTCTCAGTAGCTGAGAGCCTGTGATTTTATGGTTAGTACAAGTGCCACCTGCAGTGCTGTGTGTGTAGGACTCACTACAGCTCATGTTCTCCCCCACTGTTACTGAGACATGTTCACATCATGATCATTGTGTGCAGATGTGTGAGATTCATTGGAAGATAATCTAGATCGGATCCAGTCCCTATGTTTGAGTGAGCCGGATGTGAGTTGCTAAAGGACACTGATGTGATTTCCTCAGGCTGTGTGTGTGTGCTGAGAAGAGTCGCAGTGTGTGTTTGTGCACGTGTAGCTAGAGGCCATGGCCTCTGCTCGCTCTGACATTGATACACTGCGCTGAAGCCGCGTACTGTGCTGCTCTGTTGGGCGGCAGTGGGTTTGAGACACAGGCACACATGAGAAATGACCTTCTATAAGCAGAGAAAATGGAGACGGGTGCAGGACTCAATCACTGGTGCAGAAATGATGCATGTTAACAGAACATCTTTACTGACACGCTCTGGCCCCTACAGCGATTTAGGAACTCCCCAGAGTACACACACACACACTAGACAGCCACTCAGCCTGTTTTCCTAGATAAACGTCATTTGCAAACAGTGATCACTCAGTGATGTCTTTCTATGCCTCTCTCTCAGATTTGGAAAGAAAAAAGAAGAGAAGAGCAAGACGGAGACAAAAATGAATGCGCAGAAGCAGACATCAGAAATTCTGAGTGAGGAAGAGCTGGAGAGGATGAAGGAAGAAAGAGAAAGGTGAGATTGATGTCATTACACTATAACGCCACTATCAAAACCTTGTGAGCTGCCTTTCTTTCTATTGCCTACATACAGAGCATCCACCCCAAACTTTCGAGCGCTAATGTATGTAGTTCACATAAAAATTTAAATAGTCACATTGTCACATTGCATTATGGGATTGCTGACAACTTTTTGGAATAGCCTTTGTGTTTAAATCATGACTATAATGCCTTAAATTGCAGCCTATGTAGGCAACTGAACTGTGGACTGTTCTTATGCAGTTTTATTGGAGTCAGGCTTAGATCGCTTGAGCCACAAAGCAACAGTGTCAGGTAATACCCACTGGAAGTAAAAGAAATTTGGGAGTCAAGGCTCAAAGGAGGACGACTTCTCCCCAGTAACCTGCGAAAGGCGTGCAAAGCCACATGAGGACACACAAATAACTGCACAAATTCTTGATTCTTGAACGTCATTCTCGACATCCAAGACACTACCTAAGAATAAAATGTATCCCGCATGTTGTGTTCTGGTTGTTTTGACATGGAGGGTCAATTAAAATGCTAGTTACACTTGGTGGTGTCCAAATGGTGTTACCGTTTGAAAACTAAATTCTAGTTATGCTGCATTATTATACCGTAATGTGTTCTGTCTCATTGATCTTACACTCAGATTTTAAGTGAACAAATTGTCCACAGAGTGATCATGTTTTTTCACTCGAGAAATTAGCTCAGATTAATGAGCCTCACAATCAGTTCTAAAAAAAAGAAATGTAAAATATATCCTAATTGAAAGAAAATAACTTGACAATATGCTTAAATCCATGATTCGGTTATAATATTGCATAAGGAGATAGGTCTCCAAACAATTAAAATGCTGGTTTTCAAATTAGTTACGGGTTAAGTGTACTCTTTAAATTTTACATTCAAGTACATTATGGCTGCTAAAATGTACAATTGACCATTGCTGAAGAAAGTCCAGTCACTATCACAAAAAAAAAACCTTCAGGATGATACAAGACTCTAATAATGTCCAAATCACCCTGTCAAGAGTTTATTTTGTGGTCACGATCGGATGATTGTAAATTATTTTATGTTTCACTGAGCTAAAGATTAGTGGTGAAGTCAGTAGAGTATAGTGGTGAGATCTTTTAGCCTGTTATTTTTGCTGTCATTTGTGAGGACACCTTGTCATTTCCAAACAGCATGAGTTGATCAGTAAGTTACTAGCTAAAGTAGATTTTATATGAAAACTTAAAAGTAATCATTACCTGCCATATGGAACAAAGGTATAGCTCATTACTGTCATGTGTGACACATAGGGTTTTAGATGACTCATTGTATTACACACAGGATCTCTTAGTTTTTGTCTATCATTCACTCTGTAAGATTGACAGCTTTTTGTGGTCCATTACTGAGATGACACACAGCACTAGATTCCTCTTCCCCTCTCCATCTCTGTCTTTCGGTGTGTCATGTATATTCTGCCAGAAGACAGGAGAAAAGGATATATTTAGCTGAGATGCAGGGATGTTTTTGCCGTCATTATTTTGTGTGGTGTTTGCCGAGGTTTATTTGGACTCGTAAGCCTGTGAAGTGTGAGCTGGAGCCGTGCTGTTCTCCTCCATATGCTCCAGAGTGGCATTTGTTCAGAGAGAGACTTTATTGACTGAGCCTGTTGTAGCTCCTGAGAGAGACAGAAAAGGAAAGAGGGAAAGAGAAAATCAGCTGGACGTGTCCGAAATCTCTTTCTTGACCTTTCCAGTTTATTGTATTTTCCCGAGTCACCCTTGAAAGTGTAAATACGATTCAAGTTCAAGTTCTTGCAGTTGCGTTCTCATTGTGTGACTTGCTCAATGGCTCAGTTAAAATTTCAGAGCATACACCACCGGTCAAATTGGAATAATTATTTTTGAATGTTGTTAAAAGGAGTCTCTTACTGTATGTTCAACAGGGCTGAGCTTATTAGATAAAAAATGTTAAAAAAAGCAATATTTTGAAATATTATCATCAGTATATTGGAAGGACTTTTGAAAGGTCACCTGACAATGAAGACTGAATTAATGTCTGCTAAATTTTATTGAAATAGAAAACAGTTAGAAATTGTACTGAATGTTGAAACTTAAAGGAGTCGTACAAAGCCCATTTTCCACAAACTAATATGATTCTTTTGGGTCTTAATGGAAATTTTGTAATATAGTTTGTTTTAAAATTTCTCAAAGATAGGGTAAAATGAGCGTTTTTACCCTGTCATAAACAGCTCTTTAGAAATCAATCTGTTCTGTGTACTTCCCCTTTAAATCTTCACGAGCTCCACTGACCCCGCCCCTCTTTTCCAAATCGCTCTCGGATGATCTTTTTTTTAGCCGTATTCATAGTGAAACTTGCTAATAAGCACATTATTAGGAAAGGTGATTTGCAAAGATTCATTAAAATACATTATACTCACTGCTTCTGTAGGTAAGGCTGGATCATGAATGATTTGCGCGATAATAAACGTATTTCGCTTGATCAAGGGTATGTGGCCCCGGATGACCCCTTTAAAACGTTACTGTTATTCTGTATTTTTATACCGTATAGTGCTGTCAAAGAATTAATTGCATCCAAAAAAAAAGTTTTTGTTTATATAACATATGAGTGCATGCTTTATATTTAGTATGTATAAATAAATGCACACACTTTCATGTATATATTTTTTTAAAATGTTGATTATACATTAAAAATATTTATTAATATAAATGATACGAATATAAATATATGCATGTAAATATATGCACATATTTTCAAAATATATACATTTTGTGTGTGTGCTTAAATATACATAATAAATGCACACAGTAGACATACATATGTGAAGAAAAACTTTTATTTTGGATACGATTAATCGTTTGACAACACTACATTTTAATCAAATAAATGAAGCCTTGGTTAGCATATGCATAAAAAACAATTCCACACTTTTGAACAAATAGCCTAAATTATATTAATCATTCAAACAGAGTAGGTTAACATCAGCGTTCCTGTGTTACAGAATTGAGGCCAAGCACCAGGAATTAAGGGAACGCCAGGTCCGGGATCGTTTCTCTCCACCTGACGTGGAGGATGATGACCTGGACCCCAACTATGCCCGCATTAACAACTTTAGAGGTCGCGGATCACCTTCCCAGCCACGTTACGGGAACCGCAGCCCCTCTCCTCAGAGACCCCCGCCCCCAGTGTCCCACAACAGAGAGCCATCCGCAGAAGACCCTCTGGATGGCCTGTACGCCAAAGTCAACAAACAGAGAAGCCCTCCACCTCCTGCTGCAGACAGGTAAATATGCATGCATTCAAATATTTATCATGCTTTTCACTTTAGAATCCCTAAAATGAATAGTCCCCAAATAGGATTTGGTAATACTACTTACATTCTTAGTAGGTTGCCATCATCTTTGATTAGAATTAGTTTTGCATTTTGAATTATTCACATTAATAATATTACACGACCACAAATTTTGATAAATGTAGTGTACTTAACAAATAAAATGCTTTTCATCTCATTTATAAAATCTGAATGAAATGCCTGGCATAAGTCTAACATCTTTTCTGTTACTGTTTTTAAAACAAAGAACTCAGAGAGGTAAAACTAATCAATTTTGTTTGAATGAGTCATATTTGAAGCTGTTGTATAACGGCTGATAAACACACACCTGTGATGTATGTCAGCTGAATGTTATATTAATACAGCACGTTGCTTGGCAACCGCAAAGAAGCCAATAACGCCTAATAACACACTTTAATAAGAAGTTCTTCCTCGCCATGGCTTGTAAATCTCATAACCTTAAGACACAGTCACAGCTGTAAACCCAGAGGAGCTGCTCTAATATTGATTCTCTCATTTTTTGCTGGACACATCAGCTCGGTCTGCAGCTCTGACATAGCTATGCTGTAATTCTGTTCTTTTGATTGAGCATCAGAAATATATCAATATATTTCACATGCCTCCACCTATGGCGAATAATGCATAAGCCTTGAAATTTAAATCAAGAACTGCATTTTTAAGGCACGACACCCCAGATGAATTGGTTGAGGATAAAAATAAATAACTGATAGATGTCACCATATTTCCCCAGGTGATTGATTTAGAAATGTGTTTCAAGTTTTCTGTATGCAAATGAGGTATTATCTAATTGAATATGCACTGGCTTTCATATATTCCAGAACAGAAACTAAAATGTTGGATAAAGCCATTATATGTTGTTTCATTTTGTTTATAATTTAGAAATCAGAAAATACTGGAAAAATAGACCTTGCTGTAAGAAAATCAGGCAAATAAAACTTTAAAGCATTGGAGGTGTTTTGCACTACAATATAAAGTAAATTGTAAGTACTTACTAAACTTATTTTTTGATCCAAGTACATTATAGTGGAGTGCCAGTAGTGTCTTTCCTGAAGTAAATAACAGAGATGACTTATGTTTTGACAAATACAAGTAAAAACTTTAAAAAAGTAATGCAGAAGTAACTAACAAGTTCCTATGCATTATAGGTACCTGGTTGCATTGTTCCCATCATCTCTGGCAATTTCTGAGTGAATATTTGGGTCGCGAGAGTTTCAGTCGAAACAGGAAGGTCTCAGCGTGAGGGGTCAGCTGTTGGTCAGATACAGTAGTTGGCTGGAGGAAACTCATTTATTTGTGTGGAGGGAAATATGTCTGCCAAACGGAGGCACACCAGCTATAACGCAGCTCATTAAGGATGTATCTTTGTCATACGTGCCACTGTATGACACTTTGTCTGACTCTGTGGCCAGGCGTCTCCCACTGCCTCAGTTTTTGATAAATAGTCTGGTTCATTCCCTCACCTTTAGCTTTTCACACTCTGTCGGAGGGGATTGAATACCGCTGCATATTCATTTCTGCCCTTGCATAAGGGGAGCATTCTGAGTAAATTCATGCTGATAGGCTGCTGATGGGTAAATTGAGGATGTGAATGAGACTAGCATCAGTGGCTCTGGTGTCAGCGCGAGCGTGCTCTCGTGTCATATGAAGAGTTTGTTAAACGGGAGAGTTGCTCCGTTGTATGGCCGGTGTCTGATTTAAAAGCTTCCTCTGAGAGTCATTAAAGCGGCTTGGTTATTTATACAGACAGGCAGTTTAGCACACACACTGCTGCCCATCGCTGTCATAAAAAGTGTCTGTCAGTGTGTGTAGTGGCTTATATGGTCAGGAGTGAATTCACATTTGTTAAATGTAAATGTTAGCATGTGCCCTCCTATAAGACAAAGTGCTTCTCGTGACCATCACCCTCTTTTGACCCATCTGGTTCTGACTGGTTTTAAATGACATGAGAGTGAGTAAATGATGGCAGTTTTGTTGGAGTTGTTTTTTTAACTGCATCTACAAGACATGTACTGTATGTGTGAATGACCTCTGCCGTTATTAGCTAACATCTTTGCATACAAAAACACAACTGTATACGGCATTGAGATGCAAATATACAAAGTGTTAATAATGACCTATGTTTGTTCTACTTTGTTCTATACATGGCCTAAACAGACTTTGCATTGAAGTATGTCTGCTTAGTAAATGTTAGTTTGATCATTTCTATCAGTTTTAAAGCACACATTTTACCTGTGAATTGATTTAGTCTAGAGCGCAGTACTACCTACTTATAGCAAATCTTATTATAGACATTTTGAAGCTGAGCTTTAAATCAGGAAAACTAAACTATTAAAGCAGCACTCTGTTGGGTATTTTCTGGGTCTAAACTGAGAAGTTTAGTTCTGGGAAAAAAATGAACACTCAGGGAGTAAATAAAACTGAGCTACTCTACAGTAGGGATAATCTAATAAAGAACTGCGTAATGCATGCTTGAAGGGTCAGTGACACAGAAGAGAGTGTATAATTTTGAAATAAAAGGTTTTCATTTTATAAATTGACATGTGTTCTAACCATCAAATATATTTGCATATACCACATGATTTTGTTGTGGCCACCACCAGTGATTTTTTCTTTTTCTTTATTATGATGTCATCAACAGTTGTGGACAGTTGACTTTAATTAAAGGATTACTCCACCCCAAATTGAAAATTTTGCCATTAATCACTAACCCCCATGTCGTTCCAAACCCCTAAAAGCTTTGTTCGTCTTCGAAACACATTTGAAGATATTTTGGATAAGACTGTCCCATTGACTGCCAAGTAATGAACACTGTCAAGGTATAGAAAAGTATGAAAGTCGTCGTCGGAATACTCCATCCGCCATCAGAGGTTCAAGCATAATGTTATGAATCTACAAGAACCTTTTTCACTGAACGAAAACAAAAATAATGATTTTATTACACATTTTGGTACCGTAGCGTCACTATAACACCATTTTGGAGAATATCAGCTGATGCAAATAGCGTATGGGATTCTGTTTCATCCACATCACACGGATATGTCTTTTTTGGACTTTGACAGTGTTATTTGCTTGGCAGTCAATGGGGCAGTCACAAGCCTCACGGTTTTCATCCGAAATATCTTAAATTGTATTCCTAAGAAGAGCGAAGCTTTCACAGGTTTGAAATGACATGGGGGGAAAGTGTTTAATGAAAAACTTTTCATTTTGAGGTGGAGTAACCCTTCAGAAAATGTAAAGTAGAGGTCTGCATTTGGGACCCAACTTCTTGCGGCACGGAATAAATTTCCTAATAAAACACGAAAGCGGTCGGTAACTCTGGTGTAATTTGAACGGGAGCGTTCGGTCTAAAAATATAGCGTTCCCAATGTTTTTTCGGAACAGCATATCTGTCATTTCCTCATTCTTATTGGTACAGCCAGTGCTCAGCCCATGGACCAGTGTTTTTGCGCGTGCATTTTATTTGCACAGTCTGTGTGCGCATCAGAGCAGGCTTTTCCAACATGCGCAAAGTGAAGATGTGCTGTCCTTGAAGGACTTTCAGCTTGCATTAGAAAACGACCAGTTTAATGTTAAGAAACCCACATCAGGCAAGTCTAATGTATGGGAGTCTTTTGCAAATCGGGAAAAAATAACCTTTGCGCGATGTGACAAATAAAGGCAACAAAATGCTGTAGATACATTTGTTTTTATTTGTTTTATTTTTGCAACACATTTTCCATGATGTGTTGACAACCTACAGTTTTGTCTGTTATCTCTCTCTTTTGGTAGTACCCAATTTAAATGTGAGATTTTGGAAACCAGAACTAAATTTAGAGAGTCGGGTTGGGTAGAAAATTATTCTAAGCGGGCAGCGGGTGAACAAAGACTGAAAATACAGCCGGTGCGGTCGGGTGCGGAATAAAACCTCGCGGGAGTGGGACTTCCCGCGCAGACCTCTTATGTAAAGCTCCTAAAAATGTTCTTTAGGTTTTTCTGTTGTTCAGAGTCTCTCAAAAACATGTTCCACGATTTTCACAAAAATTGCAAGCAGGACAGTTATTTTCATAATGATAATAGTATATTTACACGGGACGTCCGTGTCAACTCCTATCATTTACTTTGGATGAAGTGACGTCAAGTGTTGCTGAAATGAATTGTGGGTCTGTCGTGTTACGTTGGGTGTATTGTTCATGACAACCATCATGGGGCTTTTCAAGCACCAGCGCAGGCATTAGCCAGTCAGAATGCTTTATGAAAATACCCTAGCACAGACACCAGCCAATCGCTTTCATTTAACACCGGAAAACTACGGTCATGTCAACACCAAGCTTCAGACATGCCCTCCATCAAAAGTTAATGCGGACATCCTGTGTGAATGTATCCTAAGAGGAAGAATTGATAATAAACAGTGTTTTTTTTTTTTTTTTACACAAATCAGCAAGTCAAATTCAGATTTGCCATTACAGGGGAAAAATGAAATAATGTGTAATTATAGTTTTTACTTATTTTCATCGAATAAATGCAGATTTTTCTGACCACAAAAAAGATTTTTGTATAACTGAACAAAAACAATACTAGGAAAATTATGTAAAAGATAGTCTGACTCCTGCCAATGCAAGAAATCTGAGCCATTGAAATTTAAGACACACACCTCTTTATTATCCCAACAACCAATCCCTTCGTTTTCCCCTTTCCATTCCTCCTTTCATCTGAGCGCTCTGGAGCAGTAAAGAGGCAGGCAGGTGAAGGACGTGGGGAATGTGGTGAGAGAAAAGAGTGCGGGGCTCTTGAGGTTCTCCTCACGAGAGAGAGGCGAGCGAGGAGCTATTTGGCATTGGTTGAGAAGAAGGTCCACAGCGAGCTGCTCCTTGAGCGCTGAAGAGGCCCACCGCACTCAGCTTGGAAAGTTACTATAACAACCAGACTCTCCAGAGCTCTGCTCCGCTCCAATTAAAAAATAATCATTGTTCCCTCCACTGATAGAGAGGGATGAGGGAGACAGGTGGCTCGCTTATCTGCACAGGGGCAACCCAGTTCTTTAGAGACCAGTGGAGAGCTGCAGATTGCCAACCTTTGCTTCCACATCTCCAAAAACACTTTTATAGACAAACATATGAGGGAAGAATGGGGAATCGGTTTGATAAGAGGAGGAAGGGGTCTACAAGGTGGCCCGCTCTCCACTCGGCGCTCTAGCTCGCTGTATGAATGCCGTGTCCTGGATGTGCTCGTGAACAATAGCCCCCACACTGCCCTAAGCAAACAGTCCTCCAGTCCTCAATATAACCCCGCCAGGGTCGGTCCAAAACACGGCACAAACCCATCAAGAGCTACTCCACAGGTTACCGATGTCCACTCGAGTCCCCCATCAGCAGCCATTGTGCCCAGATACCTCACTGAAAGATTTGGCCTATATAAAAAAACACAGTTAGGGCTTTCTCCTCCTCGTCTCTCCGCATGTTCCCTCCACCTCCTCCTTTCCCGCTTTCTTGAGGCCCGGAGCGCAGCCTAGCCATCAAAATAATTATAGAAATCACTAGATGGAGAAAGAAAAGCTTTTAGTGTTGGTTGTGTGAGTGCTGGAGTGCTTTTCTGCCCGTTAATTAATCAGCCATTCTGCTGAGCTGAATGAGAGCTGGAGGCGCGTTCGGCTGCTTTTAAAGAGTGCCAGCCCGCTCGCTTAAGTGTCTCCCCGTATCTGCGAACCCTTCCCTGGCCTGGCACCCGCTTCTCTGTCTCTCTTATTCACCATCCATCCTGCAATGAGGGTTTAATGTGTTTTCAATGTGCTTGAAAGAAATGTAGGTAACCGTGTTAGAAATGGGCAAGATGGTTGACCAGTCGTCCAACTGTCGGTCTAAAAAAAGCTTCAAATAAATATTAGAATAAATACATATCATATAAAAATAATATAAATTATTAAATAAATATTTTAATATTGTATATTGAATTTATACATATGCTCACACAAATAAATTAATAATATAATTAATAAATTGTGTTAGCATTATGCATATTTTTATGTATTTTGTTTTGTGTACCTTTTCATATAGAAATTATACATTTCTGCCTTTTTTTTCATTTGTTTGTTTTGATCATGCCAGTTTTTTTTTATTAAATTCAGACGATGCATTTTTATTTTGGTGAATGCATTATGATGGAAATTCTGCAGGTCTAGCTATTCCATAAAACAGATCACAGAATCTCCAATTTTTTTTTTATTTTTTTTTTTTATTTTTTTTTAGAAAAAGTGTATAAAAGTCTTAAATTAGACTCAGAACAAGTCTTGTTTAACTGAACAACTTGACAATAAAAAAATATAAATATATATACATTTATATATTTACATCCACTGATTTTTTTTATCTGAAAAAAGGCGATTGCAGGAATTTCAATAATGAAAAACGTACATTTTTATTTGAATTTGTCTCTTTTTTTTTAATTTAGCTTCCTGTTTTGCTGACAAAGTTGTTTACCTCAATGAACTGATCAGCATTTGAAAAAGTAAAACCTCCACTCTATAACAAGCTCATATAGTCCATTGTTGTTTTGGAAATCTTTTTGTGCCTGAAAGTTCAGACTTTGTGTGAATAGGCTTTGGAAGACTGAGAATAAAAGCGTATAGAGCAAGCTCCTTCTGGTTTGTGGGTTCTCTGAGTTCTTATGATTCATCTGGCCTAATCTGGAGAACCGGACAAGTGCTACTCATGCGTTCCACCCCTGAGCTTTTCTCTTCCTCTCAATGCGATTCCCTCATTCTATTTTCCCCTTTTTCATTCTGCATTTCCTCCTCTCATATTTGTTCAAGAACTTCCTGCCTGTCACTCATTGAAGAAAAGCAATTCCACATCACTCTCCCATTGAAGCACATACAAGACAAAAAAGCCCGCACACTCAAACGCACACGTGTGTGCGCTCACACAAAGCATTCACTTAGCGGTTTCTTCTAGATGCATCTTGTAGCTTAGCAACAAGTCATGCCACTGCATACTGTGCCGTTCTGTTTTTGGAAACAGGAGGATGTGAAAGCTTATTTCTAAAAAGCAGAAATCGTAGATTGGTTTAAATTATATTCACCTCATTATTCCATCTCAGCTTGATTGAACTGAAAGGGAAATGCTTTATTTTCTTTCTTTTTTAGACCTTTTCGGAGGTGCGCAATTTTAGAATTGAGGGTTGAGGATAGAAGACTTGATTACCGCCTTACTCTTAGACACAGATTTGCCTACCCAGAATGCACTCTGCCTGGCGTACAAAGACAGAGGCGGTGTGACTGGTGTTTTAATGAAACGTCCAGGCACAAATTGAGCTTCACCTGCGAACGAGAGGACGCGGGAGGGGTCGGCGATCGTTGATGGCCTGTCCAAATAATGTTACACCAGCCAAAATACTTCTAATTATTTCTTCAATTGCAGATGGCATATAAAAAGTGCCGTCACTTCTGGTTAGGGAGCCTGGGAGCCGGCCTGTCATTGGCGGCTATCTTTTGTTGTCAAATTTCATTTCTGAAAATGTCCACCAATTAGAGCGTCGAAGCTCACCGCAAAATTACTCGAGGGGAGAGTTGTGGGAAATTGATAGATCTGGTTCTTTCCTCTCCTCTTACAAACACGGATGTGTCCATTATGGCATCTGTGGCCTCGCTGTCTTCTTCACGATTGCTTGCCTGCTTGATACGGGTCATGTTTCATCAGCAGGTTAGGGGAATAAGGGTGCACTTTGTCTTTTCTGATGTAAATGATTGAATGATTTAATGTGACACTTACAGATTGAATGCTGCTTTAATTGATGGGTAGTTTAGGTATGATGCTGATTGGTCAACACGACATTCCAGATTCACTAAAATACATGCTAAGTAGTTAAACACCTGTTATTCTTACTGCTGTGTAAATTGCTGCACTATATTCTATTACATCAACATGTAACACAACCCATTTTATTTGGTAATCGGATGTGGCAAATTATCAAAGCACTCTATAAGCATAGCTGTTGTGAAGTTAATAGAGTTTAAATCCTCTTTTAGGCCAGCGTTAATGCTGCATGCTATTATGAATAAACGTTTTAGTATATACATATATAATATATATATATATATATATATATCGGTTCGATACGATACAGTAGTGTCACGGTTCGGTATGTTTTCAATACGGCAAAAATACAATAAAAAAAGAGAATTTTTTTGATTTTTTTTTTTCCTCACATTTTTATTTATTATGATAAATAAAATATGACCTCGTTTTTCCCCCTTTTCTTTTACTTTGAACAACAATGGAGCTATACTTCACATAACTTCTGGGATTTCTTCTTAGCAGCAAATAAAGAAGTGTTTTGGAAAAGTCAGCCTTGGATGGTATTTATTGATTAATTAAAACTTA
>JAUCMU010000151.1:5050539-5084385 GCA_032275025.1 Enteromius treurensis
AAGGACCAGGTACCAGGTACTGTTCCCAGTGGAAAACCCCCCAAAAGTGAGCTGTACTGAACCGTGCCGTGCCGTACTATGCAGTGGAAAAGCGCCATTAGTAGGCAGTATAATAATGCTGCCTCTTTATGTAGGGAGTGTGACTTTAATGCCCTAAAATGAAGCCCTAAAATACTGCTTACATAGGCAGCTCACTAGGCTTTGGAACAGAACAAATGCGTGTCCTCCAGAAGGTACCTGTATCCACAATCCTGTGCCATCTTGGAACCATTCCTGTACCTCAGCTGCTAGCAACACCAAGGTCATGGGTTTGATTCCCAGGGAACACGCATACTGAGAAAACATATACCTTGAATTCACTTGAGTCACTTTGGATGAAAGAGCCTGGCAAATGCATAATAAATGCAGAAGTATATTATACATTTATATGGAAGTCTGAAGATAGCAAACAGGAAGTTCAAAAGCTTAAAGGCAAATTCTGTTGCTGTCTTGCAGGTTCTGTGCAGTTCGTTCCTTAGATGTCGAGATAAGATGCATGCCGCATCGTCTATGTAGCACACAATTATGTTATGCATTGCCTGCGGTGTCTAATGTCTCCATAAACTATTTTTACCAAGTGAAAAATTCAAGCAAATGGGCTTCAGGATTAAAAAGGAAGGCTGTTCCTTTTTTTCAAAGGCCTCTCTTTATGCAATCAGTCGCGAGAAGGCAACCGATGAGCCGTGGAGAGGCGTCTAAATAGCATCCAAAAATATATATGGTAGTCTTGTGACTGTTTATAGGGCCTGTAAGGCAGTTAAAGTTGGTATGATAATGCTCCAACTGCCGCTTAACTGCTACGGTCCTAATGAGGAATAAGAGTCAACGCTGACGGTATTTACCAGCACTGTCCTCTCACTCGTTCTCGTTTCCCCTGAGAGGAATGATGCAGTCCATGAGAAACTAACC
This sequence comes from Enteromius treurensis, assembly GCA_032275025.1. NCBI lineage: Eukaryota > Metazoa > Chordata > Actinopteri > Cypriniformes > Cyprinidae > Enteromius > Enteromius treurensis. Next base: position 5,051,488 of record JAUCMU010000151.1, read on the forward strand.
ACACAAATCTGTCAGAGTGTCTCTCTCTTGCTCCAGCCGTTGTTTCCTTTCCATTCCAGATCCGTCTCCAGCACATGTCAACAGCTGCATCTCCCGTTCACACTATGAGAAAATATCCCAAAAACACAGTTTTCCCGTAACTACTTCTTATTTTCTTTAAGTCACACTTTCTTTAAACCCATCGCCAGAACTGAAATATTTTTTCTTGAAATACTAGCGGAGAATATTTGTTTCATATGCTCAAGTCAGGTGCTGGATTTCACTGGTTTTCTTCAGTTGTGGTTTGTGCGGTCCATCCCTCGTGTGTTTTCCCATTTTCCTCTGCAGGTTTTTGACCTCAGATCCTAATGCTATGCTTATCTTGGTAGAAGCTCTTACTAAGTCAAGGTTGATTTGGGCATAAGAGGGACAGGATGTGATGTGATCCTTTGATGCTGGCTCTCAATCCCAGGTCGAATGTAAAAGCAGGTATCGAAATTAGCAACATGGTGTCATGAGACCCGGCTGAGGGCTTTAACAATGAGCAGCTTAAGCGTTTAGGTTCCTGTCTATTGGAATCACTGCACTGCCACGGCCCCCAGCCAACCATTGTCATCTTTTCCTCTCTGGGAACCATACAAACCACAAAGCTGAAGCAGAGAGAGTTGTTAGACTTTGGGAAACCCTAAGAAGTCAGCAACCCTTTCCATTGCGTCCACCCTGCTGCCCGAACTCAGTAACGTCAGGGAGTTAGAATCCAGATGTGCAGATTTTGAAGGGCTGTCAGGAGGATCTGGTGTACTTTACCCTTTAAATATCCAGACACATTTTAGAACAAACCTCACAAGTGCTTTCGTCAGGTGGAAATTGATCCTGATTCAACATGGTGGCTGTGTAACTTTCGTCTGATTGTAGAAGTCAGACCTAGTGTAGACTGGGAGGTGGTCCACAAGGGCTGAGGGTGCCATTTGGGAATTAGTGCGAAGTGAAGTCATGCCTGTTTGTCTAAAAGCCTACACTGTAAAATGATTACTGTGAAGCTTACAGTAACTCGGAAAGTTGCTGTAATATATTCCATAGTGTGCTTATTGTAAGCTTAATCACAGTAATTTATTAAATACTGTATTGTTTTTATTACAGTAAAATCACAGTACCGTCATTGCAGAGTAATGGAATACTGTATTTTTAACACCACAAATAGGCTATTATTGTAATACTACTGCAGTAATGAAAAATTAAGACAAAAATAATATTTATTGTGAATGTGAAATAAGAAAATATATAAAAATTGCATTTAATTTTGTATTTTCAGTCTTTAAACACGTTTTATTTCGCATATACTTAAAAATGTATAGTTTTTCCCTATAAAATCTTTTGTGACCGACTTTGTTCCATTATAGGGTATATGTCAAACATCACATGACAAAAAACAGTGCTCATTAGTGCAGCTTGTCAGAGAAAGTGTTAACAGCAGTATAAAACAGCAGTGATAGCTATCTATTTAATTTTGAGGTAAAAAGCTTTTCAGACGTTTTTGAAGTTTTTCAGACTTTTTTCTTTTCTTTTCTTTTCTTTAATTTTAAGTGTTACTGTCTGGCTATTCTAGGTAATGAATTCAGCTTGAGAATTCATGGCCCTCAGACCACCCACTCACAAAGAGACGCAGTTTGAATGTTTGATCGGATCAAATTTCAACAAAACCAAAGAGTTTTTACTGTAACTCCAAACATTATGGTTCTGGAAAACTTTCCAGTAAAGCAATCTAAGGAACGCCCGTGGCTGTCATCAGTTCTGTGTTATACTGAGTGGTCAGTGCCGCTCAGATTTTCTTGAGGGGGGAAATCTATATCTTTGTCCTAAATTGTACTTAAACAATGGATATACAAAACAGCTACTGTCTACTTTGTAACATCTGGGGCTGGTTCGGCTCAACGAGAAAGCAGAGAGCTCATTGCATAATTTATTTTCAGTATGGTTACAGGCAATAGTCTGGGGCCAATAAAAGAGTTTTTCAATGAATGAATGTATTTGTCTTTGGTTAGTTATATTTATACTGCATTCCGGAGTCTGTATTGTTCTCTCATTCATCAATAGAAGGGACATACTGGCTAGAACTAACAACTCTTTATCAGGCACCTTTGAATTACATCAGTAAGTAAATTTGCTGTGTAGGATCCATGAAAATAGTTTTTTGGCTATTTAAATTTGTTTCTTCTGTTAAGATAGTTTACTTGAAACTGTGCAAACTTTGGTTTTCACCTTGACCTCGTACAAAATGGCCACCCGTGGGAGAGCCGTTGAACTCTGCAGTAATTTGCGAGTGATAATCTGCCCTCTTGATCACCACATGGCTATGATGAGATTAGAGGGCTGGATAATTCATTTCCAGCCTGATTTTCCTCTTAATTGACTTTAATGGCCTTTTTCTGCATTCTGGCAACTGAGGCGATTGAGCCAACCTGCTGTTGTTTCTCAGAGGTTTCTCACTCATATTCAGCAGGCTTTGTCCTTTGTTTCCAGCTTGCTCTGCACTGGCTCTGATACATTCCGGATGTCATCTTCACCACATTGCTATAATTTTTTTAGCGATACACTCCAAACACTTATTGAGAGGGGGAAAAATGTTCCATGTTCCTATACTCTATTCCAAAAATAGTAAGGCCTTAAAAGTGAACCTGTGTGATAGCTAGGCCAGACAGAATTAGATAAACAACTCGACACTGGACTGTTATCGTAAAGTTAAAAGAGCGCAAGTACTCACTTTCTCATCCCTGTGCGTGAGAATCAACGAGTTGCAGAAATATCAATCTGATTCAATGTTTCCTGTGTTTATGACTGCTGTGCAAATGGTGTTTGCCTTATATACAGTAATCTGCTACAGATGCTCAAAAAAAGTTCTATGTTTATAATTCTATACATTTATGATAATTGATTTGCTGTCCTGATGGGATCAGTCTTGGCTCTGGAACTGGACCACAGTGCATTAATTAGTGAACTTTGAGCTGGATTATTGCAGCAGATCATGGGAGACGTACTTGTTCAGTGTCTGCTCTCTAAGAGAGTCCAACAGACATCCTGTTTGCGTGGGGGAAGTATGTTTACCCAAAAGAAGTGTGTAGAGAGTGTGCAATTTCAGACGCAGCTAAAGAGTATATTTCCGGAAATTGGGAATTTTTTTATTTGTGTGTGTTGAGCTATAACAACTTTTGGTAACACTTCATAGGGAACACTTATTCACTATTAACTATGACTTTTGCACTTAATTGCTGCTAATAAATGGCTAATATTCTAGAATACCCTAGTGAAAATACATATACTTAAATGTATTTGAGTTACATTTATTTCATGCATAGCGCTCTACAAATACATTTTCATACTGTATTAATAAAATGCCTTGCGATTGTACTTTTAGTATACTAAACTGGTATACTTAAAGTCTGCTAAATTGGAACAACTAATTTTGTACTTAATGCTCTTTAATTGTGCGGAAGTAGTGCAACTGAAGACATAGTGTATTTGATTGTGCAAGTATACTTTAGGTACACTTTCAATATTTTGCATTAAAAGGGCAATGTTACACAAAAGCGAAATAAACATGCATTTTAGGCTAATTAATAAGAAATATGCATTGTGCACAAGTAATACTTCAAATAAAGTTGGGTGGGTCTGGAGTTATGTGTCAGTAAATATGTTAATTGACTTAAACTATGCTAAGTATGGAATAAATCCATTTTAAATATATTACTGTTTTACTAGGGTATGCATGCTATTAAGGAACTAGTTACGAGAACCTAAAATAAAGTGTTACCCAACTTTCTTTGTCTTGGATACTCGTATATGTCATTGACCCAATCAATGTAAGTGGCAAAAAATGTCAACAAGCACTTAATCTAAATATAGCCCATGATGGTTAACAAATTATAGCAGAGTTTCACTAAAGTTTCATCAGACTTGATTAATCTCAAAGAGGATCAGAGCAGCACGGTTTAATCTTCTCTCTCCTGTTTATAGTCTCAGACAGCATGTTGTTTTACACCAGCAATCGGTCTTGGCTTCAAAACGCCTTACATCACAGAGCGTCAGAGAGAAAGTGATAAAGACAGATGAGGGTTGTTATCCTCTCCCTCTCTCCCTCTCATGTGCAGCTTCAGGGGCAGATGTGGAGCCTCTGTAACCCCTCTGATGATGATGTAACTATGTCTGAACAGAGGTCACGACCTCGCGGGTATTCATTACCTTCCCAGACAGGCCTAATGGGACCTTTTCTCTGCCTAACAGGACTGGAATGCACGTCTAGTGCAGAGGAGACACTCTTCTGTCTCTTCCTCTGACCGACCCAGCTCGTTCGGCCATAGAGTCTGAGTCCCAGACGTGCGTGAAGTAATCGCCCGCAACTCTATTATCGGCATCAACACGCATGACTGAGCGACTAAGTTCAAGCGCTCAACGTGAGTTCATTATCACAGGCCATCAAAGAAGAGGGAAGGCTCTAAAAGACTGTAACTTCCTCCAAACCCTCCTCTTCCTGTCTCACCTTGTCAGCCTGAGGGTAAATGAACCCTTGGTGGGTTTTCAGGTGCAGAATGAGCCAGCGTGAATTATCGCTGAAGGTGAGCTTGATGCTGACTCACGCGCGATGTCATAATGTCTCCACCTTATCTGGTGAAACAGTCACGGCCACTTACGATCAAAGCGGCTGGCTCTTGATAGCTAGCTATGAGGTTTCGTTTGCCAATCGGACATAATTCACCTGGGTTAAAGTGATACGGTTTCTCATTCTTTTCTGCTTTCAAGTTATTCAATTATATTATAGGAAGTATTCAATTGATTTATAATAATGACTTCAACTTTGCAGTTTACCCTTTTAAAAAGGACGCCATATGCTCTGCTTTGACATTTAATAATTTGTAATTAATTCCAGCTGTATTATTCTTCCGTAAGTCTAACCTTAGATAATGTTTCAGTTGGTCAGCCTGTTGTTTCTCGTCTTTGCTTCCTGTCTTGACATATTTAGGGAAAAAATGCTGACGTCTCCGGTGTTGGAGAGACTACCACAGAGGAGGTTATTTCAAAGGCCTTTGTGCCTGTGTATTGTTTCAAGTTTAAAATACAGCATGGGGACCATGTCGTGCCAAGCAATATAACCTTAATTTAACTTGGCCAGGGAACAGTGGAAGTAAACTTCAATGAATTTTGCTAGTTTGTCGAGCACATATCCTCAAATTACGAAAATACCGGGAATGTAATAAAGGGGAATGGACGCCTTTAGGTTCCTGAGATGGTGATAGAACACCTTCCTTGACATTAGCACAAATGTGGAAGTACAGCTAATATTTGGACAATGGCCCGTCTAGGGAAGTCTTTCAGATGCTATGTTGATGATGCTTTTTTTTTCTCCTTTAGTCTGAACAAAATGAGATTTTCAGAGAAGCCAGCGATGTGTCTAGGAATGCAGGAAAGCTCCATTTATTACATCAATAGAGGCGGTAATCCATTGTTTTTCACATTTTTCTGATAGCAGAAGCGGAGAACGAACAATGTGGCGTTGTTTTGTTACTAGACAAGACGTAGTGCTGAATAAACATTATTGTTGGGCGAAGATTTGTTCAATATAAAGAAATTAGAAGCAAAATATGCTGTCAGCTAGACAAGAAAAAGCTTGTTTCTCAGACAAAAATTACAGGGATAGTTCACTCTAAAATGTATTTCATTACTGTCATGTCTTTTCAAACCTGTTTGACTTTCTTTATACTGTGGAACAAAACAGAAACATACAGTACAGGCCCATAGTTCATAGATTATGACAAAGAGACATACAGCAGAGCTCAGGGATTATTTGTCGTTCTCTATCCTCCAGCTTTTCTGGAGGTCAAAACTCTGTTTTAGACCAAACAAGGTGCCAAAGCAGTGGATGCATAAAGTTCTCACGGTCATTAAAACCAAACTAAAACCATCAGACTTTCCAGAGACACCACCCAGTTAATCGCGAGAACCACAGTGGTGTAGCTGTCGGGATCTCAGCACTTTCTCTTGCCCATGAGAACATGTTGCGCTAAATCTTCTGGCTGATTAAAGAGGGAGTATGAGTTTTGATTCGGGCGTGGGCCTTGTCACAATTACAGGCCGTAGGATTATAATTTATGACGTGTGTTTAGGTGATGCTGATAAGACATATGGTTGTTGTTGGTGTGTCATGTATTCTTGGTCTGGTTCCATTGGGAGGAGGGATTTTGTATTCTGCGGTTCCTCTGCAGATGTCTGTGTTTGTTATTGGGGAGGAGAGTTTCTCTGTGGATCTTTTCTACGCTTTAGGAGATGCAGTCTGGATTTACAGAAATGAAAACATAGAAACAAAAGAAGTACGCATAAATATGGATAGAATTAGAGAGAAAATAGAAGCCAAACCAAAGACATCGAGCTATTGAAAAAAAAAAAAAAAACATTTAAAAGAAGACGAGCCAAACCAAGTTGGATCAGTTTTAGAGGAAGAGTGCTGAAGGCCTCCCCTCTCTAGACTTTTGCCTTGTAAGGTCAAAGCAGGGATAAATCGATCAGATGACTGTCTAAGCTGGGAGAAAGGCCGAAAAGAGACAGGGGCATGTGCTCTGTAATAATTGTGGAATTTTAATTGGATTATAGACTTGGTTGACCTTGCTGAGCCGCTTGAATCAGTTCATTGACAACGTGGCAGTTGAATCTGCTTCCACCCATGAAGGGTTCAGACAAAACCAGCTCTAATGTCTTCATGTCTGCCTCACTTACTGCTTCCTTTCAAAGTCTAGGTTTATCCAATGTCCCTTTAAAACTGGAATACACAAATAAACGTCCACTGGATGGATTCATATTATAAAGCGAAGTTTGTGACTACTACCTGATTTTCTGTGAAACTCCAATTAAAACTCAGACTAGCTCCGACTTCTGACAACTAACACCATCTCCATTTTGAGACTGTACAGTACAAACATCTTGACACCATCACCTAGCAACTATTTCTGTACAAGTTTAGTTCTATTTAAATGGCTGAAGAGCAAAATCTGTTTTATACAACATTGTGACAGCTGTATTTTTCAGGCTAGTTCAGCTAATATGTGATGAGGGGTGGGTAGGGGAAGTTTTTTTTATTTATATTTTTATTAGGTAACAATTTACAGCAAGGTTCATTAATTACCAATGTTAAAATCACAAGTTCTGTCAAAGATTAATAAATAGTGCAATAAATGCATTGTACAATAACTAATGTTAACAAATGATACCTTATTGTAAAGTGTTACCGTTTATTTATACAATAAATATTAAATGCATTTTAATGACTTTAAAGGTAATGTGTGCACTTAATACATTAATGTAATATGTTTAACTGTTTCTCAAGTTCATTTCATCATATTTGTGGGTCCTTAGCAACAAAATGTTTAAAACCCTTGTACTTGCAGGAACAAAAGCTGTAGGGTAGGGAAGTAAATGGGTGGTTCACTGTGTGCAATTTAATAGCACCGTTGCAACAATAATACATTTTTTTTATTCATTCATTGAGTGTGATCCAAAATCTTTCCTAGATTTGTTTCCTGGGTTTGCCCTGTTAATGCAGGTCAAAAGCTGGTGAAAGGCTGCAGTGTGTCCCATTGGCTTTCATCAGAGGTGAAGTTAGATCTGCGTCTGATTATAAGAGGGACTTTGGTGGATCTGCTGTAGGGGAGAGAAAATCACTTATGAAAACAGAAGGCTCTATGTGCAGGCCGCAGTGCGCTTCTAATCTAACCTCCCCATGGCCCAGAGCAGCCCACAGCCCGATTCCAATCAACACGTCTGGGGAGCTTGTGATAACCCTCGAGCCCAGCGCGTGGCGCTCAGCACCAGGGCTCAGAGAACTGACCCGCACCTCATCAGCCACATTTAATCTGATTAAAAAGTTCTGGCTCTGCCTGTAGCCCTTGTGGCCAGATCAGCTCAGAGTCCAGAAGTTCCCACACTGAATCACCACCGAGCTACATTAGTTGACATTTTAGAGAGCTGACTTGTTCTTTGTTGTAGCATGCTGTGCTTGGTCTAAAATGATTTTAATAGAAAAAAATTAACAGGTACAGTAGCAATAACAAAAATTAAAAGTGAACAATATTTTGTAAGAGATTATTTTTAAATCTATTTATAAAAAAGAATGTTTGGTCTGATTACGACTTTTAATTTCAATTTAATAAAGTTATTGAACAGGTTGTAGGGTTTATTATATATAATATTTTTAATTCATATATTATAAATTATATTAGTGCTGTCAAACGATTAATTGCGAATAATCGTGTCCAAAATAAAAGGCTTTCTTTACATGTGTTTGTACTGTTTGTATTTTTTCAATAATTTATATATTAAAAAACACACATACAGTACATATTTTGTACAGTATTTACATGTAAAATATATTTATTTTGTTATATTTGATATTATATATAAATATATTTAATATATAAACATAACGTATTTGCATTTTTGTATTTTTATATACATGATAAATATACCCAGCAAAAACAAATATGTTATTTAAAGAAAAACTTGTATTTTGGATGCGATTATTTATATATTTAAATATGTATATGTTTGCGTGTTACCTAGAACAGCAGTTTTGGATTGATTGAGTTTGGCTCTACAGATATTTACACTGGTAATCAGTTCTGTTTTATATGCTGTTTGACTGATGCTGGCCAGAGAGGAAATTTTGGAGCTTGTTAAGATTTCAGTTTTCGAACCCATTCGGATTTCTTTCCATTGACTATCTGAGTCAGACTTGGCCTTGACTCCCTTAACTTGGCACTTCCCGTGTGGCTTGTCCAGCTCAAGGGTGGTAATGGCTGCTGCCGGCCAGTCTAGCAGAATCTAGAGGTGAGTAGCCTGACACGCTGGAGGAAGGAGTGTGTAATATCCACAGCGCATTTCACTCGGAGCCCTCTGCTGCTCTGTGTAATGAGAGGCCTGAAGCTCCTGCCTTTCCTCTCATTTACTGAGCTGAATAATGATGGTGCTCTCAGCCTGAGCCTCATCGCCGCTGTAACACCGTCACACCCACAGCGTACTCGCTCTCATTCTCTCCCTGCGTCTGAAGTCAGGAAATGAGAATTCAGGACACGGGACTCCTCTGCCTTTGTTCTTTTCATTAGGAAAAAAAATCTCAAAGCGCCACTTCTTTCTTGAAGAAGGTCACTCTGTTGCCAGGAGCCCGAGTGGACTTTCATGTTTTTTTAAAGACTCAAACATTAATGTATTTCTTCGACCAGTCACGCAGTCAAATATGTGATCTCTTTTGCAATTCATCATCTTTTTCTTTATCAGGTGGCTGTGTCACAGAGCTAAAAAAAATAAATAAAATTCAGACGGTAAGGAGGAAGGAAGAAAGATTAGCTTGAATCCAGTGTTTGCATCTCATCCTGTCTACGAAGATGCTTGAGTAATTATGTAGTGAATTATTTTTTATCTGACAAACTTGTGAAGGCAACATAAATGTGTTTTTCACTACATGTGACATGTCCAAAATCAGTGTATTTGACAATGAGAAATAACTGGAGGCTTAGGACAATAGTGACACTAAAAGTGCCAAAAATTGCCCCCCAAATATGTGTATATATATATATATATATATATATATATATTAATTCTATATTTTTCTATTTTCTATATTTCTATGCCTAGGTAAGCACATTAAAACACATTCAATAAAATTTTAGAAATGCTTTTTATTTCAATAATTTATAAAATAAAGTTAATTTAACTGGCATACCGTAAAAAATAATGACATCTGAAGCAAGAGCAAGTAAATGGGTTAACTCATGAGTGTCCATTTTTGTTTAACAAATGACTTGCGTGATCACTCTGTAGTCAGTAAATTTAGTTTGGTTACATCTCAGGCTCGATTTGTTTTAGATCATAATATACAGAATGACATCATGGTGGCTTATGAGCCAAGCTGAAACCAGTTTCTTTTGGATGCAACCTCATACCCAAGCACCGCCAGTCATTCATTGACTGGGCAGCAGCAGCAGCCAGTGTACTGTACTGAAGGTTTCGGACACAGGCTGTCTGTGGCACACATATAATGATAGTGTGGGTATTTTTCTATGCTGTTCTTCTGTTGACAGTCAGACTTGGTGTAACAGTTGCTTTGTTAAACTGTTAGCAAATTGACCCAATGCTAATGGCTTGTGAATTTTGCCAAGGAGTCTGATGTGTGTGAGTTTATCTGGAAGATGCCGTTTATAGAAAGCTTGCTCATTAGCCATACATTTCTAAATCATTCACTGACGGATGTTAGAATGTCATTCTACAGATGTTTTTGTGACGCGTATAGCTTAGATTTGTTTATATACAAATATGAAGCTTCAAGTAAAACACAATGCTTTCCAGATGATGTAGTCTATGACAGATGTCTCAGTGACATTTGAGTGCTTACTGCAAAAGTGACTCCGTATGTAAAAACCCACACGTTGGGGAGCTGTTTATTATTTGTCTTGATGAAAAGACTTGATAGTTTCCATCAGAATATTACATAAAGTGAAGTTTTGTTGATTGTGAGGGGTCAATCTATGAAACAGGTGTCAGTATTTGTGCTATTTGAAACTTTCTGTGAGGTTGATAATTAATTAAATTGTGGATAAATTGCATTTTGACAACTAAATGTGCCATGTTGTACTAGAATGTTAACATGATTAATTTGAGGATGACCTCTGTGCTTTTAAAAAGAAAACATAATGCTCATTTATTTTTATTTTACAAGTGTCTATTGTGGATTATTTATTATACAGAATGATGATAGCAGGGTTGACTGACAATCAAAATAATAAAACGTAAAACTTTTATTTTATTAAAAACAAAAAGAAAAAAAATCAACATTGGTAATAAAAATTTTTGTGTATACAGTAAGTAAATATATATATATATATATATATGTGTGTGTGTTGTTGTTTTTTTTCTGTACACACAGTATATATTTTTGTATTTATTTAAATCTCATTTAAATTTCATTTATTTATTCTTGTGTTTAAAAAAATCTTGTTTCTTTCTTTTTTTTTTTGATTATTTGATGATAAAAAGTTCAAAAGAACAGTATTTATTACGATCATGTTTTTGTTTTTTTTCTAAATTTCTTTGGTTTTTCTTTTGAGAAATTTTATGACTCTTTTCTAAGTGAAAGTAATCACTTTTCCAGAATGCACTCATGTGACTGAGACATCTGGAAAGCATTGTGTTTTACTTGAAGCATCGTATTTGTAGATACATCTAAGTCATAAACGGCACAAAAGTGGCACTCGTTTTAGAATGACCAAAGGAGACGCACGTCCTAAAGTTTCTGGTATTGTTCGGTATCGCCTTTACTCAGCAGGAAGCTTTCATTCCTAGCTAATAATTTGTGCTATCAGGTCAAAGCTCTGTGACTGGCCCCGGATGGATAGTGTAACAGATCGGAAGGCTGTTCTGAAAGCCCTGCTGCTAGGAGCAACGTACTGGGCTTCTATGGAGACTAGAGTTACCATAGCAGCAGCTGAAGTGCCAACTCTCGTAACAGGAGAGCCAGTAACAATGTTCGAAATGGTTTCATGTCAGCAATAATTGCTGTGTTATTCAAAACCTTTGAAATCAATTCTTACTGTACAAATCCCAAATTAAAATACAATCTGAGGATGCATAGCCACATTACACTGGCTAAGTGCATATCTGACCTTTTGTGTGGACCATTTTGCCTTGTATTTAATGAGTACATTTGAGTGTTAGTTGCTATATTGTGCAAGCAGTATTTGAATAAGCTTATTACATTGATTCAATTTTACATCTCTCAGGTCAGCCTTTGCTCAAAAACAACTGTGGACAAGCTGTTTTACTGGCCTAATTCACAAATTAAAGGGGATTTCTTATGCTTACCAAGGCTGCATTTGTTTGATCAAAAATACAGTAAAAGCAAAAATAATCTGAAATATTGTTACAATTTCGAAATGCTGACCGTGGTGTAAATGCTTAGTCTTCCATCTCTTCCACTGCTTTTGATCACACCGAAAGCTTTATCTCAGACAGCTTCATGAGCCCAGGTCATCCAGTGGACAGCTGTGGTCAGATGCATTCCTTAACAGCCTCTACGCTAATTGGCCTGCTGTGGATTCCCAGTGTGAGTGTGACAGTTCACCGGTCAGGTCTGCCCCCTGCCTCTTAACAAATTTACCATCTACACCTCTCTGACCCCTGACCCTGGAACAGTGAGAGTATACAGCCCTCGTCTGTACTCACGACCAGTGGTGTCGTGCCTGTGCTTGACCTGTATCTTTTCTAGAGGGTTCACAGGCTGGATTGTATCACTCCATTGAGCCTTGGGGAAAAGGAAGGGGGAGCTCTGCTTTGCTAAGTCTTCTGGAGTTGGTTAATGAGCGTTAGGAAGATTTAAGATTGTTTAGGAGAAATTAGGTGTGCAGGTTACTCCTTAAGATCTTCAAAGAGTCTTAATACCACCCAAAGTTCAGGAATTCATGAAAGTCAGCCCACGAGTATTCTCGCGTAGCCGGACATTCAGACTGACGGCTGAAGGTCTGGAATTCATAGCAGCTTTCTTTAGCCAAGGCCCGCCCATAAGGCCGTTTGACCGACATTTCAAACAACCAATCACAGTTTGTTTCGTTCGCCGTCACGTTTCGGGCCGTGGAAATGTCCCCACAACAACAGACCGGCGTGCGACAAGTCAGTCAGCATAGAAAATCCCGATGAGACGTTCGCAGTATACATCTGTTTGAAGCTTATCTCTTCACTTTTTAACACCCACACAACTAGTAAAATTGGATCTGCTGGGAATCCTTCTAAATGCTGACAAAAGGTCGGCCAGGTTTGGAAAAATAATACTCTTCCCAATTCCCGTCGGCAAACAGGCTAAAATATCTCTTTTTGTCTCCACTAAGTGCCTCAAACAAAACTCCTGGACATCTCTTAAAGAGTCTATGCCTCGCATACTTTGAGAATCCAACGTTTAGCTGATCCTAATAAATGCTCAATGTCACTCATGTAAACACGACAGTTTTTTTTCCACAATCACACATCTGCGTTTCGTTTTCCGGTGGATCGAAAATCAACGCAACACTGCAAATGAAGCGAATTTCACGCACGAATGGAGTAAACTCAAAATGTTCACCATAAGTGTGAGACTAGCCCATGAGGGACTATACCATGTACTACAGGTACCATTCCACTACACTGTCGGACAAAACAAATCTTCATTTAACTCTCATTTTTAAGCCCAGGTCAGGAATGTAAAAAACACTTAAAGTATACCTCAGATTCATATTACTACTGCAAAATTAGGAAACAAGAAAATGCCAAAGTATTTATACCAAGTTTGGTGTGTTTGCAAGAACCACATAGCAACTTTTTTCTTAGAAATTAGGCACAATTTTTATTTTTTTCTTGTCGAATGACACTTATCATTTAACTGACCCGTTTTGGATTTCCCAAAAATTGTCATGCTGTCTTTTGGTTTGTATTTATATAGCATGAAGGTATTTCTGAATTGAGCTTTTTAAAATCTTCACAGTCGACTGACATTTGTTACGACATCTGCTTCAAACAATACGGTGCTCAGGATATTTGCAACAAGTAAATCCACTTCATCATCTAAAATCTCTTCAGTAGTGATGCTTTAGAAATGTAGAGAGCTACTGCAAAAAAAAAAAACATTTTAGAATTTTCAAAATTCTAAAGATTTTTTTACCCTATACTGTACATCTACTGTATATGATCTATACATCAACTTTTATATGAAAAAAAAAGTAAACAACATGACTGTCGATGGCTTTCCTGTAGTTTTTTTCTCTCTTTTTTTTTTGAAGACAACAAACTTGTTGCGCTGCTCTCAGGCTCAGACGACATGATATCATACCGTTGGCCAAAAATTGGAAACACTTCAGGAGTTGCGAAGTCTAATTGGTTAAATGATACAGGATTTCGGGGAGACATGTGTATAACTTCCTTAACGTTACATCTGGAAACAGTCGTCATGTTTACAACTGTACTAAACAATATATTTTCAAAAGTATGTGTAATATTTGAAATTTGCAGCTTACAATCTCTAAAATATGTCCATGAGTTTTACTTACCGGTCTGTTATTGTGGCGACATTTCCATACCCCCAAACATGACACCATTGTTTGCTTTACCTGTTAGTTATTATGGTCTCTTGGGTAGGCCTTTGCCATTTAAAAAGTGGCCAAGGTTCCCAGACTTTCTGTCATTGGTCTGAAGCTCTGGCTGCATGAGAACTTAAGCAGTAAAATTTCTGACAGCCAATCAGCTTGCTAGGCCTGAAAACATTTTCATTCATCTTCAGCGTCCATGCAGAAAGTTTGAAAACATGACTGAATAATTTCAAAAGTTGTTACAGTCTATTTTCTTTCATTTTCAGATAAGAGTTTTGTTCGGCATGTCAAAAGAGCCATTCTAATTTAGATGTCATTGCGTCCCTCTTCCTCTAAAATGGGCATCTCGGTGGGAGCAGTTATGAACCTGCTCTTCTCTAGTGTTCAGCACGACAGTAACCCTCCTCCAGCTCCCTCTCTGCCTGCGTTCAGCACTAAATGGCTCTCGGTAATGGACAGTAATGCACCTTAACGTCATGCTGCTGATTACAGCACAGCTGAATGTCAGCGCCTAACCACGCTTAGTGTCAGAACTGCACAAATTCGCACTGCAAGAGAACACGCAGCAATTATCCTTAAAGACCCCAGTATTTCCCCTGACACATTAAAAATGTGGACTTTTAGTTTTACATTGCTCCAGCTGTGCTGTATGTGTCAAAAAAAAGAAACCAAACAGCTCTTTATTAAACAAACCTGTTTGTGTTTGCTGCTGTAGTCTGTTAGTAATATATCACATATGATTGATATTTATATTTGATTGGATGTGCCATCTATAATGAATGAAATCACATTAATAGAGAGACCAAGTATTATCTAATGATGCATTAGAAATGAAAAAATGTGAAAGTGTGGCCTTTCTTGTTTAAATATATGCTGGTGATTTGCTGGATCAGGCTATGTTCTGTGTGCAGTGTTTAGATGGAATACAGGTGATTTTCAGAGGTGCACTGAATGACAGATAGGGCTCTGTGGTTGATGGCAGCAGCGGTGGGTAGCTGTGGGAATTGGTGTTGCACGGGGTGCTGGTTCGAAACCAAGTGTTCTCTAGCAATCATCTCCATGAAGGAGAGAGCGAGGCAGAGCCTCCATCCCATTATACCCTCATCTGAAGTTGCCTGCCAAGCCAGCTGCTCCCCTATCAGACACACACGCGTCTGGACACATGACCGACACGCACACACTCACACATCCAAATGTATGTTTACACACAAGATGACATAGAGCGCTCACAGTGTCACTCATAGGCTGAAGTTCAAACAATATTCACAAACATTTGTGTGAAAATATATACAATGGAAAATATAATTAATGTTTGGAGTCGGTTACAGAAGAAATCCACCTGGAGAGCAACACACTCGTGAAAATTGCAGGCGGCATTGAATAGGAATAAAAGAGAGTGCGTTATAGTTCACCTAAAAATGAAAATCTTTTCTCTTTTTTTTTTTTTCTGTGGAACACAAAAGGATATCTTTTGAATACTGGGCTTGTCACGTTTCTATACTATTGTAAATAAAGGGGTCTTGCCAACAGTGATGTGAAAACAACATAAATGTTTTAGAATTGTCTGTGCAAGACCTCTGATGACATCTGCTTTGGATTTCCTTTCAGTGTCAATGTCAGCGTTCATTAGAGAACTAGCAATGTTGGATTGTGAGTGATTCAATCATGAATAATGGACCAATCAGAAAATTGAGAAAGACATTTCTCAATTTCTCACAATCATGCATGTACGACTTTAGAAGTGCTTGTAAAAGGAACTGTTTTTATGATATTTGTATGATGCTTTTGCATTACATTAGATGCTGGAAAGCTCCAGTCTCTTGCTGTAGTACCAGCATGGATGAGAGCAGCCAGTGCAGTTTTCAAAATGTCACAGAAAAAGACACTCACACAAGTTTTGCATGGATAATAAACGAAGGCGGAATTTTCATTCCCTTTAAGGAAAAGTCACTAGCACATTCAAAAGCAGACCAGCGGTATCCTGCTTTAAGTTCTGTAATCTATCCATGACTTCCAGTGAGACATTTCTGTACAGAACCGTTTACACAGTGATCTGTGTGCAAACATGATAGCGCTATCACGCTCTACCAAATCCACATGTGTATAAATAGCTGTTTCTATTTGTAAAAAAAAAAAAAGGACACACACTGGAGAAACTCTGTGATTTAAGGGAGATGCATTTCACCGGGCCAATCAGATTTCAAAGGGTCTGGCTTTTAGAAGTTTTTCCCCCTCAAATTGTGGGTCGTCCTTGAAAATACTCAAGGTGGACGAGCGATAAGGGAGAAAGGAGAAGGAAAGTGGAACAGAAAAGGGGGTTTAAGAACTGGAGATAATTTCTTTAAGCCATTGCCACCCAGATAGGACCCCCATTTTCCAGACTTCCCATCTTAAAAGTTCTTGGAAGGGATTAAGAGAACAAAGGAAGGTAAATTCTCAGGAAGAGCAGAAAATTTGTCCAACTTTTAGAGAATGTCAGCACCCTCTTTTATTTTAGGTTTCGTCATTTATCTTAAAGGAACCTTGAACGTAAGAATAGCAAAGACAGAGAAGAAGGTCATTTGGTTTGTTCTAGGTATCCAGTGGCACTGAGATTTGCTCACTTCGTCGTAACATATCAAATCAAAACCTTGAGTTGCCATTTTGAAAAGAAAATCTTGATAAAAATAGATACGGGAAGCCATTAAAAGACATGATGAGTGAAGAGGCCGTAGTCATTAAAAGCAGCATGCATTTGGTTATTGACCTTTAATGCGGTTAATTGCCTGAGTGTCGGGGACTTGAGTATGTGACATTTCTTATTTTCTTGTTTATCCGGCTTTATCCTGAAAGGATTTGACATTTCAAATTAAGCATTAACTCAAGAGTGTGGATTGCCATTGAAGATCAGCGCTGCAGTGGAAACGCAAACAAACAGTCCCCCGTTTGGTCCGCACACACTCTTTTGTTATCGCACTATAATACGGATACAGATTTGAAGTAATTATAATTTGCGGATTCGTCTTCTTGTGCGCGGTTAAAAGAGAGAACGTTTCCACAACTGACAGTGTGGAGAAGCTCTCCCAGGTTTTACGTAACAAACCCCGGCTGCTAAAATTAAGTGGATGTGGAAGAAAGTAAAGTAGGAGGAAAACTGTTCTAATTACATGTGGGAGCTTCAGCACACTTCACAGAGAGGCCTCAAAGATACACCCATTTCCCTACTGCTACACACACACACACACACACACATTTTCATGCTCAATCGTACTCGCATCCACTTTTTGACACCGTGTAGACACTCATATTCCATTACATCCTCTCACAAACCCACACACCCGCTCATACTCATATGGACATCTCTGAGCCACGCCTGACATTTCAGTTCAGGAGGAGGAGGAACTTCATTTAGAAGACTAGTTCTGCCACTCATTCGGATATAGACTTTTTGAAAGATGTTGTTGACTCTTCTTATGTTCCCAGGCTACTGTAAAGGATGCATGATTCCGGTTTGATAATATATAGATACTAAAAGTGAATGTTTTTTACACCAGATTGTATAGATTGTTCATTTTTAGAAATGTAATATTGTTTGTTGTTCATTCGTGTTTGTTCATAATGGATTAATATTAATTTACACAACGAATGCATGCGTATTGTACACCATTGTACGAGATTAAATGAATGCTGTAAAAGTATTGTTCATTATGTCAGCCGTTGCATTAGCTAATGCCAACATATATAATACTGTTTAAAAGTTTGAGGCAATTAAGGTTTATTTATTGAAAAATAGTTTTATATTAAATAATTAATCAGAAGTGACAGTAAAGACATGTTGTTAAAAATCTTTTCCAGATAAATTTAGACTTTAGTCTCAGTTTCCAGGACATTTTAAATAGCAAATTTTTCAACATTGTAATAATGAGAATGAAAAATGTTTCTTTGAGCACCAAGTCAGCATATCAAAATCATTTCTGAATGACACGAAATTGGAATAATGATGATGAAAATGCAGCATTTGTATAAACTGGAATAAATAACGTTTAAATAGAAAACACACTGTAAAAATATTTCAAAGCCTTAATGTATTTTTGATTAAATAAATGTAGTCTTGGTGAGCATAAGATAAAAATCTTGCAGACTACTTATTAAAAATAGTCATTAATCCAAGGTACCCGAGTAGTGGGAAAAATGAAAAGCTTTTATTCACATGGATTTATAATTAAAAACCACACATTTGTGCATACACACACGTTTCAAACCTGTGTTTCTTGTAATGTTCTGTTCATTTTTTTTTTTATTAACTTTTGCAAAATTAGATGTTTAGCCAAATGCTGGATTTTAAGTAAGTGCTAGCAAACTATTTATTTAAGCCACATTTAAATAAAAATAAAAATGTGGATAGTAGTCATCAAATTTGTTTATTTAAATGTAGCTAAAATACATTGATTGCAACCACTTACCATAAAAAAGGTAAATTCAGTGAATCTTTGTGTGTGTGTGTGTGTTTGTACTGTACAGTATATAGGCAAAAAAACCAAGAAAATAGTTATATATATATATTAGGGCTGCACGATTAATCATATCGAAATCTCAAAGTCAGCGTATGCGATTACATTACAGCAAATGTTGCGATTATATTAAATAAACAAATGCATTGTGGACGTAACAAGACATTCATTCTTGCGTTCACACCAGATGGGAATGAAGCGTTAAGCGCGAGTGATTTACATGTTAAGTCAATGCGAAGACGCAATTAGACATCCTGCAGCGGGATTCGCAAAATTGGTTTTACTGCACGCATAAACAGCGTGGAAGCGGTGCGTACGCAGAGCGGGAGCAGAGTGCGCCAATTGTGCTTTCATATCGGCAGCTTGTACTGCAGGAGGCTATAGACAAGCATCTTTCTGTCCTATTTTCCAGCGTTTTTCTCCGAACACTGTGTCCCATGTGCTTTGATTTATGTCATTTCTCTGAACCTGCTACACGCTCCTGCGCTGCCCGTGTGCTCTCATCCGTTAACATTGGCGCACATTGGGCATTCTTATGCCCTGCTGACGCGTGCAGTGTGAAACCAGGGTTAACTCGACATGTTCAAGCGTCCAACTACACGCAAATAGCGAGATATATTCGCTCAAGTCACCTCAGGTGTGAACGTACTTTTAGCAAAGAGGGATTTAAGAAAATGATTGGCACACTGGACAAGAGACACCAAAAGAAATATATCAAGTATATGTTACATCCTGCTAAAATGTTTTGGGACAACAAAATGGGTATTGGTTTTATTTATCTGTACTTTTGTCTTTTTTATTTTATTTTAATGTTAATTTGATGTAATTTAATTCAGTAATGTAAAGATGTTACTGTTATTTAATTTTGTACAATTTAGTTTTAATTAGTTGTTGCTAGATTGCACTGTATCCTGTATCTCAGTTGAGAAATATAGATTTCAACATTATTAGTAATCTGTGTGTGCATTTTCCTTTATAACAAGCAAGTTTAGGCAAACCACTTACATATATCGTATTGAAATCGCAATTTTGACCTTAATAAACGCAATGTGACATTTTTCCCAAATCGTGCAGCCCTAGAAAGCGGCAACAGTTTTCTGTCTGAGATTTATTGCACCGCATCATACCACTATCGCGAGAATATCGCCATGGTCTTGTGCCACAAGATCTTGTCACACTCCTAATTTAAATAAATGCGTTTTAAAACTTACAGGTTATTTTTATAGTAGAGTGATTGTTTATATGCCATTTATATTTTGTTTTCTCATGACCCCTTAAAATATATTGCTTAAATGCATTTGCTAGTGTTACGGATCAATTCTGTTTAGGAAACAATATCAAGATTTCAAATCCAAGATTCCATTGACTTTTCACTAGTATGACAAGTTTTCTGTTTTTGCACAGATATTTCACAATGCAAGACAACAACGTTTCCAGTTAGTTGTGAGATAAATCACAAATGATTAATATTAAATTATTGAACCCGCACGAGTTTCAGGTATATCTTTTCCAGTTGGACAAACCATCAACATTTCAATTTATAGTAAGCCCAGAGTCTGTTGTAGGACTGTGTTGTGTTATAAAGAGCTCGATTGAGGAAGCCAGTGGGAATCCTTATGTAAATGCAAAGTTCTGGTCTGTCTTTTGTTGTGGCTCTCGTTGCTCTGATGTACAGCGATTTGCCTTACACCATCACCGCACTGCCTCTAACCTACTTTCCCTTTCCCGTAAAGCCTGTGAAACAGATGCTTGTACCTGTGTTACCAGCAAGCTTCTGCCACCCAAACACACGCACACGCACATCACATGACCTTCCTTCACCACAAGCCACAGGTAGAGGATGAGCACAGAAGGGACCAGGCAGAGATGTCGGGTGCATAGATCAGGATTTCAAACAGGCCCTTGCGCAGATGACAGGAAGTATGAAGTTTATGTAGTGCAGAGATGAAGGGTGAAACCGCCGTATTAGAAGCTTCCCCTGTTTTCTCATTATACATTTACATACTGCACAGCGAGCAGGGTGCATGTGTTCGCAGACACACACCTGCTATGTAGTTTGCTGGAAACGCACCTGTAGCCTGGTGGCACGCTTTAGTTACCCCATTTCGGGAGATTAAACGAGCACTATGCAGCGTTTCGGCGAATGAAACTTGGTCATTTGGGTGGGCTGAGGTGACTGGGACTCGATATACATCAACCTGATGTCAGAAATCAGTTGTTTTGATTCATAAAACGAACTCACACGTATAAGTGGGGACGCAATGCATGTCAGATGACCGCACTTTAGCCTTAAGTAAACCTCTATATGATATTTAGATGTAAGTATTTTGGTTATCTTGACGGCAGAGGCACAGAGTGAGGTCGTCACAAACGCTGATCAGCTGCCTTTTATCTCTTCTGTCCTTTCTCGTAAATAGCTCAGTCTTTGATATACTTTGCACTTTGAATAGAATTCACTCATTAAGCCTGTGACCACAAGCAAGACCACAGATGGCTGTTTTTTTTGCATGTGTGGCGTCCTACTGTGTGCTCCATTTCTTAGTTGCAAGCGCATGTTCTTCGTGTCACTGTGACCTGTTGTGGTCCTGTTTTTTTTTGTTGTTGTTTTTATCAAGAGCGGTTTTTAACTCTTGTGCTGCTACCTTGGGTTCCTTAAAGCTGCTTTTTGAACTTGAAGAGAAACTGTAGATGGAGAACATTATTTCACATATCGAAACCGTAGAGGTGGGTTCTTTGAATCTTCGCAGGCGTTCTTTGAAAAGCAGATTGAGTGGTTCAGAGTGCAATAGTGCAACTGTGAGACCACGAGCAGGTGATTGTTCACAGTGTTTTCTTGCTGTTCTAAGAATGAACGTCTTATCTCTTGTGCGGTTGATGTAAATGAGGTTGGGGTCCTTTCGTGTCATGCCCAAAAGCACTGCCTAGTTGGAGCTCCTTGCAAACATCACCTCTGTCCGTGCTGCACTTACCATGTGTGTCCTTGACTGTTTGGCAGCTGTTTCCTGTCTTAGCGGGTTCTTGTTTCTGAGAAGCCTGAAGCTGTTTTCCTTTCACTGCTTCTTTAAGTTCTGCAGACGTTGTAAAAGTAGCTGTTACTGTTATCTAAGATGGTTTAACCAATCAATCAATCACTTTTATTTATATAGCGCTATTAACAATACAGATTATAGCACTGAACATTATCAAATAGGACAATAGAGTGGTGGTAATGTATAATGACTAGATCAAACTATTTATTTACTGTCTGTAACTTTCTGTTTTAAGCTTGTGCATTTGCTTTTCATGTACTCTCTGCTTATAGTAATATAAATAAAAGATCAAATTCAAATTCTTAATGTGATAATGTTAACAAATAAGATTTAATAGTGTTTATTATATTACTGTTGGGGTAATTATTTATTATTAGCATTAGTGTTATTATTACCAAGAAGAAATCTCTTCCTGACCCTCATAAAGTGCATATATGCTCATCCATTGGTCATTTCATTGCAGAGCAATGCTGGTCTTCGTCGCTTCACCAAGCCCCTAGAAACTCTGGAGCGTTCGCTGGAGATGAGTCGTCACCGCGGGAGGAAGAGGACCCAGAAAAGACCCAACTACAAGAACGTGGGCGAGGAAGAGGAGGAAGAGCGGGGATCAGAGGAAGGCCCGGAAGAAGAGAAGGAAAAGGCTAAAGGTACAGAGGCTAGTTCAAAGGCCAGCAGGACAAGTGGGGACAAGGAAGGTGAGTAGCACTAGATGAATGTCCCAGCATAACTGACTGACCCTCCATTCTTTGGATCACACCACACTTTGGCTGTGGCTCTGCTCTCAAAACTGACCGAACAGCTGCGCCCGCAGAAAAACCTGCATTAGAGCTCGATGCTCGATGTAAATGAGAACTGTGTCATCATGTACTGGCCCTCATGTTTTTCCAAACCCATAGGACTGACTTCTTTCCGTGGAATACAAACAGAAATGTTTTTATTGTGATTTACCCAAGTAGGATATGTGAATTGGAGCAATAATCTTATCATCCAATCAGATTTTAGGTTTATGCCTGGGGTTATTGATTTGAACAGTGTTCTAATAAATTTAGTGATAGGTTTGGTGTTTGATTGTTATTAGTCCAGGAAACAACACGGCTAAGAAACAACGTTGAAGGTGTTGACCCAGCAACACCTCCTACTTGGCTAAATCATGTTTTGCCAGTTGCGAGAGCACTCCACCTTCTCACGTCATTTCTGTGTTTTGATACGGTCACTTTGGTCCACATTCATTCTGTGCTCCACACCACTCCGATTGGGCAAAACCTCACCCCCACCCTCTCCTACCTTGGGAGACATGTTTGTTTGTTTCTCCTTAATCTTCCTGGGAGTGGTCAGGATTGAGAGGGAAAGTATGCTAAGCCCTGTCTCCTGTCGTATTCACTCCTCTGTGTGATTCATTCTTGCAATCATCCTTCCCGGCGTCTGACACACACAGTTATCTGATGTTCATTTCAAGTAACTTTTAAACTTGCAGGTGTGCAAGGCCGTAAGGTGCTGAGGCATTAGAATTGCTTCGGGATTTTTTTCACCTGGTGGTCTCTCAATCAACCAACCAGTTTTGTAAACAGCTGAATAAATATTTATTTTCATAATTTCCTCTTAAAATCACTGCTAAATATATATATATATATATTTTTTTTTTTTAAAGATCAGTGCAACAGTCCCTAAAATAAAATTCTAGAAAACATTCCCTTGTGGCTGGTTTGTTTGGTTTTATTCTGAAAGTTATTAAATGCAACCAAGTGGTTTCCCTATTTGAAATAGATGTCCACTGGCATATAACCCATTAGTGTAACTTTGCTCAGCTTAGATCAGTGTGATCCAGGGATCTTTCACATCTAAAGTAGTTAGAAAATTCATTTGCCAAAATCCAGCTTTGCTGTTATACTCTTGGTGTTGTGTTTGTGTTTTGCAGAAATTGAGATGGTTGTGATGGAAAAATGTAGGCTCTCTGAAGTGTCCACGTTGACAGAACAGAACATTACAGACGAGGAGAAGAGCGCAGCTGCGGCACGATCTGACGGACAGAAGAGCAGGTACACGAGCAACCACAACCTTAACCACAAACCTAGAACATGTATCTCTTTGGAGGCTTAGAAAACACGTTTACCAACAATTTTGCAATTTAAGAAATGTACACAAATCATTTTCTTCAGATTAAGCTAATATGTGCTGGGGTGGGTGATATCACCATTATGAAGGAATTTCATTTCACGGTATTTATATTTATATCTTTTTTTGCTTTGAATAAGGTCTTTACAATATAACTGTATTTCTCAAAAAACTAATACTAACCTAAATAAAAGAAAAAAAAATCCTCAAGCGCTCACTGAAGACAAGTGAACAGTCTGAGATTTAATAATAAAATAATTGCAAGCAGTAGGACAAAAAAAACCCTACAGGACAACAAATTAATTAGAAATGCTACATGCATTTTATAAAGTTGTCAGTTTCTGAAAGTATATATATGTGTGTGTGTGTGTGTGTGTATAGATAATATACAGTGAGGTCAATAAGTATTGATCACCCTGTGATTTTGCAAGTTCTCTAACTTGGAAATCATGGAGGGATCTACAAATTTCAAGAGTCTGTAATAATGAGCAGATGAACTGAATCAGGTGTGTTTGATTAAGGAGACATGGAAAACATGCAGTGCTGGGGGGCCTCCAGGAACATGGTTGAATATGAATGGTCTAATCAGATTAAATGATCTATGCTAAGCTGCAGCTGAAAGTGCTACCACCAGACCAGAGGTCGGCTAAATGGATTCAACAACTGTAAAACTGAACCGTTTAGGGGATGAAAAAAGAGGGTATGATACTTTAACAAAGACGGGCATTTTAACACATTACAAGTGTGTGTATTTCACCAACCAAGGCTTATATTTCTGCAAAAATAACAGAAATAAGTTTTCTTCCATTAATGATTCCATTTTAGTGCCTCAAAACTTGTTTTTAAACTAAAGTGCTTAAAAATGCATGCAAACAATGGTTTCATGTCACTTGAGCATGCAACCGCAATGGAGACATATTCTAAAGATTACTTTTGTCGACCGGTAAATCACCCACCCCTACTCCTCTGAAATAAGGGTCAGATGCATCTATACTGTACTCCGCCCTTGTTGTTTAGAATGAACAGTTCATGCATTAAAATGGCGTTATGCTTTATGAGCCATTGAGTATTGCCAGCATTGTTGAAGAGTGTTAACGTTAAATCGATGACCATGCAATTGGCTTGTTATGCTCCGTTCATTAAAGTGCCGCAAAGCTCCCCTATTTAGATTGGCATGCTCCAGAGAAACAGGGCCAGGACGTGTTAAGACTGTTCCCCAAGCCTTTCAAGAGCAATATTTATGTGCTTTCGCTATCCATGAAGTACATGGCATGCCTGTGAAAAAGCAGTGTTGTCAGGAATACTCTGCATGGACATGATTTGATACTTAAGAATTTACACCTGTGGAGAATATTTTTAGTTTGAGAGGGCGGGAGATAATGGGTGTTTAGTCTGGATATGAGTGCTTCTCAAAGACATTCTAAGTTCGGCATGATTTATACACAATCACTCACGTAGTAAATGCCTTTCACATTTGCAACACTCAAAACAATGCAGTAAGTGCTCACAAACTACGCAATGCGCATTGCACACATTGTTCTGTGGTTCTTTTTTTTTTTTGCATGATTTCTAGAGAGTAGAATGAAAGAATAGCTGTTATCTTCTTGTTTGTTGTTCTAGGCCCTTCCTGGACATGTTGTATAACTCACTGGACTGTGACACAGAGGATTACCAGGCTTTGTTTGTGCTTTGTCTCCTGTATGCCGTGTCTCACAGTAAAGGTATCTGTCTGTTCAGGTCTGGAACAATGCGTTTTAGATAAATGGATAAGTATGGGAGTTGGTGTAAAAGTGTAAAATTTTTAGCATATTTGATCAATGATAATAAATATGTATTAAACAAATATTAATAAAGAAACTTAATGTACATATACTAATAAGGACCTGATAATAATCAGAAATATGTCTTGAGCAGCGAATCATCACATTAAAAGGATTTCTGAAGAGTAATGATGCTGAACATCTGGATTTGGCATCACAGGAATAAATAAAAACTTAAAAAGAAAAAAGAGCAGGAATTTTTTAATACTTCACAATATCATTTTTACTGTATTTAAAAAAACATACAAAATGCTTACACGTGATGTTTTCTTACCTGATACTTAATACTGTAATGCAATGGTTATATGGTAACATGATTTAAAGAAAAATTAGACTGTTTTATGCTCCAGTTTTCTGTTTCTTGACCTCTTGTTGGTTCATGTGTGCGTGTTCATGTGCAGGTATAAACCTGGAGCTCTTAGAAAGGATCCAGCTACCAGTGCCACATCAAGAGAGGAGCTCTTACAGTCAGGTGTTGGTGGAAAGAGTGATCCGAATCATGAGCCAGGCTGCTCAGCCAGGTACACACACATACTGCACGTTCTCACTCTACTGTGCAGATTCCAAATATAATCCTTCACCTGCTTAGACATGCTCATTAAATATTACACACTGCAGATTCCATTGGTGTGCCTGAACTTGACCGTGTTTAAACCAAAGCACTCACTGTTAATTCAGGGTAGACCTTTTCTAGTATTTTAATACAGTGATTGTGCAACATCTTTATGTGCATGCAAACATGCTTTCGTTTTTAACATACTTAATAAAATACCTGATTTCAATGCATGCGATTTATCAGTGCAAATTATTCTGGACAGTTTCTTTTCATAATCAAATAATAACTTCCTCTAAATCTGAACAAGTGTAATTATTTAGTCATTTTCTTAAATTAGGTTTTGTTTTGATTTTAACTTTAGGTTGCTTTTGTGCTTTTGGTAACACTTTGTTCTAATACTAATTTGCTGCTGGTTAATAGTTAGTAAGGTAGCTATTAAAGTCCTAATGAAATCTGAGTTGGCTTTATTTACTTTGTTAGCGCACATTGAGGTGAACAATTTATCTGTGCAAATGTATCCCCTGAAAAAAGAAGAAGGTTTTCTTCATAATCTTTAGTCAAAATCTGGACATTTGCTTCTCTGAAATGACATTCCTTCTCTGATGACATCAGTTTGAAAGCTTGGCAGTATATGTTTAACTATGTCCATACTGAAAAACAGTTGGATAGACTTCAAGTTAAGGTATAAGGTAGGATTAAGGGATCTAAAATATTAGCATGCAGAATTGCTTTATTTAAACTAAAAAAAACAGCCAATATGTTAGTAATATACATGCTAGTTATTAGTGGCAATTGGTCTTTAAAATAAAGTTTTGCCATGCTTTTTTGTATTCATTTTCTTAGTATTCATTTTTTGTATTCATTTTGAGTTATTCATTTGAAAAATATTAATTTTATCTCAGTTATTTGCCAATTTATCATTTTAATTTTGTGTTATAAATGTATTTTAAATTTCAGCTTTTGATTTTAAAGGATTTTTAATTGTTTCAATTTTAACAGCGCTTAAAAAACTTAACTAAATGTTAACTAATCATTTCAAGAAAAAAAAGCAGCATTTAAAATTACGTTTTTTGCAACACAAGTCAGAATAACATCCCTTCAATTTGTACCACGTGTTATTAAAATATTGCTGCTTACACTACATAAATTTCTAGTTTATTTCTAAGGGATGTTTTGAAAAATCAGTTATTGTGAGTAACCGTAACCGTAACCAAGGGCAGTAAATCGCAGTGAAGTGTCACTTGTTACTGATGCACATTTCTTTAGCCCTGTACTCTTTACCACAGCCTTGAGTAACACAAATTGCAACCGATTTCCTCTGACCGTTGATCTCTTTCACCTTTTGTTTAGAGGAATTGTTGCCAATTTCTCCTTTCGGGGCTCCTGTAATTGTTGTGACATTTGGAGGCTGACTTGCTTCACAAACTCACTACACTTGTAATAAAATGTAGAACCATTATATACACAATGAGCTGTTATCCTCATGTTTTATGATTCATTCTCCATTGTGACACTAACATGACAAGAAGCGAAACCACTCTTTCCACATGATCCAGAGATTTTCCTCTTAATTTGTGATATTTTTTTTGTCTGCTTGCATGGTTGCTTGGCTGTTGCCGTGATTACATGTGTCATATCTGAGCTATTCTAATGTCACACACTTCCCTTTTTAAGTCCTGTTTGCATTTTTATCACCGAAATGAATCGCGTAGTATTTACTGTCAAGTGTATATTCTTCTTTTACATAATACTACCACTTTGAGTCTATTTTAAAATACAACTGCACCTTATGTGTTTGATGTACACCATCACAACTAGAGTGTGTATGTGTGTGTGTTTTAGATGGAAAGGTGCGTCTTGCCACCTTGGAGTTAAGCTGTCTGCTTCTGAAACAGTCTGTACTGTCTGGCTCTCAATGCATTATAAAAGACATTCATTTGGCCTGTTTGGAGGTAAGAGTCTAAACACAGAACCAAAAGCACTTTACTTTATTACTACACCTTCTGGATTTGATGTATGCCAGCAACTGCAGTATCTTTGCCTGAATTGTATTTTTATTTATTATTTATTGAGCTCATGGTGCATATGATTCATGTCTACCAAATGGGATGGGGGAAATCCATTAATATTTATATATATATATATATATATATATATATATATATATGAGATATATATGAAATGTTAGGGGAAAAAATGAAGTGAACGGGAATAAGGTAATAAAATTATTCACGTAAATTGTGATCAAAGATATTTATTGGCATCAAAGAATAGTAATCATTTATTTGTATAAATGAAAATATTAATCAAATTTCTTCCATAAATATGAATATGTTATTATGATCATATAATAATTTGAACTTGTAAATTTAAGTCATTCTGAATTATGTTGTTTTATTGCAAAAATATGATATCATTGCATTGTGGTGACTGTTTTAGCAAACGACTGAAAATACTTGGAAATTTGGCATTTATTATATTTCACAGTAATTGAAAAGTCAAAAAACATGATTCATGCTGATTTGCTTATCAAAATGATTTAAGACTGATTGCAACATATTTCTTATTAATCACTTATTTCTTAACAAATGTGGTATGCACACTTAGGTTTTTCCCAGTACTTTTTCTTACATTGGGTAACATTTACCTTCATATTTATTTTGAAACTAGACAGATTTAGAGGAAGTAGGACATTTTACTTGTTTATATTGGCAAAACGTAATCATACCATTGCTATGATGATATTTCCTTTTTTAGGGGGCCCGAGAAGAGAGTCTTCACCTTCTGAGGCGGTATTATAAGGCAAGACCCATGATCTTTTTCTTTTATTTCGGATCAAATAAAAGTCTTCAGTTGGTTAAGGTACTTACCGTAACCCAGCGAATTCCAGGCAGCAGACCTTCATACTAATAATTCTCATAATTATCACTTATGAGAACCCAACTTGTATTTGATTTCCTTTAAAGTCTGAGGAAGAATTAAGCTCAAACAGCACATCCCAAAGGCTTTGTTGTTTAGTTATTTGGGAAAATCCCAACAGCTTCCTGTTGAAACTTGTTAGCACTCTTGGTGGATCATTCGCATTGAGACATTTCTGTGAAAACAAGCTCCAATTAAACAGAATAGGTACACTAGTGTGTTCAACTTTTGTTTTGGACACTTTGTCATTTGACTCAACATTTGAAGGACATGTTTTCCAGATTTTACCGCAGCCTGCAGCACTTTTTTGTTTGTTTTCTCTGAACTCATTTTCGCTCATGTAATACGAGTCCTCTGGTGTGATTCTGTTTAATGTACGTGAGAGCGGCAGCCAGTTTTGCTTTCACAATTCAAAGAAAGTTCCCTTTCTGAATGCATTATACTGGCTGGATACTTTTCCTAAACCTCTCCTACCGTGAGTGAGGACTGTGTGCATAAATACACACTGTACTGAATGTTCTGTTCTGGAATTATAGAGGGTCCTGGGAGGGCCCATGTTTTGGTATTTGATCTGTGTTTCGTGTGTGCATCAGTGTGTCCCAGCTCTTCCAAGAAACTGGGCGGACACGTACAGCAGCAGTCACGTGTTTAGACACACCTACTTTTTCTTTATTCTTTCTGTTGTCTACACTGTAGCATAATAGTGAAGTCAAAACTATGAAATAACAGAAGTGAAAGCATGGGAATTATGCAGTAACCAAAAATGACTTACTGTATATGTGAAAGAGTCAGACTGTTCTGAATAATTTAACTCATGCTCATTTTCTCTTTAATTCTGTATATTACCACATTTTCTCATAATGCCTCTCCCCTTATCGTTCCCTTGGGGATTTTCATGGAGTGTTTGCACTGATTCATGTTAACAGTTGCTTTTTTCAACTGTACCGGCAACAGATGGTATCACAAAAATAACTTTATTTTTTTTTTAAATTGTGATTAAGTTGTTAATTAAAAGTTTAATTGGTTCTTAGCTTTCCTTGAGGGACAGTGGGATTACGTTTTCCATTCTTTAAATTTTTTTCCTTTTATTTTACTACATTTTTTTAAATGTTCATGAAATCAGTCACATGTGCTTACCAAGACTGCATTTATTTAAAATTAAAAAAAAACTAAAAGCATTCAAATAGTGAAATTGTAGTTTGATTTTAAAAAAAAAAAAAAAAAAAAAAAAATCTGTATTTTTTTTAATATACTGCAGTGACGTGAGTCCTTACTTCTTCATATACAGTCTTCATTGTCACATGATGCTTCAGAATTCATTTTAATACACTGATTTGCTGCTCGTGAAAAATGTCTTGAAAACAGTTGTATTGCTTAATTTTTTTTTTTTTTTTCAGAATTCTTTCAGTAGACCCTTTCAAATTAAAATTTAAACTGCATTTATTTGAAATTCGAAATCTTCATTGTATCACGTCACTTTTTGTGATCACTTTTGATCAATTTAATATATCCTCACTGCATAAAAGTATACATTCCTTTTAAACCAGTTTTTACCTTTTAATCCAAATCCTACTGACCCCAATCTTTTGAAGAGTAGTGTGTCATGATTTTTTTATGGTAATTTTTTCCTTGCAATGTTTTTTCTTCCTGCAGGGGGAGGAGATTTTCCTGGACATGTTTGAGGATGAGTATAGGAGCATGATGGTAAGCTGCATTGCTAAACTTACAAATGTTGTTTTTTTTGCAACTTCACTGTTACTCTCTGTTATAACCTGATGATACAGCAACACATCCTGCTTCTGGGTGAGAGGAAACCTCTCTTATCAGACATTTACTGAATAAGGAGTGGCTAATGCACACAAAGTTTATACTACTTCCTCTTACAAAACATTTTTTCCTGGGAGTGTTGCTTTTCGTAAAAAAAAAAAAATGGTTTGGATTCAATAAAGACATTATCATTTACTCATGCTCATTTCAACCTTCCATGGAATAAAACAAGTTTAGTTGCTCACTTGTTTGCCTGCTTATATTGAAAAGTGTGACCAGGATGAATAATGAACCTTTAGTGTTTTACAGGAAAAAGATTTTGGAGTGACATGAGAATAAGTAAATGATTATGACTCAAATGTTTTTAACTGAACTCTCATGTTCACACTGAACCAACAACAAATGCCAAGAGGGTGTTTGTCCAGCAGAATAAATGTTTGTGTTTGAATGACCAGGATCAACAAGCTCATAAAGTGATTCATGTTTTTGCATTTTTTCTTTGTTTATGTGTACTGTGTGTATAGAATAAGCCCCTAAACGTGGAGTATCTAATGATGGATGCATCCATTTTACTTCCTCCTACTGGCACCCCCCTTACCGGCATTGACTTTGTGAAGCGATTGCCTTGTGGAGATGTGGAGAGGACACGCAGGGTCAGTGATGAACATATGCACTCATGTTGTAACGTCTCAGATTGTATTATTTGGGTGGGTTTTATGGCCTTTTGCCAAACATTTTGGCTTTTTTTGTCTAACATCCTTCCTGAACCTTTTCTCACAGTCTGTGAATGCATGTGTTTCTTGGCCAGTGTGTGCACTATTCGTCTTCTGGGAGACTTTTTAGAAATAGATTTTTGGTGCTTCAGTAATATAACAATGACAAGCAGCTGATTTCGAATGGACAAATGCTTGTTCGGCGATGCAGAGCCAGTTCCCAATAAAACTGCAATCAGTGTCTGTGCCAATAGCCTTGTGGTTATTACATCGACTTACAGCGCAAACCGGCTCAAAGCAGCCAGAGTTGAATTCCCATCTTGAGGTTCTTTGGCATCCTGATCCCCTCTCTCCTCCCAGTTCTTTCCTGTCGTCTTTCTACTGTTCTATCTTTATAAAAGACATAAAAAGAACTTAAAAAGAAAAAAAAAAACCTGTATCAAAACTTTGTGATTTATTTATTTTATAACTTTTTTTTATTTTATCTATCTATCTATCTATCTATCTATCTATCTATATATTTGTGTGTGTGTGTGTGTATGTGTATATATATGTATATATATATATATATATATATATATATATATATAATACTAGGGGTGTAAGGGTTAACAAAAATCATGGTTCGGTTCGATATGTTTTTGATACAGCAAAAAAAGTTTTTCACACTTTTATTTATTAAAACTAACATAAAAGTATTTTATTTTATGATAATACTTTTAACTAACAAAAGTATTATCTTGTTTTTCTTTTCTTGTACTTTGAACAACAATGGAGCTATACTTCACATTTGGGGTGGGCGATATGGAAAAAATATAATATCACGATTTTTTCTGGGGAAATCACGATTCACGATTTTTATCACAAGTCTTTTTCAAGTTGGTTTTTAAAGACTATTTTGCAAATTACAGAGCTGGGGGTGGGCATTATGGCAATAATATCACATTACGATGATTCTTAGTCATTGATTTGACTATTTTGCAGGTTGTTTGAGCAGTGCAGACAAAGCTAATTTGCCTTTTTTATTAAAAACAAAGCCTTTCAAGGTAACAAAGTATAAAATACAGAAGCACAGATATTTAGGCCAAAATGAGCAAAGATAAAAATCTTTGTCATTTTATCTTTGTTATTCGAATAGAAACACATTAGAAATAAACATAATTTGACACAATTATAGATTTTGAGCGAACTATCCCTTTAATGACAAGCGACGGCATGTTTAGTTCCGTCCCTTTAAGAGCTGCACACACGTCTAAAATACTGGCACAATTTCTCTTGATTGTTTATTTTTTCTTTAGACACAAGCAACTGTGTTTAACGCTGTGTGTTTGTGACAGTATTACCACAATCACATGTGATAAATATCTTA
>JAUCMU010000151.1:5084485-5104411 GCA_032275025.1 Enteromius treurensis
AATTTTGACCTTAATAATCGCAATGTGACATTTTTCCCAAATCGTGCAGCCCTAATATATATATATATATATATATACTTTTTTTTTTTTATTATTATAATTACAGTATATTAAAAGGACAGCATAAACATTATTCTAAATATCTACTTTTGTTTTCTATGAAAGAAAGGAAGTCATATGGGTTTGGAACAACATTAATGTGAGTAAATAATAAGAGGTTTGTCATCTTTGTGTGAACGATTCCTTTCAACACAAGCGTGAAAATAGTAATAAGAGTTTTTTTGTATCACTATGTATTTAAAAGAGCTTAGCATGTGGTACCCAGAATGTTGTGATATGCATGCAGCTTCACCAAGCGAACACACAACAACTTTACATTAACAAGCAGATGTTTGCAGTAGTTTGTTCAACGCAACCAAAAAGCTGCACTCTACCAACAGATTCTCAGAGGAGCGAGTGCGAGAAGTCACTGCGTTAGCTCCCGCTCTCCCCTCGCAGCGTTCATGTCCTAGTTAAAATCAATGCACCCTCATTAGAGAAAATTATGAAAAATTAAAGCTATCAAATAGATCTTTTTGTTGCCGGGTAAGAGTCTATTGGCCGTCACAGGGGCTGCCAGCGGGAACGGCATTCAGGGACGACTGGAGAGACTTTAAGAGCCTTCACTAATTAGGGTTGGAAACTGATGGCTTTTCACAAGCCACAGCAATTACTGCAGTAAAGGAGAGCGGCAGATAGAAGTGGACTTGAATGAATGAGTTTGTTTTTCTTCTTTTGCCTCGTGACATTTCGAACGAGTTTGAGTGTTGCTCATGGCGATCGAATGAGAGCGAGAGAGAGCTGCATAAGACCAAAGGTCAAACACAAAATTATCATTCCTCTTACTGAAGATGGACAGGAATGCCACAGCATTTAGTACCTTCCTTGAAGTAGTCTTGAATTAGCATTGTACGGGTTTCGCATTGTCTGTTTTTAAGGGCCAGGTGCTCTTTACAGAGAGGATGACCCAGACTGACACAGCCACAGGAAGGCTACTTTTGTTCCAAAAAGCTAGTCACCAGCTCCGTTTTATCAGCCCAATCTAAAACGCTCCGTGACCTCGTAATGCTGGATTTTGTATAACAAGAGCTGCATTCACAATTGAGATTCAACTGCTGATACACAAAACACATTCATCTGCCCCACATGAGCTTTGTTTTTCCAAAGCTGAGAGAATTGCATGTGGGAAAAGCTTGTCTTTTCTCTATTTTTTTTTTTCGGTCTAGTAAAGTGCATATACAGGGCAGCCTCTTCCCAGATTCTTATGTATTTATCGCGTAATATTACATCCAAGACATCAGAAAAGTGCTGTGTACAACATAAAAGCAGCCTGTAGGACTTGAATGCTGGGTTCTACCTCTTCTGAAGTCATACGATAGCTTCGTGGAATGAACAGAATGAAATTTAGAATTATTCACTTTCAAATGTGATTATTATGCATCGCTTAAATAAAATATGGCGCCTATAAATATGACAAATATGACAGCTTTTGGGGCCATGACCTAGCAGTTTAATGCACAGGATCCAGACTCTGCATGACTCCAAAGATGTATTAATGAATTCCAGAGCTGTTCGGGTAGGTGAAAGTGAGTTTTCCAGTGAAGTATCACAGGTCGTCTTGAGTACTATAGACAGTCTGTCACGTTTCCTCCCAAGTTCTTCCACACGGATGCACATGGTGAGTAATTCTTCAGTCATAGCTGAGGAAGCAGCTTCAGGTGTCTTCGCGTTGACATTTTTGTTGAAATTGAGAACAGGGTCTCTTTATAATGTTATTTTTTGCTTACCACATTGTGTGTGCTGTGAGAAGTAGCAAATAAAAAGGTCCATAGACAGATACAACAAAGAAAGATATAACCCAGAAAACAACAATTTTACAACTTCAGTGTGGTTCTTGAATGTGTTATTTTTAGAAGAAACAAAAAATTAAGCCTGGAAGAAAAACTAGAGCTATTCTGATTATCTGGGATGGAATGTTTCATGGAAATCACCTAATGCATGATGAGTTTTTTGCTTCATTGTGTCAGTATAGTACTAGTTTCAGACTAGTTCCATCCAATTGGAGGATATTACAGTGTCCTAACTAACACACTGACATTGTTTTTATTTGCCATGCGACAAGGTGCATGAGTGTGTTGCGTTTTGGATTGTTTGATGCCTATTTTTACCTCTTTAACAATGCATAGTGTTCAAATATATTACATTTTTTAAAAGTCATATAAAGTATTCCTGCGTTAAGCAAGAAGGTCCGCCCTTAAAAATGCCCATCCGTGAGGCATAAGCAGATTTTATGCCAACACACAAATTAGATTCTTAAAACTTCAAATAGTTACGTTGCTGTGGGTGCGTGTTGAACCTGATCACTTGCAACTGAAGAAAATTGTTGCCTGAAGTACAGCTTAGCTGAGTGTAACCTTTCTGTTTTCTTTTTTAATTCATAAACAGAATTCTCCTCCCTGCGTTAGTGGTGTAGCTCCACAGCTGCCCCTTGACCTTCTCCTCCTCTTAATTAAATGGCAGAGATCCTCAAAGCAGCGTTCAGCTCACATCAGCTCTCTCTGGCCCTGCGCTGGGCCGTTTCCCTAGTGTGGAATCGATGGTCGTGTGAGAGGTTCTTATAATCTATAACTCACATCACTTGTGCAATGGCAGCACTTTGGCTAAACTCAATTAACAGTCAGAAGAGGGCCTGTGGTTTCGGCTGATTCGATGTGGGTGGTTGCGTTGGAGTGTGTGTGTGTGTGGGACTACTGTGTTCACTGGCATGGATGTGTGTGTGGAAAGAGATTAAGATGATTTTTTTTTTTTTTATGTTATGACAGACCCCTTACTTAAACATTTAGCCAAGAGACCCCTGATATAAATCCTTCCCAGCAGCACATAAATTACGTTGATAACAAAAGGATTAACAAACAGTATTACATCAATTTATCATTATTCTTCTTTTTACACTTACTTGTAAACTGACACTACCATTCAAAGGTTGTCCTGAAGGTTTTTGAAAGAAGTCTCTTATGATAAGGCAGTGAAAAAAAATTCAAATAACTGCAAGAGTCAACATTTGAGGTGAATCAAAACCTTCCATCAAAGTTGGAAACAGTCTTAAAACTGAAATGCATGTTTGGCTTAAGACAACTAACTTTTTTGATCCCCTTCAAATGTGGACTACTTTATTTGAATATATTTTAAAATGTAATTTATTCTTGTGATGGAAACGCTGAATTTTCACTAGTCTTCAATATATATCATCTCAAGTAACATTTCTTATTATTATCAATATTGAAAACAGCTGCTTTATGTAATATTTTCTTGGAAAAGCATGCATTTTTAAAAGAAATGCATTATTTGATGATTGCAATTTATTTATTTTTTTTACTTAATCATATTAATTGAATGTGTCCTAGAAACATTAATTTCTTTTTTACCAAAAAATAAACAAAAAACAGACAATGTTTTGAACAGTGATGTATATGTTTTCTTATGAATTATTTAGATGTATCTATTAATGATAGCAACTTTTGAACATTTAAATTGACAAAATTATAATTTATATATTTAAGAAAAACAAAGTTTGCTGCTGCTTTTTTTTTTTTTTTTTTTTTTTTTTTTGAAAAACCTAGAAAAGCCTTTAGCCTCAAATCGGCTAAATAAAAAATGTCATGCATTTTAAGGTAGTTTTCCATTGATTTCCTTTATTTATTTATTTATTTTTGCTTCTAATTTCTGCACCTTAACCCAGGCCTTCTCACTTGCTATCAGATACTGAAGGCGAGCTCTTCCACTGTGGCCCGAGGGAAGCAGCTTGTTCCAATGAGGGCTTTGGTTATGCATGCATCATTATGCCAGATCTAACTCTGTTTTCATGTACAATCACAGATTGAGACATATCCTTCCCTGCTTATCTCCTCCCCGTACTCCCAGAAGGAAGCGGTGCGTGTTTGGAGCACTGTCAGTATTCATATGACCAGCTCAGAGGAATAAATGATCGCCCTGCAGTTAGAATTGACATGTCTGGTTATTCATGTCCTTTGGAGGAAGTGATCAGGTGACTGAGTCTAAGTAATGAGCGGCGGAGAGGCACGCTCGTGCACGGGGGTGCTGATGGATGACGAAACTCTTGAGTCAGCTGGAAAAGTAGCCGAAATTCTGGGCTTTTCATTTTTCACTGCAGCCTGTCGTTTTGCAAAGTGAAAGCCAGATTTTAACAAATTGCAAAGGAGCTGGATGTTATTAGCTGTCTGCAGTTGATTTTTTTTCTTGGCCAGGCTTTTTATGTTACCCGCCGCTGACTGTGTTTTATGAGTGCTGAACACGATGGAGTAATAGAGCCTATTT
Source organism: Enteromius treurensis (assembly GCA_032275025.1). Lineage (NCBI taxonomy): Eukaryota > Metazoa > Chordata > Actinopteri > Cypriniformes > Cyprinidae > Enteromius > Enteromius treurensis. The sequence continues at coordinate 5,088,860 of JAUCMU010000151.1, forward strand.
ATCAATGCAGATATTAATAGCGCTCCAGTCCTTCACATGACAGAACTGCGTGTCTCGGATTAAATATGTCCTGTCACAAAACATCAGCATATTCTCCACCCTCCCTCTTAAGGAAATTTTAAACAGTCTCTACCCATAGAGTTCACAACACTTGCTGTTTTCTGAAGTCATCTGTGCGCTGTACTGTCATACATGTAGGCCACATATTGACTTGAAAGTTAAAAAAAAAAATCAAATAATAGTATCTCAGTTATACACAAATAGCACTAATGATGACACAATTACATTTTTTGGTCTTTAAACTTTAGCTTTAATATCAAAAAACCTTTTCATGATAATTGAATAATTCCTTTAAAAAAAAAAAGGTTTGTCCTATTTATTTGAATATTCTGCTTCACTCTAAAATATGTTACATTATAGAAGAAAATGGGTTTCGATGTCATTTCATATTGACTTTACAGGCGCTGGCCTGCCATTTTTGGGTCTTGCGTCAGGGATGAATACATCAAAATAAGTTTCAGCACGGGTGGGTTGGGGCAAACGGTGGTCCAGGTAATGGTGCTGATGGCTCATGGATTGTGCACGGCATGAAGGGATGGGGAGGACGCTTTACGACTGGCTGTGTCAGTCTCTTCCGCCTGAATTACCCTCTCATCTCTCCTCTCCTCTGCTCGGCACGCCGTGAAATGGCTTTCTGTAGGCCATTAGCTCTGAAGGAGCAGGGACGAGTGGGATGGAGGATACAGCATCGGCCTGCTCTCCCACCATGCCGTCCCAATGGCCTTCATTACGAAGCTTAACTCTGACACACATCACCCAGCGTGTCTGTCAGTCAGACGCCACTGTGTTTATTGCTGCTCATCGTCACCCCAGGTGGAGAACGGCAAGGGCTCGATTCTTGAACAGTTTCCGCACTTTTTGATGTCTTGTTAAATTGAGATTTGCTTTAAAAATGAGGATTTTGATGAGCTACAAGTGATTAGAGGCTTGGAAATTAATGTGGAAATGTTTTGTTCTGCTGGACAATGCTTGTAGTGAATGACACAAACAGAATCATACTGGATCGTGCATGATCTTCAGATGTTTGTTTAAAAAGACATGGACTATGGACATGTAATTTATTTCTGTGATGCAAAGGTGAATTTCCATCAGCTATTACTCCACTCAGAAATCACTCTAATATGCTGAAATATAATATGGTAATATAATATTTATTTTTAGAATTGTCACTTGTGTCAGAATTTTTTTGGAAACTGCAAAACTTTTTTTCAGGATTCTTTGATAAATAAAAAGTTTAAAAGAACATATAAATATAAATCTTTTTTAATGAATATTTGCTATCACTTATTATCAATTTAACACATCCTTGCCGAATAAATCTTTTAATTTCTTTCAAAAAAAGAAAGGATAAAAAATTACTGACCCCCAACTTTGAACGGTAATGTATATTGTAAGAAAAGATATTCTATTTAAAATAAATGCTTTTTCTTTTTTGCTTTTTATACATTAAAGATTCCTGAAGAAAAGTATCACAGGTTACAAAAAATATTAATCAGCACAAAAGTTTCCAGCACTGATAATAAAGTATATTAGAATGATTTCCGAAGGCTTGTGTGACCCTTATGTTAGACTGGAGTAATGATGTTGAAAATCCAGCTTTGCATCACCTGAATGAATTAGATTTTAATGTATAGTAAAATAGAAAAAGGTATTTTTACACCGCAATAATATTTCACAATCTTATTTTTTGGTGTGTTTTTGCTCAAATAAATGCAGCCTTGTGGAGTATATGTTATATATATATATATATATATATATATATTACTACTTAATATTACTACATATGAATAAATGTGCCATTTTAAACTTTCTGATCCATTTAAAAATATATATATTTCTTTCTTTCTTTTAATATTCAGTGAAAACCTAAAACAAATTTAAAGGGAATTTATTTTAGATTTTAGAGAGGAGAGGAGAAAAAAAAGAAAGAAAGAAAGAAAGGGTTATTCAGCATTTACAAATTCTAGAAAATGACTGATATTTACAGCTAATGAAACAAAGGTCTGCAAATAAACTAGATGCACAAACTCCCAAGGTCAAGGACTTTGAATATGTACCTTTCTTTTTCACAAATAAAAAGTACACTGTTTTATACTTAACATTCATTATCAATCATTATGTGCCGCCAGACATGTATGATTTAGCAGGAATGTTTTGATGGTATGTACTTAGTATCTTAGGAGGTTTATCAAACAGCATATTGTTCAACATCACAGAGCTACTGAAAAGGACCGATTAATCTGCACCGCTAAAGGTTTCTTCATGAATAAACTCATTTCTGGGTTATTAACATTTAACAAGTGCCATTTTCAGCACTGCGAGTTTGGCCGGCCTGAGCCAACTCCCGATAATGTCGCCGGTGAAAGTTTGCGCGGTCAGATCAAGAGATTTCTTTAGTGGCGCCTGCAGGTGATGCGACTCTAATGAGGCCGGGGTGCTGCCTGTTTTAGGGTGTGAGTCAGCACACCCCACCCTGCCCTTCCAGCACACCATCCTCCACCTCTCCCCTCCTCGCATTCATTTGTTTACCTAGCCTGCAGTGAACTGTAAAATCAGACTGATTTCATCTCTGCGTTTTACATATGCATGAGCCCTGTGCAGCTCAGAGCGGAGGGATGAATACACACTCTCCAGAGAGAGACCTGCAGTGCCCCCTGAGCAAACACACACACACCCCACACAAACACTGGCCTCTGTGCCTACACTCACACACACACACACACACACACACGATCACAATTAACTTAGTCATACACCTACTCGTATATTCAGATGTCAGAAAGGGGTTTTCACAGATACATGAAAATGTATTTAACCAGTTGTTATTGTGGTTTTTGTATTTGATATTCTGTTTTGTGGTGGTGTATCCCCAGCAGTGTTTAGTTTAATAACCCTGCTGAAAAAAAAAACAGCATATGCTGGTTTAAGCTGGTTGTTTTGCTGGTCCTTTGCCAGCACGTGACCAGCATAAACCAGCAAAAGACAAGCATACACCAGCTTATCCCAGCATCAAACATACCTAACCAGCGTATGCTGTTTTTTCAATAAAGGAAGAATCTGAAATGTGTTTATTTTGCAGTTGCAGTGCTTTGCTAAAGTCGACTGTGTTAGACTTGGCTTTGAACCGCTTTCCAGATCTTTCCCTTTTGAGGCTTCCTTAAAAGGTAGCTGCCTATGTAGGTACTGAGGCAGCTCACTAAGTCTTGATACAAAGCAGAACATCAGGTGTATCACATACCAAATGCTGCATTTCAGCTCTCCTAAATAGAATCAAAATAGTGCACGTTTTTTTCCATCACCATGGTGTAAATCTGATCTAATTTCATCCTAGATTTTCATAATGAAACTACATTATTACAGGGACATTCCCCCTGGAGCATCCTGGGGTTGTCTGGTCAGTGTTTTTCTGGTTAGTGTGTCCTCATTAGTTAATCTTTTTTATTATTATTATTGTTAGTGTCTTAAGATTTTAGAACACAACAGTGCCTGGCCAGTTTTTAGAGGCCTTGAAGTATGTTTCCCATAGAGAAGTCTTCTAGGCCAAAAACCTAACCAACCAATTATGATCTGATTCACATGATTGCATTTCTTTATTTGAAAATTGTTCACAAAGACAAAGAACAAGTATGTTCTTGAAGTCTCCAAACCCTAGTATCGTGCGCCATAATTTTCTAAACCGGCGGTGATTTCTTTTCAGAATTATGTTTAGTGTAGTTTATTCCCAGACGCTCAACTGTTACACACAATTAAAATAATGTGCACTTATGGTTTCAACAAAAACGTATTCCATCGATTTACAACCTCTCAGCTCACAGCAAGTCTTGCATTAACGTTTTATATTTATTGTTAAAAATCAGTTCCCCTATGGAGAAAATGAGCTGTATTTTTACTCATGGAACCCAACTGTTGCACTCTATTCTATAGCCAATGTTTAACCAGTGTGTATTACTTTTCTTTTGAGGGCTTCTTAAAGCATGAAATAGACTTGAGCAGCTTTATTTATCACACTTCTCTCTGCATGGTACCTTAATTAAAAACAGTATCAAAAAATGACTTTTTTTATGTGTTTATCATACAATTGTGAATGTATACTATATAATATATGCAATTTTCCACTACTGTGTTAAAATTCAGAGTGTTTTCTGTAAAATGAGACCATTTTTATGGATTTACTCCAATGTATGTGAGATAGGCACCCTTTTAAATTCAGATATGCGAAATCCTCTAAAAAATTCAAAATATGCTGCAGAGTGTAAGTGGTTAAGCCAATCGGTGTTCTAATGATGTAAATTCTGCCTCAGCAGCCCAGGTGACTGACTCGAACACTTCTTTGGCCATGAGGAAAGATGGCAGATTTCAAATCATGTGCTTCCAGCCAAGCAAGTGTCATTGAGATGAATGGGAGTGCTAACGGAGATCTCACTCCAGGTATTATAGACTTCCTCGGGGCACAGTGGTGAAGACTCACTTCTTGCTCCGATCGAATCAGCAACCTTCCGGTTACCAGCCTTAACTGCTGTGCCACACCACTTCTATATCTGATCGGCCCTTAAATGAGGGAAGTTGATCATTGATCTCTTGGTCTCCTTTCTAGCCACGGGCTAGGTGCCTAAAAAAGGTGGTTTTATCCTTGTATGCGCTGCTATCAATTTCAGGGTTACGGGGTGTTCGTTTCATGCTCCTCAGTTTATCCATCTCCTCCTGATTGGCTGGTTTTCGGTCAGCACGGATTGGCAGCTTCTGTCAGAGTTGAAAGCACAGATGGTGAGAGGGCAGAGTGTGGACACAGTTAGCAACATGGTGTGAATGCGAGGGCACAGCCAAATAATGAAGCAAATCACTGCTGTCATTACAGCGGGACAGATCCAGCCAGATATCGATCCCTGTAGAGGAAGGATCCTTTACATTTTTCTTTACCAAATATTGAGTTTGGAACACCTGTGTCAGATAGCGATATCTGCTCCATTTGAAGATAAGTTCTCTTCTTTAACCCTCAGGGCATCTTCACCGTTCTGAATTTCACCGTCATCAACATTCAAAGACGCCCACTTCTGTTACTCACGGAGTTCATTGCAAAGGAGAGGCAAAGATACTGATTGAAACCATCATAAGCACTTCCTCTCTGACCTCTCTCTCAACTAGCCTCCTAGCCTTTTTTTTTTTTTCACAGGTAATGTGCGCCTGTCCTTTCATCATATATATTGAAGCCCTGAAGACATTTGAGGTTTTTTTAAAACTGAGAGGAAAAATGTGGCTAATATGCAGGCAGGAGGGCAGCCGTTATGAGGAGGATGCAGAGAGAGGTGGTGGCACGGCGAGCTGTGTATTTAAAATCAGCTCATTGAGACAGATGACACAATTTCACACATATTGCCCTCGGAAAAGCAGCCAGTTTTCCATAATGGCCCCAACCTTCATCTGTCAGGCCCTGCTAAATCTACTGGAATAATTTCCTCATGGATTATACGTCAGTATTTATAATTTATTAAGTTGCCTTATGTGTCAGGGTACAATTCTCACAGTCCCCAACCTCTGTCATCTTTTTGCTTTTTCGGGTGAAGAGGGAAAGGAAGGCTGCGAGACAAATGGGGGAAGTCTCACCAAAATGAAGTCTCTGCTACTGAATGTTTTATACGGACTCTAAACGGCATGATCGTTGCACACGGTTTGGCCAAAACCCCTTGAAAGCGGCGGTCTTTAGAGGAAGGAAACAGGAGATGCTCCCAAATCTGCGCGCTGAATGAGGGGAGGTTTAGCTCGTCTTTTAAGAGATTGCTCATCTTGCTAATGTAATGCGCACAGTTAATCTGGCTCTTCCTTGGGCTTGAGTCAGGCTTAGTCTAGGAGGGTTGGAGGACTGTTAGACTCCATCCTGTTTTAGGAAACATAATCTGGGATCTGGCTATTTACCCCCTCCCCGAGACTCCCAGGACTAAATCCCCCAATAAGCAGCCTTTGTGAGCAACTCACACTGCCTTTCATGGCTTGATTATAGAGCACAGCAGATATTTCAGGGGGAAGGTGACTACGTGATGAATGTGGAGAGAGAGAGTGACAGGGCCAATGCTGGTCTAGAATGTGGCATTGAATGAATCTCTCACGTAAGTTCATGTTTCACAACTGCACAATATTGTGACAAGACCGATAGGGGTGTCTACCTAGGTGGAATAGGTGTCCTCATTTTTATGAAGGTTTTTACCTTCATAAAAATTAGTGATGCTAAATGTGTGTAGCTATTAAAAAGTCTTTTTTAGTTGAGACTAAATATAATTATATTAAATGTATAATTATTAAAAATTATTATTTACATGAGTTAATAAAACTTTATATAAATTATTTGTATGAGTTAATAAAAATAAATTATTACAATTATTATGTTAATTAAATCATCACTTTTCAATTAGATGGATAGATTGAATAATACATTTTAAATTGTAATAATAATTCACACATTATCATTTATTCTGTATGTTTAATCAAATAAATTCAGCCTTGGTGAGTAAAAGGCCCTCTCAAGGAAACATTTATAATGTTAAAAATGATTAAAAAAAAAAATTTAAAATACAAGGGACAATCAACAGTAGAGCATTGTTCACTGTTCAGTTATTTAAAATGCATTTCAATGTTGGGATATCTTTGATACTGATTCGATTTTGTAAGTAGTAGCCTTAAATGCTCGTGTTTTATTATTTTTTATGTCTAGAATTATTATGTACAGCATGCTTTGTGTGTATAGTGCCCTGTTGACACTGCCACACACCACAGTAGCTGTATTGCAGTCAATCATTATGTGACGTGTCATGTACACCGCCTCGGCTCTTTCTCACTCTGCTCTCTTCTTGCCCTTTACCAGATGCCAATGAGAAACCCTGACCCCAGACTGACACCCCGCTATGAAGACGTCGAGCGACAGTACGCCTCCCTGCCCAGGTAAGAGAGTCACTCATTAATCCCGCATCCATCAAGACAAAACGAGAAGAGATGGAGAGCTAGAAGAATTGGAGAAGAAAAGGAAGAGAGGGGGGGGAGCAGGTAGTCATCTGTCTCTCTCATGCAGAGCAGAATAATCCTCTTTAAAGCGTATAATTAAATCTGGAGTGTCTGCCTTCTGAGGCCCTCCTATCCTGGGAATTCACCTGATCCTCTCCGGGGAGACGGCCATGCGGTCGCAGCTCTGTAACCCGATCACAGGGCGCATTTCTGGAGCCGCATAACGTTAAGGCTGCCTCTTTCTGTCTTTTTCCTCCTCCGACGCTTCTATCATTCTCAATCACGTATTTCCGTGTTTGCTGGGCCTGACCGACCACGACGGCCAGCCCAAACAAACAGGCAAGCACACAGGCGTGAATGTTGGCTCGTAAAGTCCACAGCCTGTTTGCCCTCTCCGGTCTGTGTAAACAGCGCTGGTGTTGCTGTGAGGGTCACGGTTTATGAGTTTGGCACACGTAAGTGTGGATCTGTCATCACATGATTGCAGATGACTATAAATAGAGAACTGATAACAAATGAGACAAATTAAGAAATCTAAAACTTGCAAGTGATGAACTTTCAAAAGTGTTGGCGAGGCACTCGTTGAATTGAAATAAAGCGCTAAAACACTTATAAAGTATTTATCACTTTCCCTGCAGCATCATTACAGGGGTGAACTAAGATTTCACTCCCACAAAATGGCTTATCGCAACAGATTTTAGTATCAACCACCCCGGGGTCTACTTTCAAAGCCATTTCCCTTCTAAATAACGCGACTCACCTCCGTTAAGTCTCTAAATCCATTAGGGTACAACGTGTTTTTTGTGCTGACGCAAAAAGGGGGCCAAATGTGGGCCAAAAACGCCTGTGGCAGACTTTCATTATTACACCATTCCGAAGCTGGAAGAGTTTCAAATCTGTGTCCGGCCCACGCTGAGGTCACTGGTTATGCAGTCGACTGAAGGTTGGCCTGGGCGCGAAAGCGTGCCGATTTTCCATGTGTGTCTAATTATAACCATTAGTGCATTGATACACCCACTTATTACCCAGTGTGCTCAGCTCGGGGTCAGCCAATCGGAAGCGCCGTACGCCACCTGCCTCCAGATTATTGGATTAAGTGGGCAAGTCAAAGTTGTGATTCATTGTGTTAGGGCTTTCATTGGACCGTTTTAGTGATAATTGAGTGATGAATGCACAGATGGTGGGCCGTTTCGATGATCTCTGGTCAAGAGGTACATTTATGGAGCTGTTCTTTAGGGCACAAATCAATCACTCGTTCTTCCTCGTCCTGTCCTTCACTTTACAAAAACTAACCGGTTTCTTTTTTTAAGAAAGCGATTACAAAAAAAAATCTCCCCTAGTCCCACACTGCTTGGCTTTTCTGCTGGTGGGCCTTCCTAGACCTCTTCAGAACACTCACAATGGTGTCATTGTTTATTCCGGCTTAATGTGTCTTTGCAGTCTAAATGAGTGTAAAATCGGCTGTTGTTAAACCTTAGGAGAGCTTAAAAGACTCTGTTGAAGCAGTTTGTACAAATGTCAGTAAATTGTTCTCGTATCTTTTAGATTAGCCAGCGAGCTGTCAGTTTCAACACCGCAAATGCCAGAAAAGAGCTTGTGATGAGGGAAGAAGGTTACATTTGATGAGAGCTCTGAAAATAATGCCATATTTTCATTGTTCTGCCTGTTCAATGTTGCCCTGGCAACCAACACCCACCATCTGTGCGAGGCTGGACCTCCTCACCCCGTCCTCCGATTTCTCACTTTTTTTCCCTCCTTTTCCTTTCCTTCTCTGGTTGTCATTTTCCACTCCTTCTGAAAATTTGTGTCCTCCTGTGAGGCGCGTCAGGTTTGTAAATTGTCGTTGGCGTCAAAAAGACATGATGGCTGATTGCTGTTCGGAGACTCCCGCAGGTGAGCTCATAGGTGTCCGACAAGCTGCGAACTGCGAGCTTCTGCCCAGACCGTCTCCCGTCCAATAGCAGCACAAGCGCGTAAGCGTGACTTCTACAGAGCAAACCTCATTAAGCACCGTTCAGCCCCGGCGTCCATTACTACACCGGGCAGGTAGCAGATGGAGAATATTAGGCTAATGATTAAATGAAGCAAGCGGAAATTTTTTGATGGTTTCACTTGCTGCGGCAAATGCGGTCAATCATTACTCATTCAACGCTCAGAATTCGCTTCGAGGTTTTGGAATAGCTGGCCATTTGGCACCATTTCAAGGAGGTATTATTCGTACTTGGGCATTCTCAGCCTGAGATGCAGGATCCACACACACACACAAAAAACCCACAGATCTATTTCAGACTTCACGAGAATGAGACCACTTAACCGCCAGACTCATCTTTGAAGACATGTAGCACCCATCACATACCTTTCATACAGTTCTCACACATACACACGGAGGCCTATTCATTTCACACTCTCAAGGCTGAGTGTTGTGAAAGAGTAAGTTCAGTTGCTCATTTTCACTTCCCTTTTGTCAAAGCCATCTGCCGTGCGAAGCTTCAGTTTCCGCCGATATTACAGCAGTCGGTTTTAGGGATGAAATTCAATTAGATCTAGCAAAATAATCAGAGTTTCAAGTCTAATATTGCTCCCAATTTGTGTAATTATATTTTAGGTCATACAATAACACTTCTGAGGGATAGACACCTATCTTGTTAATGATGTTTGTTATGAGAGCTGAATTTCTTTGCTGCCGATATAAGTTTGGAATTCTAACCAAATAATCCTGCCTGGATTTGTCGTCTCGGTGGGATCCTACCCGGTGTTATATGACGGCCAGGGGTCAGCAGGCCGCGTGTTTGTGTATGTGTCTGTGTGTGTGAGGGTAAGGTGCACGGTTCCCGGGGGCAGCTGAATAAACAGCCCAGCCTTTCAGATGCTCAACGGTGTTACTTTTTCAGCCAGGTGCACTATGGGAGTTCCAGAGGTGGACGAAGGACACAAATCAAGTACTTGAGTGAAAGTACAGATACAGACAATAAAATATTACTCCAGTAGAAGTACTCCTTTTTCAATTCTACTCGAAAGTACAAAAGCACTCGGTTTTTTATGTACATAAGTAAAAATGTACTGATACATAGATTTATTGTGAAATTTTATATAGGCATATAAAAAAACATATTTTTTATAATCTTGCTGCTTAAAATACCTGTGATTTTCCCGAAATAACCACTAGTCAAGCTACAGCATATTTTTTGTGTCGATTGGACCACGTTGATGTAGCAATGTTCACAGTGAAGCTTAAACTGCATTGTACCTGAGAGAAAACCGATTTGACCGATTAATTTTCACCAGTAAGAAAAAAAGTGTTTTGAAGTTTAGGTTATTGTTTTGCAGAAGTCACAGTTGAATATGACACGAGAATAAATTAGGATAAACATTTGAAGAAAAATATAATATTTTCATATTTTTTTGTTCTCAAACCTAAAAACACCCCAGAGGGCATTAACGTTACTTCCCACTTTGATCATTACTGTAGTTACTGATCACATCCTTTCTTCTTCCCCTCAGATGTAATCTATAAAAAATATTTTGACTTTATCTAAAAATGATCTTGCATTATCTTGCAATATCTAAACAATCTGCATTAGATAACAATATTTAGACCTACTTTAAGTATGGTTATGAATAAACATTCTAATCTGTCTACTCGGCTAGTTGATCTAAACAATATAAAAATGTACACGGTTCGATAGAAAACAATATAAAAACAGACGTAGGGCTAAATGTGTAGCGTTTTAATAAAACGGCTAATGTTAACGTTACAGCAGCAGGGAATATGAACGTGTTTTGACTTAGAGACGTTGATGTGTCTGCATTCGTCTCAGTGGGCTTAAATAGATCACTACTTACAACATTGTAACAAACTAACGATTTTTACCCAAATATTATTTTCAGTTAAAGTAATTAATCCTCAAATTCGACATTAGTAACTTACTTAACGCATCATCAGTTGCGCGCGTCAGTTGTTCGGTTCACTGGAGAATCGTTCTGAATGGATCGTTTGAATCAGTAAGCTGTCGAATCGAGAACCCAGTGCAATCGGATCTTTCCAATTCGAGAGTGAATCGTTTGATTTGCGAACCAGGTTCGTTTAAAAGAATCAGTTTGTTAATGAATCGCTCGTCTGCATCTCGGAGTAACGATATTTTTATGAAATGTAGTGAAGTAAAAGTGTAATGTACTTAAGTACAGTAACGTAATAAAACTACTTTGTTACTGTCCACCACTGGGTTCTAATGTAATCTCCAAAACATGGCACTTCTGCCTGGGATAGCTAAGATACTCTGGTTTGAATGTTTCCGTGTCAAAAAATGATTGTCAGGTACAAGCTCCTAAAGCGAAAAGCTTTACAGGCAGCAGAACACGACGGTCCTCGGTGACAACGGCAAGAACGAGATAACAGACGCTCAACAGACAACATTCACCAATCAGACTCTGGAGTTGATGTTCCAGGATGAAGGTTTGAAGAGTGAACAGCTGGCACCTCCTGTTTGGTTTCCCCCTCTTCTCTCTTTGGTGATGGACGACCGAAGCGTTTATCTTTCATTATTTCTCACTTTCCCTATATTTCTCTTTTGTTTTGGCTTCTCTGTCATTAAAGAGTCATTGAGTTATTAATGAAATCTCATTTTAAAAGGAAAACTTTGTTACCTTGAGTTTCATAAGTGCTTAACCGGGTTAGGAAGCCCAAATAAAGACAGCAGTCTCTTGCTCGCTCTGGAATTCGGCTGATATGAAGAGCTTGAGAAAGTGAAGATGTCTACGTGTATAACAAGCTAGCTTATGGCTGTCATCATGGTTTGAAAGTAATGGTAAAGCCGCCCAGAATATCATTTTGCCTGCATCTGCTCACTGCATGATGGAGAACTAGAGGCAGATTTTTAATATACCTTTCATTGTTCATTCTGTGAAAGAGGATCATTCCGTTTTTTAGCTATTTGTGCTGCTGGGGTTTCTCAGGGGACTAATTTAGTCTGCACTGTTTATCCGTGTGGCTATCAAAAGGGAATCATGCCATGATCATTTATACATAATCGTTCTGAATGACTTTGTAAAGCTCAAAATGTTTGTAGGTACTGTACAGTATGTGGTAGCTTGTCTTTTTTTTGCTGTGGAGTTTAGTCAGGGTGAATGGAATATTTTGCATTTTGTTTTTTTTACTGGATTTGGAATCTTTATTTGAACTTTCAGCTGACCAGTCTGCGGAGCTCAATATGTCCCACTGACTAGTCTGTACTTCTATCCCTCACAGCCTCATTTTTATTCAAGGGGTTCAATATGCCAGCTACCCTGACTAAGGGCCATGGGTGCTCAAAACAGCTGCTCCCAGCTGTTGAGCCCACAAAACCATTTAAATAACTGCACATTAAGAATGTCTTATAATTCTTTAAACCAGGAGGGAAATGTGTCCCAGTGGGCCACATACCACTAGAGCACATTTAGTTTGAAAAATCAGGATTTCACGGACTGAATACTAAATTTTCTGCCTTGAGATACTTAGACAAGAACGGCCTAATGTTTCTAAAGTTCTTTATCTTGATCACTGATCCTCAAACTGCTGCCACTTCCTGATTTCCCAGATTTTTTTTTTTTTTAGGGAGGACAAGAGTGATAAGAAGGGGGTCAGTTGAATAAAGTACATTGTTGGAATACATGACACTTACACTGTCCTAGTTTACAACAACTAAAATGATTTTGGCCTTATATATTAGTGCTAAATTAATCCCACAGTTCTGAATTTAATCCCATCTAACATTTAAATTATTTTTTCCCTGATATTTTTCCTAACATTTTTGCACAATCGAGAGATATTCATTTTTAAATTTATTAGACTTTAAAGTGCCCCTATTATATGTAATGGAATGTTCATATTTTCAACAACAGGTTTACATGCATGCAGGGTCAAAAACAACTCTCATTGTCCTGTGATATGCATTTATAACGATTCATTTTTCCACACTTCTCTTTGCGTAACGCTAATCTGCAGTGATTGGTCTGATTGGTCTCATTTTCATTTCATCATGCCTGTAATGCCTAATTTAACAGCGTTTGTGAGCTTCACTTATAGCTGTGTTACACACTGCATGAAAGGTAATTTTCAAAAATCCATAATAGTGGCGCTTTAACTAAACAAAAACTTATAATTTAAGTAAACTTAAAACAATCTTCACGTAAACCCATTATAATCAACATCATATTTACCTGTTCCCATTCAACATGTAGGAAATATACAGGAATTGAGTGTTAATTGAGAGTCAGGATATCCAACACTCAAATCTAAATTAAGCATGCTTGTGGTAGTATGAAATTATACAGGCTCCAGCACATGCAACTGTATTTGTGCAATGAAAAATTTATACTATGAGGACAGTAAATCAGCTGACAGGATAGGAAAATGTATTTTAACTGACAAATGGCCTCAACAACAACTAGTGTGACTGCAGTTCACTGTTGTTCTACTAAAGTTCATCACTGTATTGTTTCCGCGCTCGTTTGACTAACCTCTGTGGCTGGGGTGAAGTAAAGTGTGCTTCTGAAATTCTTCCTTTTTATGTGGTCATAAAGACAGGTTCCTGGTTTATGCTTCATATTTTGAGGGAAAACTGTATTACAATAGGGTTTTTAAAAAAAAAAATGTCAAAACCTATAGAAAATATAATACCTCATATAAAATTTAGGCTGGACTCCTAAGGTTAACAATCAATATTTTCTGAAGGTTAAGTACCTCCTTTCATTGACCGAAGGAAAAAAAAAAGTGTTTTAGGCTTTGTTTTGTACCCTGTTCAAGGAAAGTGCCAGTAATGATTTCCAGTCTTGTTGCTTCCTCTGGTTTCCCCAGCTGTTGATCGTATTCACAGTGGAACATTCTTCACCCTCTAGTGTCCTACTGTCCGACCGTCCCTCAAAACTGTACGACTCGACATCAAGAAAAAATTTAACCAGAACAGAAGTACAGTATAAGCGCTTTGTGTTTTGTATTAGCCTGTAGGAGGACTATATATTTGATTAATTGTGAGGACTATAAGTAAGATTCATTGTTAATGTTCTGGGCTCGAGGTGAGGTCTTGAATAAGCTAGCAGAACCAGGAGTAGGCAGTCACTGCAAAGCTGATAGTCTTCAACAGTAATGATGATTCTGGCCTTCACTTTTGCACACACGCACACTCCGTACACACACACACACACACACACACACACACACACTGCTTATCTGGGACAGCTGAGGCTGTGACGTCACAACCAGTGATATGGCAAATGACTGACTGAGGGGTCAGGAGGGAGTTTGTGCGTCCAGACTCCCGGTTGTCCCACTGGATGGGTGGTCACAGCTTTGTAGAGATTAAGATGATTTTTGGAATGCCTGATTTCTTGCCCTCCAGGTCTTCAGGAAACCCTCCCTTACAGGGAACGAGACCACAGTGAAAGAGTGCACTTTCCTTCGAGGCCCTTCAGACTGATGTTTACCACATTCAGCAGGAGTAACACGATATGTGTGAAACACGTACACGGACCGTCTTGCACCAAAGCAGCTAATTGATACTGCCATCAGCCAGGAAGCTTGTTCGCAGACACGTCGCACACGTAAATAAGTTAATGGGGATGGTCTGGAAAGTCAAACGCAACGATCCAGGCTCCTTAAGACGTGTGGCATGCCGAGGCTGTCATTGATACTAGCCTGAGCTATGACCGGAATGGAAAGGAGGGGAAGGAAAACAGCTGATTCTGCAGCGAATGATCGTACTGTGCTCTGTCTGGTTTCATCCTTCGCTTTGGTTCTCATTGGCCTCTTTCTGGTTTACTTTCAGCTGAGGTGTAATATAACTGCTGGCTAAAGCCTCTGGAACTCTGCATTCAGAGCACAGCAGTGTGAGAGCCAGAAAAATGCAAATTGTGCTATGAAAGGTGATCCGTGCCGAATTAGCGTGCGGTGTCTCACTTTACAGCGGAGATTATACCCTAATCAGCCAGCGTGATGAAACCAGAGATGGCCAACTGTCTACCATCTCCAGGGACCCTGACCGCATGTCAGTCCCTGTCGCCGACTGTGTATGTGCTTGAGACCTGTTAAAATGTTTACGTTGCAGGTCCTTGGCATGTCACGCTTGCCTCAGCACTTGTAACACAGGATCATAATACCAGGACTCATTCTCGCCCTCCCTCCCTCCCTCCCTTCCTTTCACTCTCTGCGGTTGGATTACGGGTTACTGTATCTGTACCATTAGCTATTGGTCCTCAGGCTCCTGATCCCTGCAGCATTTTAGTGTACAACCTGCACACCCAACTCCTTACGCTTCTCTAGTAAACTGACTGGTGGTCTACTGTCTACATACAGTGCCCTCCACTAATATTGGCACCCTTGGTAAATCTGAGCAAAGGTGGCATTGTTTATCCTTTTGATCTTTCATTCAAAGAATTCACTAAATATCATGGCAAAAGCTTCATTTTGTGCTCAGTGACTAATTCTTGTGTTTATTTTGATGTTTGTGTTTGGATTATTGTCCCAGTGGA
>JAUCMU010000151.1:5129635-5152466 GCA_032275025.1 Enteromius treurensis
CATGCATTGTGATCTGTAAGGTCTTATAGACAGGTGTGTCTTTCCTAATCAAGTCTGATCAGTATAATCAAACACAGCTGGACTCAAATGAAGGTGTAGAACCATCTCAAGGATGACCAGAAGAAACGGACAGCACCTGAGTTAAATATATGAGCGTCACAGCAAAGGGTCTGAATACTTAGGACCATGTGATATTTCATTTTTTCTTTTTTAATAAATCTGCAAAAAAATTCTCAACAATTCTGTGTTTTTCTGTCAATATGGGGTGCTGTGTGTACATTAATGAGGAAAAAAATGAACTTAAATGACTTTAGCAAATGGCTGCAATATAACAAAGAGCGTTATATTCTTTTTTTTTTCTTCTTTTTTTTTGTTTGACAGCCTCAGTGCTCGTTTCATTTTAAAGGGCACAATATTACAAAAATCACCTTTCAGCTTATAAAAGTGGAAGGAAGGGGTGGGTTTTGTTTCCAAAAGAATTATACCTGTAAGCTTGATACTATTTTTTGTTTGTTTGTTTCCGAAAACTTAAATATACATTTCCCATTCCTTGCATTACTATGGAAACCACTTTCACCCCCACTCCACTAAACACTAAACTAATAGAGGGACATCAAAGCGTGCATTCAGAACCTCCCCAGGTTCCCTGCTCACCACACTGATTGTTCCTGAATCCATTCACTGAGCCCTCCGTCCACACATCAAAGATCCTTTAGCCAATAATGCGACTATTATGCTTCCTTGCAAAAGAGCACAAAAGCAATGAGGATTTAAATGGAATTATATCGTGATCTCTGTGTGTGTGTGTACGCGTGTGTATTTGTGTGTCGTTGTGCAAGCTTGATTGTGAAACTGTGTCTGTGTGTATGTGAAATGCAGAGGCTATATTCTTCCCTAATACTCAAATCCTCACCGGTCCGTTTGAAGAATAACAGGCAACGCTGCTTGGTTGTGGGTAATGATGGTGTGAGTTGAGTTTGTGTTCATGGGTTAGTGAGTGATTACATGGTTCTGTGAGCAATAGTGACAATATCAGTGAATAGACCTTCAGACCTATTTGCCTTCTAGATTCTTGCGTTTTGCAAATTAACAATGCATTATTGTGCAATCCCAGAAAGGCACTGACTTTTTTACTAACTGTTCCCACCTGATGGGATGACCTCCAAGCAGCTCAATTTTTAAGAAACAGCTAAAAACACATCTCTTCCATCTTTATTTGACCCTCGAACTCTAGCACTCTCTATTCTAATTCTATTTTATCTATCTGTCTTCTTTTTCTAATAATAAAAAACACATTTGACCCTGATTAATTAGATATTTATTTCCTATCTCCTATATATATAGCTTTTTAAGTGTTCACTGTATGTCCTCCGTCACTGTTTGAGCTTCAAACACAACCTCTGAGCTCTTCACTATCAGCCTGTATGAGTCTAATAATCTCCACAGAGTAATCCAGCACACTCTCCGTGAGTCTGAAACTGAATGAAGGTCATTTTGTTAAATTTTGTTAGTTTAGCTGAAGTCAATAATCAATAGCTCTTCATTTCAGTGAGGCTGTGATTTCCTCACTGGGTCACATTAATCACAGTCTGTTTGAATGGATCAAAACCAGAAGCAGAAATAACAATTAATCATGTCAAATTAAAAATTAATGCTAGCGTTCGATTTTTAATCATTCCTTCAGTTATTCCACATCACTTCCTGTGCATGCTGGATTCCCAATGTTGTGTGTGTGTGTGTGGTTATTAGGGCAGAGGGTTTTGAGGGGTAATGGGATAAGGTAAAGCAGGGGGGTTCTGGGAAAGCAGCAGATGTTGACCCCCTTGTGTCCATCTAAGTTCGCCGGTGTGACGCTTCTCAATCAATTAGCTTGAGTTAATCAGTCACTCATATCAGATGCTCAGTGAACCGTGTCTCTGACACTCCAATGCCAAATTGAATCTAAGGGCCACACGCAATCTCTCTCTCTCACACACCATCATCATGTGTTTTTCAGCCTTAAGCCCACACTAATATCTCACCATAAATCACTCCCTGAAGTCCAAAATCTGTATGTTTGCATCCTCAAATTTACTTCACTAACTCAGTTGTCACATGTATATATATATATATATATATATATATATATATATATATATAAAGTCAGTCATTATGTTTTACACAACTGCTTTCCCTTTCCTGTCTTTATTGTTTCTGTATGAGCCATTGCACCCTGCTCAGTTTAAACAATACTGTTTAGTGATTCATGACTTTAAAGTGCCCTTTTATCATGCCTCTTCTGTTGTCTTATTGTCATTGGCAGTCTTTCTAACCCTCAACAGAGAGTTTAAGATCCCTGTTCCACGGAATACAATGCCTTTAGAACACTAAATATTGCTTTACTTTAATTTAATTAAATCCTTTATTTAGTGAGAATTAAACATACTTTTACTTTTGATGTGATTAATTGCGATTATTATTAATAATTTATTTAGCTTTTTTTGTTCAGTTGTTATGTATTTATTTACTTACTTTCGTTCACACTTTTTTTAGATGAAAAATTCGACATAATTTGCATTTATAAATATTTGCCAACTTTCACAACTAGATTTCCTCTTCGCTCTCAGTTGTTTTCAGAGCATCTGCTGTGTTTTTAATTACCAAAAGTAAGAGTTACAGCAACATTTGGCAAGACCAAAACAGTCATATTGGAAATGTTATACTTTTTTATTTTTAATTAAAATTTTATACTTTTTTGATTTGAATTCAATTTAATTTTGACAAGACTTTTGCAACAACTGACAACTTTTGTAATCTATCAGATATGCAGTGATGTAAAGTATTGCAGCGGAGATTAGGTTAAAACTCCACGTGTTTCAATAACATTTCATTTTACTGCATCTCGTAAGACCAGAGAAAAATTACCCAACAAGAAAAAATGCAGATGTTAGAATTTTTGTGTTCATTACTCAAATTAATTACCTAAATGGCGACTCGCTTCGATTGCACGCAATGAACACCCAGCAAAAATGTCCTCACTACATCACTCCGGCATTCACATGACACACCATTTATTACACAATCGCATGATTACTGTCTCAGTTTATACAGCATTGTCTTGCGTGTTTACTTTTGATAAATCAAATGTTTACGATCGCAAGGCTTCTTACTGGGAAAGTACAGATTTGCAAGCTTGCTGTGTCTGGGGTACTGCTGCAAATATTAATCTCAAACAGTAACGCACAATCATCAACTCCCCTCATTTATACTCATAACTCAAAGAATATATTACAAAAGTGCTGATATCAAAGCACTCTTTGGCTCCTGCTCTGATGTATGTTATGAAATAAGACTTTGTGTCAAGGCTTTTCTGCCCAAATAGCTTCACTCCATATTCCTCAAGCCAATGAAGTCTTAAGTGTCTGATAAGTTCCACTTCCTCGTGCACAGGAACCTTAAAGTTTTCCAATCAAACAATTTGTTGTCTCTGTGTCACGTCTCCAGATTGTGTTCATTGAGGTCTGCTTCTGATAAGACACGGGGGAGAAGCCTGAAGACGTTCTTCACTGAGGACAATCACCTACAGTATTTGTCCATCCTGCTGGACCGGTGCGTTTACTGTAAACAACTGAAAGACCTCGAAACAGATGGGAATGTTGTTTCCAAGCATGTAATTAGAGAGAAACTCAATAGGAAAAAAATATTTGAAGCCCAAACGTCTCTTTCATGCTGAGTTGTAGATAAGCAGTGCTATTGGAGACCTCACTAAGGACAGAGCCGAGTGAGAGGGAGGAGACCTAAGTATTTGATCAGTGTTCCTTCACATTCCCTGGCCTCCATGCTTGCTTAGATCCCAATCAGCTTCATGGGATTCCATAGACGCCCTTATCAGTGTCAGAAACCCTGACCTCTGACCCCCAGGCTTATCAGTGACCAGTGTTTGAGGTGAGGGGAGAAACCCATCAGCGGCTGCACTTACCACAGGCGTTTCAATTACAGCGTGTGTGTGAATATGGGTTCCATTGCTCTGAGATAACTGCAGTTGTGTAATTAAAGCCCAAGATTAATAAGTACACAACTATCACCCAGAGAGGCACTTTACCTGTTACTCCTGGTTAATCGACAGCTCATTCAGTCCCTTCGAAATAATTGCCTGCAGTTTTGTCATATATACGTGAGAGATGGGTGTCTTCAGGTATTATAAAATGAAATCCCAAATCAAAAAGAGGAAATTGTGTTTACAGTTAATACCGAATCCTTGAGGAGGGCGTCAATGCACTGAGGAATGAGCTATTGTGAAGATAATTAGAGAGGACTGAATATCATTTGTCATCAGGTTTAGATATTATATTGTTATTTAATAAGGATGTCTCTTGTTCCTCCGGTCCACGTGATTTGACTGAAATTTAGCAGGCTGTTGGTTGAAACGGCTCTGAAATGAAGCATTACCACCGGATGCACGCTTTTGATTCAGCATAAACGTTCACGTTATTATTTAATTTGATGTGAGTGTTTTATCAATAGACTTTAATTCTCCTGTTTGTTCCCTGATCCTGCCATGCTTGCATCTGTCTCCCTTTGCAGACACCTGCCCCCTCATGGTTCAAAGGTGAACTGCACCAGATACTTCTGAAGACACCAAAGCTGGACGGTTGTGAGTCTGATTTCCTGATCTACGCTAATAACATTATTTTCTGGGATTTCTTGAACGTTAGATGTTATATAAACATTACAGCAATTAAATTCTGCCTCATTTACAGGTTACAGTATTTGCAAGGACCACCACACACCGCTCCTGCTTGTAAGTAGGTATTTCTTCAGGCTGGTTAATATGAATGTGTGCACATGGAGACGAAAAGGCCTTGTGGGAGTTGGATGGCTTTGTGGATAATGAGAACTACAGTTTCCTACACCACTATTCTTCTGTATGAACCCCAGGATACCGCTTCAACCTGCAGTGATAATCACGCCGGAGGCGGCCACAGCTGACACACAGCAGTAAATAGGGGAATAAAAGTCCGCTCCTGCAGACACCCGGACCTAAGATCTACAGCGTTCAGATTTAGGTTTACTGCACCCAGTGCAACTTCTGTACACAAACAGGCAGATCAGAGAGGATAGATGTGTGATTACTGGATGTCGATGTTTGTGTGTGGGCACTGGGTGAAACGGAGAAGCAGATATAACTCAAAGAGTTGTCTGAACATGGGGACATGCTGATGGGCTGTGTGTTTGTCCCCAGTAAATAAGCCGAGCCACATTAGAGAATCACCCGTGTATATGTACTGCTGATATAATAATTGACTGTATTTCTGTGCAGAGGTGAGTTTATTGAGGAAAGCAGGGAGCGAGAATATCAGTGTGCATGTTTTTGTATTTATACGGCTGTATTACTCCTTTAGAAAGAATGAGTAATGCAAGGTTTTGAATTAGCTTGTTTACTGAATATGAAAGTCTTTATTATGTACTTGGCATGAGAAAATGTTAGTGATGATACTGAAATAAAAAATAGAGAAGTCATAGAGAAGTTTTCCAACAGTGAGCCGGATCTCAATGTTGCAGCTGGATGAAGTTTACATCTATTTTATTTTATGGCATCATTTCACATGGTCACAGTAAAATGCATCCATTGAAATGAGTGAACCTTGTGAGGGACACCGTATTTACTTTTCATCTTCCTTGCAAATACTGGAAGCTTCTTTGTGTTGATGTTCATAGCCAATAAACAGATTTAAGTCTGGTTCCTCTCTGGTTCTACTTTGGGAATATGTATCAGCTGATTGCCCCGCTTTGGTTGTTTCTCCTCCAGATTTGATGTGGGCAGAGTGCTGGTGTCCGTTCCAGCTGTGGAACACTATTTAGCCTCAAGGCTTGCTTAGCAAGGGTAATTGGATCTGGGTGTTAATCTGTGCAATACGTCTAGAGCAGTCCACAGTCCACTGACAGTGAGAAACTCGTTTGACTGCTGCAGGAGTGTTTTGGCTGGCTTACCAAAGAGCTTCGTCAAACTTACAAGAGGTTCAGAATGAATCTGCAGAAATGCTGACTTGTACCAGACTGGAGTATAGCGTAACTCTGGCACCAAAATGTATTTTCTTACTTTTTATATTTTTAGATTTATTTCAAGGATTGTCATCTTTATTTTGAAATGAATAAAGCTAAATCACTCAGTTCATTGAAAATTCTATTTGTACATAAAACATGTCTTAATAATTGTGAATCAGCATTTAGACATTTTGGTCCCATGCTGTAGAACTCTGTCCTGATTATTTGTGTTGTGTGAGTTAGACCTTTTTAAAGTACACTTTCATATATATTGTAGAAGTCAAGGTTAAGCTTTTCTTGATAGTTGCACCACTTGACAGTTTTGTGATTTTTGAGGACTTTCTTAACTTTCTTAATTCAGGTCTCTTCATTTATTAAAAAAACAACAACATTTTGTTAAATTATTTTTATGAATAGACATGCTCTTTTCAAGTCTTGTGGATTAACCTTAAGAAAACTTGTTTATTCATGATTTATTCATAGTCTTGTGATTTTAATCATAATGAAAACATGCATTATTCAAGGTGCAAGAAAAAATAATTTTGTGCTTTTTACTTGGTTTCCTCAGTTGTTTTGTTCTTGTATTTGTACAGTTCTTATTTTAATATGCTTTTTTTATGGTTGCACCACTTGACAGTTTTGAGATTTATAGTAACTTTAAGAAAAGTGATTCCAGTGATTATATCATAAATTAAGATGTGTAAACTTGATTAAAAAAAATCTTTTCAGGCTTTTTGCTTGATGGTTTACACCAAGTTTTTTTTTTTTTATTATTATTACTTCGGTAACACTTAGTTTTGACATTCCACTTTAGACATTCTATTAACAGTAAGTAATAGTAACTTTGCAACTACATGTCAACTTGCAGTCATTAAGTATTAGTATAGTGTTTGCTTAACATCTTCACACCATACAACATACTGTTTATCAGAAGTATATGTCAACTTATTCTACTAACCCTAAACCTACCCTAACAGTCCACTACTAGAGTTAGTAGACATGTAGTTGCAAATTAATGAGAATTAGTTGATATGTAGTTCACATTTAGTTACAAAGTTACTTATAGTTAATAGAATGTCTAAAGTGGGCTATCAAAGTAAAGTGTAACCATTATTATTTTTATTTATTTATGTATTTCTGTTTGTGTACATTACATATATTTGTCTTTAGGAACTTTCATTTTGTATGTTCTTCCTTCTACACATAAACAGCGGTAGCTGTAAACAAGCAGATGTGTCAGCATTGGCTGCTTTTTGGCTCGAGCAGGACTTAAGCTCAAATGGTGTAAGAAGATGAAGTAAAGCCACTGCTGGGATCGCGGCAGGGACTTTCCTCCCTGTATGGCCGACAGGAACCTCAGAGCTTGCATACGTGTGCACACATACTCAACACTTCCCCCATGAGGCTAAGAGTGTGGATAGCCCCACCACCATGCACAGAGGCTCTACTGTTCTACCGAGATCTCCTCATGCTCTGCCTGGCATTAGCTAGTAAGATGGATGATCACAGGTCTGCTGTGGGTCGAGGTGTGTGTGGACAGCACAGGCCAGGCCTGTCAACACTTCAAAAGGAAGCTGTTATTTCACCCTGATCCAAGACCAGCCCTCACTATACCCAAACTCTGACCTCATCCGTGATAGGTGACACCACAGGACTGGTCTGAAGACAGTGTAAAAGAGCAACCTTTATCAAGTATTACTGTTGACAGGCCCAAGCCCCCAGTTCAAATAGCGCAGTGGTCTCAAGAGCTGAGAGATGGAGTCAGTACTCTGAGAGATAAGAACACGGCGGCCCGTCATTGAGGTCTTGTCAAGTGATCTATGGAACTCCTCACTGAGTGGTCGGTGATGATGAAAAGAAGTCCAGTGTTACACAAACAATCATGTTTTCTGCACTTCCTGTTTTCAAGAGAATAGGATTCTCAGAATTAACAGCTCAGGCATGGCACAACACATGACTAATCATCTGACTTCAATAAGACATGACCTGAAACTGACAAGGCATCAAATGCTAAGACAAACTTCCCCGTGCTTCCTCGGCTGCCTTCTGTCACAGTGTCTAGCGTTTGCAGAGCGTCTGCAGGGTGGTTCAAGTAAGAGAAGTTTATTTCGGGATCTGCAGGGTAATGCTGTGTCATTAAAGCCACTGTAGTTAGTGGCGGATTGGGGCCCTCACAGGCCCTTTATTGGGTGGATCTGAGAAGATCTGTATCGGAGAGGTTGGGTTCCTCGCATGGATGTCGAAGCTTTGATGTCTTGAACTCTTGCTGTACCTTAGTGTCTTATTTCTGTCTTCATATGTTTTTGTAAGTGCAGGGGGCCTAAATTAAAGGACTCTGGATGTGCAGAGCCAGAGGGACATTGCTCTTTCCAAGTTCTGCTTTTACTTCTCCTTTTCTCAGTGTCCCACACATCCTACCACAAACTTCTGATTGTTGTTCTTATTTTAACTGAGTATGTATGTGTGTGTATTTTCAACAGTGCATCAGTCACAAGGAAAGAAAAACAGATGTTTTTAGTTTCTGTCAAACATCTGTCGTCATGGAACGTTTACCATTGGATTGTTCAGTGTCTTGTATTTTTGCTCAAAGTTTGACCCCTATACCCTTGTTGATCTTTCTTTGGCTTGCTGTCAAAAACATTTGCATTCATTCAACCTTAGCCGCTCATTACTATGCACAATTCCTTACCTAATGCATGGCACAACTCAGCATTTTCACTTTTCTCCCTAAAGTCAACTGGAGGGCATCAACATGCTTACGTTTCTAACATCAATCATGTATCAAGCTATAGAACAGCTTATATATCATTATCATAATTACAGTTTCCATCTGTTGATCCCTTATTGGATAGCTAAATCATGGTCGATGGCTTGAGACTTTTTTTTTTTTGTCCAAATCTACTTTTGTTATGTAGACCATAAAACAATGACAACATCACTTACATTGACTTTCTCTGATGAAAAAGAGTATTTTGTCAATGTCAAATGGAGTAACCACTCTAAAAATCTTAATGTACATAACAACTGATTCTTGCTATTGTAACATTTGTCTAAAATAAATGTAATAATGTTTAACTTAAATGCTCTCAAATGTAGTCAGGAGTAATTTACTTAAGCAGCCAACTATTTTTTACATGATGGTTGCACCACTTGACTTTTTTTTCTTCTACTTTTTTTTGGAAAAATATACAAATATTTCAAAAAAAAAAAAAATTCAAAAATACACAAAACCAAAACTAATACAAAGGAGAACCTATCACACAGACTATGTTGTAAACTGAACATTTAACATATTTTGGACATCATTATTTGTCATTGGCCCATTGTTAGCAGTTTACATGGTCTACCTCCTTAAAGAAACTGTCCAAACCAGCCAGTGGTTTCGCACAGCCACGAGCGTTTGACGAGCCCGTGGCTGTGGGCGCTTGTGTTTCACTCGCTCGCCTTTTTATAGCGTAACTGCGGGACTAGTGGCTGGTCTTTAATCAGAGACTGGAGAGGCGGGCCGAGGTGCTGACTGTAATGCGATAGCTGCGCCCGTCCTTAATGCTATTACATCCACATGCTGCTGCCGCGCAAGACTCAGCGCTCAAACGCAGAGACGCGCAGTGCCAAAGAGACAGCGCACGGAGTATCTCTGTCACAAGACCTCAGTTACGGACCCTCTGCACTGAAGACCTTATTCGAACTGCCCTTTTCTGACAGTTTTCCGCCGTGGACAGTGTTTCCCACTCGCGAGAGAGCGTTTGGTGCTGGATTCTGTGGGGACAAGACCGGGAAAACGCTTCATGCCAGTTGGATTTGAAGGCGAGAGAAAGCCCTGCTCACCTCACTCACTCACACGCTGCTGTAGCTCGAGGAAATCAAGACTAAATATGTTTTCGGTTTGAACTCTGGCTTTTAAAAGAAAGTTTTAAAAGGTTTTTTTTGCGCTTTTGTTTAGGATATAACTGGAGATGTTTAACAGCCAAGTCTGGGTTGAAATTACGCATACAGCATTTTGAAGCATATCGACAAAGCAGGCGGAAGAAATTGTTATCTGACTCAAGACATAAGTGGATACATCATCAGTGGACAAGAACATTTTCAAAGAACATTACAAGAAGTTCAGTGTTTCCTCTACACGCACAGGGTGAACATCACCCAGAAAAGATGGATATATTCACAAAGCTCTGTGGATCTTTACTTGTCTTGTGTGCGGCATTAGTTTATGGAGAGGAGGGTAAGTTTTTGTTATTTTGCCATGTGTTTTTATCTGAATGAGTTTGGGTTTTCATTAGTACGTATGTGTTATTGCAAAAGGAACTGCGACCACTGATATTTCAGTTTCCATGTCATTTTGGGAATTTGTTTTGACATCTGCTGAAATTTGTTTTTGGTACCTTACAACTGACAGACAAAATATGCAAATATTCCATATTAAATACATATTATCCGACGACACTAAGAGGATGAGCCTCTCGGAAGGTTTCACAAGGTTTTACTGTGATGGGTAAAAGCTTACCGCGTGCGTTAGCAGTCTCCTGCCCGCTGGAGGTGACGCGCGCTCGGCGTGAGCTCCGACAGACGCCGCGCTTCATTTTGGGCTACACTGCACGTTTCACAACACTATTTTCTGTTTATCTAATTAGCTGCGTCGTATAGTTAATTCTCTATAGGATTCCGGTTGTTTTGCTCACAAACACACAGATAAACTCTAAAGTAAATTACGCAGCAGATTCTCTTCATGCCACGAATGGGATACCAAATTAAGCCGCGTATCACTTAACCCTTAAAAGAGTAATCTATGTATTTTTGACCTACAAACTCCTCATTTACGGTGTTTTTCTAGTCGTAGTATTCTTGTGTCATGGTTACTTAGTCTTGACGACTGTATTTGTGCAGCCGCGGGCTCATGAAGCACCTCCAGCGACTCTGCTGGAGAATCTCAGCAGGAAGAATGCATAGAATGGACGTATTTGCCTGTAGGCGATATATGATCTATATTTGCGCATATTTATATAAACAACTTGATTTTGTATTTTTCATATTTTAATAACTTTTATTTGACAGTTTTACACACCTCGCTGGATTGAAAGACAGGGTTTGCATTCAACCTAGATCTTTAGCCAGTTTTATTAACCTGCCTGACTGATAAAACTCGCTTTAACTTCTGATCCATTAAGATATGTATAAGGTAAATCCTTAAGGCATTTTAGCAAATCCATCATGATCTGCCCAATGACATTATTGACCTCGAAATCTTGGCTTTATAAATGCATAAACATGTTTTAAATATAGCTTTGATTTCATAAAGTCGATGTGGCGTAGTGTTTGTATCTGTCTCGGGTGAGAACTAATGTTTTGAAGGGGATTTTTAATCTGGGATTTTTACTGTTGTAGTCTGATGCCTTATATTACGTACCACGCGATCCTTCTATGTCTCAGATATTTTTTATGTATTCTCTCTCTTTTTTGTAACTTAATTTTTTTTTTATACTCAATTACTGTAAATATACAATTGCAAGCAGCCTCACAAAATAGATACTTTTCATTAGTGTTATGAGTATGCATGCGAAAACTAACAATAACACTATAATATAAATTGAGTCATTTGTCTGTTGGACCACATGAGTAACCTACTTGGAGGATTAGTTCACTCAAAAATAAACATTGTGTCATTTTTTACTCACCCTCATGTTGATCTAAACTGCCCTTTGTGGAACACAAAAGGAGATGTTAGGTAGAACAGTTGGGACTGACAGCCTCAGTCACCATTCACTTCTGTTGCATCTTTATTCTTTACAATGAAAGTGAAAAAAGACTGCTGAAGGGTCCTATTGTGGTTCATCGAAGAAAGTCATTAGGGGGGCAATGCATTAAGGACAGAAGTGTATTTTTTAAGTATTTGTTAGCTCTCGTTTTACTCTTTAAACATTTTTCCATCAGTAAAGTTCTTTTGGACTAGCACTAGCTTTATTTTACCACCAAATGTCGACAGCAGTGCTGCCAGACCCAACAGATCCGTGTTGGGATCTGCACCTGATCCAAGAGAGAGCTCTCCACAGGGGTCCTTCTAAAAGCCCAGCTATCTTTCCAACACAACAACAGTGCCTTAATTAGTCCTGTTAAGCTTCAGACGGTCTGAATCAGATGGATGAATGGTTTTGAGAGAGCGAGAATGGCTTAACCATCTACTGCTGGGACAGGAAGCCCTGCTGAAGTGAGCTGGACTCAGCGGCTGATGAAGCACACGCTAAACGATAGGGGGGCTGAAGCCTCTTATTCCAGTGCGGACAGAATGTAATAAGACAGAGCGGCAGAACTCTTAAGTGTCTCATCACTGCGATTAAATATCAGCTATTCATCAGCAGACGTTCACTCTGTGAAAATGAGGAACCTTATTGACTTCCGCCAGTCAGCTGCTGATATTTTCCAGCTCCTCTCCCGTGGCGGCGGTTATGGCTGCCGAACAGATGAGCCGTGTGTGGTGATAGCATGCAGACGCATGTGAATCTACATGTTTGAGCCTGAAAGACAGCATGTCCGGATGCTCTTCCATATTTTCCCGGTGTACCTACTGGTACGAGCGCAAAGAGCGTGTTGTTGGCAAAGCCTTGGCCACCTGCGCCTGGAGGCAACGCTGCGATTGATTACATGCTTATGCAGCTGTGCAGACACACCTGACCACCTGCAGATCCCCACCACGCTCCAGAGAAACTGCAGCTACTAGAGCAAACTCGGCGGGTAGCTGCTTTGAAATCGCAGTTTAGCACACATCGCTATCCTGATAGAGACCGCCACGTGTCGTGGCGAATTTCTGAGGGAATATGAGAGCAATTCTCTCCTGGCGCTGGTTGTTTTCCGTGGTGTATGGAGTGAATGGGATCTCTTTAAAGTTTCATCGGATCCCTGCTAAGCCCATTTGTCATGTTCGTTTTCTGCTGTTCAGTGGCCCCGAGCTTATTTCATTTTCCATGCGCACATCTTTGGTTTTATAGGCGATTGGTTCTGAGTTTCACTTTTGAGTTGTTCATCCAGCTTTTAATGTGAGTCACTTGCTTTTAGTCTGTTAGACCTTCACTTTCTGTGTATGTGTGTGTGTGTGTGTGTAGCATTAAGTTTCGTCCAGCAGCACCTCCTCTGAGCCCTTTATACTGTTGATGCTAATTAAAGGCAGATGTGGACTTCTGGCAGATTTTTTGTGAGTGTTTGAGGTATTCTGTGTTCCTCTGTTATAACACTGAGCTTGACACCAATTCCACAGATGAGACCAGGGTGCTGCATTTCATATTAAATCTCTTTAGATTACATACATCGCAGTGCCTTCTGCAGAATAAGGAGCCATGCATAATATTTAATGTGCAAAAAAAGGTTCTTTGGCCATTGTCAATAATGTAGGGATACAGTATATGAAGCTCACATAGAAGTTGCTTTTAAACCAAGCAGCTTTCTGGAAGTTGGAAGAATACCAGTGACCAATATGATTATGAGCAAAGCTGCTCTCATTCATAACTCCATATCGCACCGATTCCAATTGGATTGACCTTATTTGCCCTTAGACTGAAAGTAAATGGGACCTGTAGAGTTTGATCTGCAGTCTACAAACCACAGAGTTCAAGCAGAAACAAATGCTTCAGTTTGAGTGATTTAAGTTTTTGCTATTTATAATCAATTTGAACTCATAAACACAACAACAACCATTATGTCAATCACTTCACTTTGTTGTGATGTCTGCTCACTGCACTGTTTTCTTCTCTTGTCTGTCTCATGTAATGGGTAATATTAGCACTCCCTCAGCAGAAAATGGGCCTGTAAATCAGCTAAAAGAAGGTCAGATATTTGTATTCGCGCCAGCAAATGCTCTAGCTCTCGTTCACTCACTCTTGTGTGGCAGGCGCTGGAAAAGTGCTGAAACAGTGCTATTGGGATGAAATTCAAAACAAGCAAGAAACCCATAAATAATGCAGCTCCATTCTCGTTCCCCCACCCACCTGCTCAGCACCGTTTACAGTTACTTATGGCCCTAAAGCGAGGGGGCCGGCGGCAGGCCTACCCACCGGCAGCATCCTCAATCCTGCAGGAAGCGAAGCGGGGAGAGACGTCTCGTATGTGAAGAGAGGAGCGGGGTTCTGCGAATTGACAAAGTACTGACACCGGAAGCTCTGGCAGGATGAGAGCTGTGGCTGTTGTTGTGTGTACTCAGCAGAACACGGTTGTGTCGAACAGTGAGTGTTGTGTGCTGAGTCTTATGTTAAGTAAGGATGGAAGATACTATTGATTTGCCCAACAATCAAAGCTATTGATGAATCCGGACGAGATTTGATTTTGTAAATCGAAGGAGCTCTATTAGTAGATTCGGTTTTTATTGAACAGTGTGATCTGCGGTACGAGAAATCATTAGCTGAGGTCTTTTTTGGTGGGCCGACACTGAACTCCGCTTCGGACAGTGTATCATTTATTTTCTCTAATAATGCAGGGTCAATTTTCTGGTGCATGCTCAGGTGCAGTCATTTTTTGTTTGTTGCACTGGATGGTCTTAGAAGTACACTGACACCCAGTGGTGTGGATGTAGAATTAGCAGTTGTTTTTTAGTTTGCATTTGACTTGATTTTTGTGAATCGAAGGAGCTCTTTTAGTATATTCAGTTTCTATTAAAGAGTGGGATGTTTTGTTTTTTTTGGTGTGCCTGCATTGTGATTCAATTACTGTCATTTGTTTTGTTGCGCTAGCTCATGAAGCAGTTGTGTGGGACTTTTACTGACACTTAGTGGTGTGGATGTAGCATTTGCACATTGCTTTTGCCGTTTTAAAAGTGCACATTTACGATTTTATACATTTTTGTTAATAAAGATAAATGTTTGAAAATAAAAATGTACATGTTTACAGGGGTTGCATGTAAAATTAAGCTATTATTAGCCTTTTTATTATTAATCTAATGTGAGTGTACATGTTTTAAACATACAAACTGTTCATTTCTCTCTGCTTTCTCAAAGCTCTTTAGCAGTGCACTTTTGTTCAGAAAAAAAAAAAAAAATTGCGTTGGATGTTTCTTCGTAAATAACATTTTCATTCCCCTGCACATAACTTTTATCTGTACTTGATGCACAGCAAATCATTCACAAGAACGGCAAACACAGCCAAAGTCACGCATATACACACATGCACACACACACTGTTGATTCTGGCCCATTCGCCAGGGCTGCGTACTGCTGTGATAGCATGTGGCAGAGACTGTAGATGGATAGACTCCTTTAGCAGTACAGACACAATAATTCATGAGGCCACCACACACAGCAACACAACACTACTGCAGTATCTGTCGCTCTCTCTGCTCGGAGCGGAAATGAATCTCTGCACTGTCAGACCGGTTCTGTTGAGGCCCAGAGCTTAGGGAGGAAGAACACCTTCTAATGAGACCCGTCAGCCTGTCGACCTTCCTTTCTGCAAGCACACGTATACACAAAACGAACCGACCCGGAACATATGAGAAAGTGATGATGCTTTGTATTGTTCAGATGCAGCCTGCAGGAGTGTGTATAGTGCAAAACTACATATTTACTAATTCAAGTAGGCTAGTCAGTGGGTTGCCTGAACAACTAGTCAGAACGCTTCAGGTTGATGAAGTGCATTTACGTAAAGACGCAGTGTTGTGTTGGAAAACAGCTGGATGGGGCGCAACAGACTGGAACAGAGCACAGGGGTCTCAAGATGCGTTTCTAAAACTTGGGCTATTTTTAACTTGACATGCTGTCTTAAAAATGCAGTGCTAGTGATAGGACACTTAGAAACAACATGAGATCCGATGCAACTGACAAAGATGGCCATCTGTATACGTGTGTCTGTAGGATTGGTGCTTTAGAAAGAAAGAATTTAAAGACTTTTGTGAGATGGCTTGTCCATGCAAACCATTTACACAGCACAGCACCATTACAAATCTAACACTATAAAATATCAACCACATCAATACTATTAAAGTTTTAGAATATTTTAGTATATTTTTATTTAATTCAAATATTTCAACTAATATAAATGTAATCATAAATATGAATATGAAGTCTAGATAAACTAATCTGTTAGACATCTAGTTTAGTCAACCAAGGTTGGCCAATCTCTAATATGAAACATTGCATCTGCGAAACAATGATTAAATTCAGTTATTGTTTGGCTATTTAGTATTAAGTTTTAGACCAAATGCGTTATTTGTTTAATGTTTGTTGGTACATTAAAACTTTATTATTTCTTGAAGATTTGTTGACTGTTTAGGGACAGCTGGGTTTTGAATCCATTTCAGCACTGCACACACTTTTTGTCTGGTTTAGTCGCAGTATTCTTTGAATGCGGTGTATATCGGGAAGGTATGAAGAGGTCGCATCCTACCACATCAATCTTGT
Source organism: Enteromius treurensis (assembly GCA_032275025.1). NCBI lineage: Eukaryota > Metazoa > Chordata > Actinopteri > Cypriniformes > Cyprinidae > Enteromius > Enteromius treurensis. The sequence continues at coordinate 5,146,033 of JAUCMU010000151.1, forward strand.
TTTCCGATGGTGAGAAAGTCGGTGACTGAGTGCGAGAGATCAAGTGTGCAATACAGATGAGGTGTAATTGTTCACAGAAAGCACTGTGGAAACCAGCCACAGACCTCAAACCGTCACTCAAAGCCCTCACTTCCTCTGTACTCCTTCCCAGCGTCCCCACTGGGCCACTATGTGTGACGGTAGAACATCAACTCCGTGCATGTTGGTTGCGGTGTATTTGTTGTGAATTTCAAGTAACGGCAGCAAAGTGCGTGCCGTACCTTCATCCTTGCCTGGCCACTACTGATGTAAGATGAGCGGGACCACACGGAATCCGTCACCACAGAATTCCAAAGATTCCCACAAAACTGCAGTTTGGTTGTAGTGCAAGTCTAATTTTTAAAGAAACAGCTCACCCTGAATTGATGATTTTGTTTAGGAAACCTGACTTCAGCAGAATCCAAAAAAGAGATTCCGAAGAATATTTCAAATGCATTAATCCATAAAACATGTCGAAAACCTAATTGAACTCCATTGACTTTCTTTGCCTCACCAAGAAACATTCTTCAAAATATCTTCTCCAGGCAAGTTCCTGAAGCCATATTGAATCATTCAGCGCCTCCGCGCCTTAAAACATTCATATGCCGCCTCTCCTCAAACATGTGAGTTTGGTGCGTGCTGACATCGCAGCGCTCTAGCAGAGGTTAAACAGCTGTGCCTCAATACTATGATCAGAGCAATAATGAATGAGAGCCATATCAATTATTTGAGCTGTGGGAGCCGAGGGCTTGTTCGGGAAGAGAATGGTAAACACAAGCAGGGGAGAGAGAGAATGAGCGTGCTATCTATGCGCTTTCCGCACAGAAAGGCATCTTTGTGACTGATCACAGCATTGGGTTGATCTTTGACCTCACGCAGACACACTTCCTGTTACTGAATAGCTTGTCATGTTTGATAGAGTGGTTTGTATTCTGAAGATACTGTTGAAGATTGTGTCCTAATGTTTGCAGATTGCTTCTCAGTGATATAGTTGTACACCAGATGACAGCTGGGACAAGCGCGTTTGACACTGGACACAGCAGATTCTTTGATTTCTCCGTTTGTGTTGATTTGTATTAAACGTCGAGGCACGGAACAAAAGCCTTTAGTTGCCAAGTCATGACTGCTTCACTTATTGACTAGCAGAGGTCAGCTATTTCTTTTCACTCAATTAGAATCTTTTGTGTCATATTGATTCATGTGAAGTGAATCACTTCAAACAGCCACTGAGTCGCAACTACAGTACTTTAATGATTTGATTCATATAAATACACTATGTTAGACATGTTTCACAGTGCACTCCATCTGAGTGAAGCTGAATCATATTTCACCTCTCATCTTCACAGAGCCATGTGGTGGGCAATACGATGCCAGTGACGCAGGATACATCACAACACCCGGTTACCCGCTGGAGTACCCTCCCCACCAGAACTGTCGATGGGTGATCACAGCACCCGAACCGTCCCAGCGTATCGTCCTAAACTTCAACCCACACTTTGAGCTGGAGAAACTGGATTGCAGGTGAGCAGTTATGTTCTGAGGTTTTATGTAGCTGATGATTAATTAGGTAATGATATATATATGTATATATATATATGATATATATATATATATATATATATATTACATTTTTGATTAGTAGAATGCATTGCTAAGAACTTCATTTGGACTTTGTCAGATTCCAGATGTTCAAAGATTTGTATCTTGGCCGAATATTGTCATATCCTGACAAACTATGCATAAATGCTTATTTATTCAGCTTTCAGGTACTGTAAAAAAATAGATTTCTAAAAATTGACACTTATGGCTAGTTTTGTAGTGCAAGGTCACATACAAGAAGAAACAATGCATTTATATCCATAACCAATTCATAAATAGGAGTATATCAGATTTGTCAAGTCTGTATACCCAAGAGGCAAGAAGAAATTCTTGTTTGCTTCTTTTCTTTTATATAATAAGTGGCATTTTATTAATTTTGCTGCTTTAAAAAATGAGTTGATTAGGAAGGACTGCTGATGTTTCTTGCCTAGTGATTATCGGAGCCTTTCTGTGACACCCTGCTGAGCCCGACTCTAGTCAACATTACACACACTTTAATTAAATATCCTATAAACAAAGCTTTGACACACATTTCTGGGAAACGTGCAGGCTTGAGCTGGGTTTCGCCGGCAGCTGTTCCAACTCCTCCCTCTATTGGACAGCAGCAGAAATGCACGGAGAATTGGAGTTTCCCTATATTTTCACTGTTTGGGAGGATTTTTTTTAAAGCGTGAACCGTAAAGTGGGAAATTCGATGGGAAATTAGCAACCGCTAGTGAAGACTTTGACATCCATGAGTCATGTTTTACAAACCCTTCTCGGCCGAGCCACAAAGCCTGTCACAACCTGCCACTTCCAGCTCTCTCCGTCTACTCACTGAATATTGCCCTTTGTCCTTTTGGCATTTATTAACATTTTGGATCTATTAATTATACATAGAAGTGTTTTTAAAGAGAGATTCATGAGATGGTTTTTGACATTCCTTTGTTGAAATTGGAGCATTAATTTTTCAGAAGCTTTTGTTGAAAGTGTCTTCACTGAGCACTTCCAGTGAGCACAACAACAGGGAGAGAGAGAGATCAAAAGACGAAGACAGGAAAGTCTGATATGTGTTTCATTCCTGCACTTTGCTTACTCCTTAGTGGTTTGTGCACGGGATAGTACTGCTGTTATTTTCGGATCTCGTTCTCCCTCCACCCTTGGCTTGATTGACAGAAGATGCGGCACGTTCCATTACATCACACATCCTTTTTCCGTGCTTTCCACCCGCAGGGGATTTCTTTGCACATCCATTAGTAAACAGAACTCCATATTGAATCAGACACATTGCTACGTTTGGAAAAGAGGAAAGTGGACACTTTCCCAGTAGTTCTCAGGTTAACACAACCAGTTCTAAGACTTAAAACAGATGTCTCTTTTTTTAACCTTCCGCCTTCACTCCCATCTGCCGCTCTTCTACAAATGTTCAGACTAGACTTTTATATCTTTTGAAGACAACGTGAGCGCTGTTTTTCTTGTTGATAGTACAATGCTGAGTGATTGCTATGCTGATATGCATTGAACTGACATTTTTATAAAGTGTGTTAATCCATGTTGAACAGTATTACACATTTAAAATATAAACTAAATAAATACATATACATATTATAAATAGGAAGATAAATTATTATATTTATTTTAAAGATAGTGTTTAAAATATTTAATGCAATTAAATGCAATTTTTGAATACATATCAAAATAAATGGTTAATATTTAATTATATTTAAATAAAAATATAAATTATAAATTTATTTATTTATTAATAGTTTCTATCTCTCTCTGAAGCCCATGTAAACAACATAAAGGTAAAGTTTAGTTATTGACAGCCTGTGATTTCAATGTAGTACATATGGAAGCTACTGTTATGCACTGTTAGGCCTCGTAAATGCACAAATTAAATATCAGTCTCTTCTGTTTAACACAAATCCAGACTTTTCTCGAATAAAAACATCACCCTAGCTCTCTTGTTTCTTTAAACTCTGAGAATTCTTTCCTGCTGCTTTTGTAGTGATTATTGTTTTTGTCTCTTGGCCAGGCAGTTGAATTAAGGACAAAGTTGGGACTAAGGAGTTCTTTTGGGAGTCCAATACTATCGCAATTGTTATGCCTAGTAAACACAAGCCCTTCTTTAATAAACAAGTCATAAAATGATGTATCCATTAACATGCTTAAACACCTATTATTCTTGCCTTAACTTTGTTAGATAAAATACAGGAATGTGTTACAATAAAGTCTTTTTGTAGTGAACAGATCGATTAGTTATGTTTTCGAGGCGCTGGGCAGGGTGGAGCGAAACATTGTAACATTTGAATGAAAATTGCATTTAATAACAGCTCTTATTATGGGTGCATGCAGGGTTGTAGTGTTGTATGTTTCACAAGCGTCACACAAATTGTGGTATAGACACATTGGGAAGGCTATTTATTTGATCTATGTTGATCCCGAGGTAGTAATAGCTCAGTATTTTTCCACTGGACACCAAACTGGCTCCATCAGCAGCTAAGCGCTGTACTTAGTTTATTTAACCTGAAGTGCTTTCCCTGTCAGATATGATTATGCAGCTCAGGGATCATATCCTGGCATCTCAGTCCTAACTGACAGATGTTTATATGCACACATGCTGAAAACTGGCTGCGCTACAGGGTTTCCCCTTTGACCTCGTGAAGTTTAGTCTGCTCGTCTGCCACCACACCCTTATGTTTCATCTTTCCACTCATCTCTCCATCAACTCTGTCATAGCCTCCCTTTTTGTCCATTCTTTCCTCCTTGGTCTATAATTCTCACTCCTCCTCCCATTTGAAAAGAGCACCTCTTACTTACATCAATTTCCGTACTGGTCTAGACTGGTTTGGTGGTTGGTTGGCTTGAAGTTGGTTTACAAACAATGCTAGTTCACTAAGGAGTGGTTAGGCTAGTTAAATGCCTAGTACATGCAAAATACAATGATATCAACTGATGTTGCTTTCTCTTCATCCATTTCCCGCTCACTTGTTCCCTCTTTCTTTCCCCCCATACATTGTGTCTGATTAAAATGACTCATCTCCCAAGGCACGGCCCATTCTCAGCATTGCTTTATTCCACATTCCCTGTTCTGCTCTCTCTCTCATCACAAATAGACGAAGTAAACAGTGTTGATAGTCCAGCCACACTGTCACTGCAAACATTTCCTCCATAGATTTTCCAGTGCTCTGCAGGGACTAAAGGTGGGCTCTCGAGCAGTTGTTACTAGAGCAAACCTTGCCGGGGATCCAGTGTTTAGAGCAGCATGGGACAACCAACTCACAAGCAAAAGTTAGCATGTTGCTAAGCTAACAGTGTGAGACTCTAATAAGCTTTGCTATCCAGAGCACACTTATATTCATCAACGCTTTTAAGTAATTGCAACATTTCTGTTGTTGTATTGTGTATTATATTTATTGAGTTTTATTGCATTAAATGTATTTTAGGTATATTTTGGATATAATAGATAGGTTTTTACCACCACTGTAGTGACTTTTCTGTTATGAATATTGTGCTAGGCAGCATCATGAGTGCACTAATTATCCTGCCTACCTTTTGAAACAGACTTTGTGTCTGTAGCTCATCTTTAAATGGTTTTGGAGCACAGCCATTTAGGTCATGAAAAGGATGAGTAGAAAAAGATAGAGGAGAGAAGTGCACCATTTATTCTCCTGTTGCCAGAGAGTGTGATGAAATCCAGAGCACTCTGGCATATCAGTTGGATGACAAGGACCAGATGTAATGCAGAAAAAAAGTAAATCTATCAAAGTTACAGGTATGGCTCAGCGGTTACACGAAAGACACCGTTTCACTTGTCATACCGGCTTCATTTGAATTCACCGGATTGTTCCACGGCTTCTTGGCACAGCATCAGATGTGTCCTGCTCCTAAAAGTTATAAATAGATTATTGTGGAATAAATATAGTAAGCATGGGTTGATTTATCATGATATATCTGTAATGCAATCAGCAAAGCTGCTCGACTGAATGACATGGGTATAGAAACGAGGCTGAGCAGGATGAAGCCATGGTTCTCTCTCTTTCCTTTACCACCCTCTTACTCTATCCCTTTCTTTCATCTTTATCTGTTTTTCTCCTTTCCCACTCTTTACACATTCTTTTCCTCCCTCTGGCACAGTATTCCAGTTTTTGATGTTATCTAATCACCATACTAATACACAAGGAATTAATATTCCATTCTCCCCTCCGTCCTAGGGATTTTATTAATTCAGTGATAACAGGCTTTCAGACTGTGTGATTGACATTTTACATATATGTGTACATACAATGCCCATCCAAAAAATAAAGTCACATAATGATTAATTGGACTGCTTTTAGCTTTGATTACGGTACGCATTTGGCATGGCATCATTTTGATAGGCTTCTGCAAAGTCACAACGTTTATTCCCTATTTATAGAATTGCATACATTTTTTCACCAGTATCTTTTAATGATGATGGGAGAGTCGGACCTCTATGCAAAGTCTCATGTCACATCTCAAAGATTATCGATGGAGCTAAGGTCTGGACTCTGGCTAATTCATGTGTCGAAATTATGTCTCATGTTCCCTGAACCACTCTTTCACAATTTGATCCAAATGAACCCTGCCATTGAATATGCCCGTGGCATCAGGGAAGAAAAAATCCATTGATAAAAATAACTTTCAGTTTTCAAATAACTCATTCAGTATATTCAGGTAGTCAGCTGACTTCATTCTTCGGTCACATAAAATTACTGAACCTAGACCAGGCCAAATGCAGCAACCGAAGATCATAGCACCTATTTGCTTAGTTAAATACAGGTGGTGTCTTTATTTTGAACAGGCAGTGTGTGTGTGTG
>JAUCMU010000151.1:5159095-5176817 GCA_032275025.1 Enteromius treurensis
TTTCATTTAATAAATTACTTTAATACTTAAAGGCTTTAAGTGTATTAATGTGTTATTGCAAGTGACAATTTACAAGGTATTCAATTAAATAATAGACAGACAATTAATCGTCATGATCGCAATTATTTATTGGACAATTAATCGCCAGCCAAATTTCATAATCGTGACAGCCCTAGTTTTGTCGCGAGAATGCTCTTTGAGCAGCCCAATGTACTGTAGCTGACCTCTGGTGCCTTCTTACACTGTACGATTTCTCTCTCCTTCACGGAGCCTGGTCGACATGCACCGGCACAAATTCAGATCAAGGCGGCTGCTGGCAGGCAAAATAAACAGCGTGGAGACATCCCTTGTTCCTTTTTCAACCTTCTGAAAGCATTCCGTGAATGCCTCTTTAATTGACTCCTGATCTACCCTCCCCTGAGGCCAGCCGGGGCAGGGCAGCTGGGGTTACTAATACAACATGTGTGATGGTCTTTCCTTCTAACTCCCCACAGTAGTGCACTGGGAGAACCCATGCAGAGCAGCTGTCATGAAGCTGGAGGAAAGCATTGGTCGGAAACGACCAGTTAACAGTGCGGCAGTTGGTGGGTTCAGGTCTACAGAAGAGTGACAGTTTCTTCTGAGGAGCCGAAACACAAAAGCAAGTCCTTAATGAGATCCACCAGACGGATGACAAGCTAAAGTCACTCATTAGTGTGGACGCCCGCCGCTGAGAGATATCAGTGAACGCTTTATCGCGAACAGAGGCCCCACACCTCCCGCTTTATGGAGGAAGTGATGACACAATCCGTTGAGTGTGATCTGATAGTGTGAGAGCTCCATAGCAACCTGGCTAACGCGGAGCAGAGGTACGAAGGGAGACAGTGATGAACGCTATAACGGCAGGTCACAGGTTTTTTTAATCATAAACAAGCAATAGTGATGAGACCGTTGGCGTGTGGAAGCTCGCAGTTGCCATGGCATTAACAAGATCTCATTATACTCAGAGGATGCATGTGAAAATGTGTGGGAGTGTGTGTGTGTGTGTGTGTGTGTGTTCAAATACAAAGACAAAGTGTTTGTTTTTTTTGGACTGAATTTTGATGAATTTGAAAAAGTAAGCGTGTTTGTTTATGTCTTAATGATCTGGTATTATGTGAAGATTATTTTTATCATAAATACCTATATTTGTCGGTGATGCACCTGCTCAGATGCACAGGATTAAAAATTTACAACCGGTTAAAAATATGTTTTACATTTATAACTATACCAATAACACTTTAATCTAAGGTTCATTAGTTAACATTAGTTAACTACATTAACATTAACTAAGAATGAACAATACTTTTACAGCATTTATCTTAGTTAATGTTAATTTCAGCGTTTACTAGGGGTGTGACGAGATCTCATGTCTTGCGAGAACTTGGCGATATCCTCGCGATAGTGGTATGATGCGGCGCAGCAAATCTCAGACAGAAAACTGCTGCCGCGTTCTATTTATGGCGTGCTGACACAAATTCCAAATGGTTTTCACTGATCGTTTTATCGCGTCCAGTATAAGCAGACTTAGGGCCGGGGTGTGCTTCACTTTCCGCGTTCCGTCTCACTGCTCAACTCACTGCTTTCAAAATTATACTTAATCGCGGATTAGTGCGGACCGACGAGCTCGACTCATGCGCAATGCTACCTACATGAGTGCCACTCTTTTAGCATTCTTCTCATGAACACTCTAGGCTTGTTCGAGATGAGCAAATTCTGCACACAATCGATCACCGCAAGATGCATGCCGGTTAGAAATGTGTCCGAGTTATGTTGCTGACCGAAAGCGCGATGGGAAACAACTGAATGATGACACAGCTTCATGCTGATTGGTTACGACAACCGTGATGCTGCGTTCTTATCTGTTTTTTTTTTTTTTTATGTATTTAAATGATGTATGCATATTTCCAAAAACTACGTCAGTGCAATCTCTGTGTGAGAAATGTAATAGTTCTAATATTTGTATTAAAAGAAATGAAATACATGTTTATATTAAAGTAGAAATGGACGATAAATACACATTTCGTATGGAATTAAATGGCATGCACTTTGAGTGTCTTGTTCGTCAAATTTATATTCATATTAAAGCAACAGAACTGAAATTATATAAAGTGAGGAAAAACGCAATATCTGCCTTTGATCTTGTAGGCATCTGTTCCACTCCGTGAGGACTGTCCGTCTTGACTGCGTTTATTTCACTACATTTCAGACTACATTTATACTTTTTGATATTCACACATAATTCATTCAAATAGTTTAATTTCAAAACGTTGATTACAAAATGCACCTACAATTTTGAAATGTTTTTGTTGAATAAAATACAATTTTTCCCAATATATTTTATCACTAAGGATTTAATTTAAAAAGTATAAAAATCTTTTCTCGTTTCGTCTCGTCTCATGGGATAAGTGTCTCGTCACACCCCTAATAAATAGTAATTCTCATATTACAATGAAGAATTATGTGGAATTATGTGACACTGAAGACTGTGAAAAAATATTAAAAAATATATATATTATTTTAAATTATTATTATTATTATTATTTTTAAATAGTACTGTTTTTACAATATTTACAATACAATATTTTTGATCAAATAAATGCCATATTGTGTATGTATATTATATACATACATAGGGATACTTGTATGTGCATGTATATTTCTAAATGTATATAAACGCATTAAGAAAGAACATTTTGTAAAAGATAGGGGAAATGATATAAGAAGGAAACAGCAGCAGCAGCAATTGAAACCACCCCAGAATCCCTGAGTGCAAGTGTTGTTTATTTATATTGGTTAGTGTACTGGACATGTCCTGGCGTGGCCAGGGCAGTTTTCTCTAGCAGCGATAGGGATCTTGGGTAAATACACAGCCTGGAGGTGTGTCTGCCTTGTGCTGCACAGCCTGCTGGTTAGAAACACTACATCAATTCCCCACCTCCTGCTGCACACAGGAAATCAGTATCTTGTCGCCCTTGAGCCACCCAGCAGCTACCTGTGCCACCACGCTTGGGGATTTCAGCCCCTGCCCTTGAGAGCAAAATGATGTGTTATTTCTTCAGTTGTCTGACGCTTTGGCCAGCTCCAATCTTGCAGAATTAATGTGCACAGTAGGAAGAACTCATGGGAAAACACCCCAAACCAGACATTTGAACATCAGGCACCCTTATTATGCTGTTTAGTTGCTGCATTCTGAGTGTTGGAAAGCTCAGTGACCTTACATATCTGATGATAAGCTCTTAGTTTACTCAACCATATACCTTACCACATAATTCTGTTGCCACAGTTACAATAAAAAAATCTCAACCAATCAGATCTTCATCAGCGGAGTTCCCGAATAGCCAGTTACAGCTCACAACACAAGTGCCCTACAGTCATAGTGATGCTCATCTAGTGACTGCATCCATTCTGCTATCAGAATTATGAAGGGTTAATGGATAGAGATGCCGGCCTACAGATGTTTTGAAAATGTTTTATTTTTTGTTGTTGTGATAAAGAAGAGTCAGTAAGGTCAAAACTAATTGTGATGAAATGTTACAATGTAACAGACTTATAAAAGACAAAGATTGTTCATTTTAACTTCATATTTATAAAATGATAAAAAAACGTTTTCAAAGAAAATATTTATAAATAACCATATTATATTATTTGTTAAGGGTCACGTAACAGCAAAGTCTGTTCAAACTGTACGTTTGTAATCAGGAAAAAAAGAATTATGAATACAATACATTTTAAAATATAGTTATAGAAAGCAGTTATTTAAAAATATTTTTTATATTTATATATTAAATGTATTAATATTTCACATTATTACTTGTTTTATTGTATTCTTTATCAAATAAATTCAAATTTGCAATATATATTATAATTATCTATGCAGAGCTTCGAATATCATGTTCGAGACATTTCTGATGCCAACTACTCCTTTAAACAACTAATAAGAAGATGCTAAAAAAACTTTGCTTAAGTGCAAAATAATGACATTTTAAAAGCCAGGAATCCCTATTCACATATATTCATAAACATCCAAGCGTTCCCAACATCTGTGTCATTGCTCATGCATGTTGTATGGCTTAGATAGAAATCATGCCAGGACACCTCACACATAGTACTGTAATCTCTCTTACACACACACACACACACACACATACCATTCACTCATCCATGACAAACATTCCTATTCTACCCAGCAACGCTCCTTAATAACACCCCCCCCCCGTTTCCCTCTGGCCACAGACAGACCCATCCACGCACGCCAATCCCGGCGCTGAGCCTCCAACGCGCGGCCCAGACGCGCGGCCCAGACGCGGCGCTCCCCTGCTGGAGGAGGGGTGGGGGAGAGTTCCCCGTCTTTCTGCAGGCTGGCTGTTTTTACAATGCTCACAAACATGAATTAATGAGAGCCAACAAAAAGGCTGATGGCGTCGGGGTCACTCATGCATACCGCTGCCCAGTACAGTAGCAGCTCAGCGGGGGTCTGGCATACTGTCTGCCCGTCTGAGGTGGCGTGAGTATGAGGGGTCAGCGCTTGACTGGCAGGCTCTCATACGCGCTGATATGCTCACATACAGACAGCCTGTCTGAGAAACAAGCTGCTGTAAAGCAAATTGTCACCACTGCAGGGTAAAGCACATTTGACCCAGTAATGGAGGGGAACGTGCCAGTCTGGATGTTTTCATGCAGATGTGTTTATGTGGTATTAAAGTGTCCAGAAATAAAATACAATTACAATTAGAAAACAAACTGAAAACTTAAATAAATTGTACTATAAAAAAATATAATACATTTTTTTTCCTAAAATATTTATTCATCATTGTTAATGTTACTTAAAAAATATAATCATTCATTGTATATATATATATATATATTATAACTTACTATGTTTTCTTTTGGTTGTAGAGGTTTGTTTGTGCATTAGAATGTAGACAGGGATAACACTGCTGGTAATACTGATAAGGATAATACTGTCAGTTTTTGTCCTTGTGTCAAAATGTGCTGGAAATTGTTTCAGAGCTGCGATTTTACCCAGATAAATATACTGTAATGAGTGTAATGAGTTATTTATATCACTGATCAATGGATATGGGAGAAACAATAAGGAAAACTAGTGCATGTGTATTAGAGAGAAGCCACATTCAAACATGTGACGTGTACAGCCAGGTGCTAGTCGAAATGCATGACCTTTTGCCAAGGATGTGAGTCCGACACATTCATACACACACACACACACGCAGGCCTTGAACAGATGTAATGTGCTGTATTAGTGCAGGAGGGTGTAACATTAACCCTGGCCTGCTGTCTCTCTGGGACCTGTCTTTCTCTCAGCTGCTCCGGTGCCAGACAGACCCTGGTTTCCTGTGTGCTGCCCGCACTGAGCGGGTGCACGAGCAGAGGTGATTCTACACCCTATTTAAGGGGGCCTCAGGCCCTCTTGTCTATCATGTTAGCCTCCCTAAAAATATGTGATTAATGCAGCTGTCACCACCAAACTCAATGAAAGCCGGGTTACCGCCTTAGAACAAATAATAAAAAAAAATCAAATTGTTAGATAAGGTTGAAAACAAGTAAACATTTATGCGTTTAGCAGTTGCTTTGATTTAAAGCGACTTGCGGCATTGGATTCAAAGTATATACATAAAAATAAAATCACACTAATATCCTAATAAAGCCAAAATAGTGAGAGATAAAGTTACAATTATAAAAATAAATAAATGTTGTATTAGAGTGTCAGGGCGTGATGAAAAACTAAATACAGTGACAAAAAGAAAATTCACATTTCTGATAAAAATTTAATTAATAAAGACAAATAAATAATTTTTCAAATTGTTTTTACAAATAATTTTTTAAATATCAATAAATATTTAGTTAAAAAAAATTCAACTTAATTTTAATCTTGGTCATGTCATTTAGTAAGCGGTTTTCTATAGAAAAATTAAATTGAGATTATGAGTAGTATAAATTACATTTTTTTCTGTTTTTATTATTTATTTAATCCTTCCACGATTAACTCAGACCCTTAAAAGTATGCAGTTATGTGATCTTTATGTGATGTTTACAGAAAAACGTAGCTGTATACAGTTACACAGATTGAACCTGTGTTACAGGTAAATTGAGGTGGAATGGAGTTCCACCCAGGGGTCGAGGTTTGGATTGTTTACTTCGGACAAAATACACTTTTTTGCATGCCACATTTGCTTTTCATGACTTTTTTTAATTAAAAAGCCTACTGGGGGCGAATATTGAACTCCCATCCTTTTGACCTCAAAAAAATATCTCTAAACTGCCACATTCTAGAATCTCGGCAGACTCTTGTGCATAAGAGCATCTGTGCTGGGTGAACATGTTTGTGAGTCTCAAGGGCAGGTCTGAACCCATCCACAAGGGGTCACTGACCTGTCATTAAGGCCTCAGACATTGCACTGCAGTCTCCAGCTCAAGTACTTTAAATAGGGCTCTGTTAATTTTGAAGTGGGACTATCTGGGTTTCAACATGACAGTCTTGAAAGATGAAATCAGTCTTACTATGTGTATTGGTGATATGAGGTTGTGTGAAGCACAGTTGTCATTTCCATTTCCCTCACAGCTGCTCGGCGAGCACAGAAATAGTTAAAGCATTTGAGTTATTGAAGAGTTAAGAGTCACAGATCACTGAGCGTTTGTTCTCTGATCCGTTGATGTTTTACCCCCACAGCCCCTGTCAACAGCTCCTCAAACTATTTCTCTTACTTTCTCTCTCGTCTGCGCTTTTATTTTTTAAATAATGCGAGCGGCACTTCCTGTGCATCAAATGGAGATCCTTTGAGATTGCAGAAAGAATATCATGGGATTTCGTGGGCTTGACTGCATGTGTGTGTTAAGTTGTGAGCACGTGTTTGCTCTTCTGTGCATTAGTATGAGCAGAGCGAGTCTGCAGCTCTCTGAAAAGGTGGCGTTATAGATGAATGTGCCGTGCATCGTGTCAAAGGCTGGTGTGTAGGACGTGTGTCACGGCTGAAGGTGAAGCATGACTGTGCATGTGTTAGCACATAAGGAACACTAACTCTGTGATACAAAGCCAAACGCTATCCAGGAGACCAACTTGAAACTATAAAGTTTTACTACACAGCCTTAAAGAGATAGCCTACCTAGAAATTCTGTCATTATTTACCCATTGTTCCAAAGCATGATATCCTTTGTGTTGTGAAACACAAAAGTAGACTTTTTATTATCTCACAATTCTGTGATACATACTGTATATACTCGCAATTGCAAGTTATAAAGTCAGAATTGTCACATATACCCCCAATTTCACAGACAAGGCTTATGCTAGTCCCAGACTAAATTGCATGTTTGAGCTGTCTCAGATGAAAATATCTTGTTCTGACATATCTTAAAACATGTCAGTGTTCTGTGTTCAGATGCACACCTTTAATATTTTCTGATAAGGCATTTTTGTATCTTAATTTAACTAATGCCTAGTCCTGGCTTAAGCTAAGCTCTGTTTGTGAAACCGGGCCATAAATTCACAATTATGTGAAAAAGTCCGAATTGCATGATATAAACTCACAATTTTAAAATGATGAAGTCAGAATTGCAACTTTATATCTCAGAATTCTGCCTTTACAACTTAGAATGTGTGATATAATGTTGAATTTCTGACTTTTTTTCTCAGAATAGTGGTTTTATATCTCAAAATTCTGGCTTTATACTCTTACATTTTACAATTCTGAAGTCTACAAGTCTGAAGAATTGTGAGATAAAAAGTCCTTTCTTTTGCAATAACCTTTTTTTTGTATTCAGTAGCGGAAACTGGCTTCTACAGAATACATATAACATATTTCTGAATAAAAAGGTATCTGAAAAATACAAGAAATTGACCTAGCTTTAAATAACATATGATTATTACACATTATTACACACACATTAATATTTATAAAAGTCTAAAATAAAGTGATTGTCTAAATATTCTATGCTATGTATTGGACTCCAATCAGTGAACTTTTTTTTGTTCATCGCAATTTAAATGAACCAGTGTGATGGAATGAATCCATCAATGCTTTTTCAATGCTAAGAGAGTAAAAAACACGCTTGTTTATACACTTCTGGCACAAGGTTCAATTGGAATGTGTGTCATAAAACCTCCAAAAATGGTACGTTAACATGCAGTACGTCCCTCCTTCATTAGCTGGGTATTGACAGCAGCTTCAGGGATGGGAAATCATTCTAATTCAGCACTTTTGCAGATTTAAACCTTCACTTTGATGAATGTTCCCGTTTTCGTTTACATCAATGCGTTTTTGTCTGAAAGCTAACCGAGCGTGTCGATGTGTGCGATGGACAAAAGAAAAGCCTGTGTCTCTCCAGCCCCTCTAGAACAAGATGTTTTGGTCAATACAAAGTCTTCACGTAATGGTGTGTTTCTGCTGTTGTCTTCATATATTTTCTGATTTCTCTTCCCCCAGGCTCAGACTGTTCCAGAAACTTCACCACCCCATCGGGTGTGATCGATTCGCCCGGCTTCCCTGACAAATACCCCCACAATCTAGAGTGCACCTTCATCATCGTCGTCCCTCCTCACATGGATGTCACCCTCACCTTCCTCACTTTTGACCTGGAGAACGACCCCTTGCAGGGATCGGAGGGCGAGTGCAAGTACGACTGGCTGGAGGTGTGGGACGGCCTCCCGCAGGGTGAGTCTAGATGTTGTAATCCTGAAGAATTCTGCTTGGATTTACAGTCGGGGTTCGGATTAGGCTGCAGTATCCCAAAGTCCAGACCACCCGTGACTTTAAGAGGATTGCGTTTCCCATTTCCCTCTGACCTCATTGTCTGCTTTGAGATCAGTATGTTGCATGTCTGCCGTATGTAATTTGGTCACTTAATGATTTCTAATCCACATACCGTTCACTATCGCACTATGGGCCATCTGGTTGATTATCTAGCAGTCCATACAGCTGTTGGCTCTCGCACCACCCGTCCGTTGGCCACTGCCGGTATGAAGCTCAGGCGCAGTGCTGTCGTGCTGTTACTGCGGCTGCCGCTGGAGCTATTTTAGTAGCGAGCATTGGCAGATGAAAGCGGAGCCCAGGGCCTTGCTTTGCCTTATCTGTGCCAGGCGGGGCCAAAAAGCCACAGAACCCATATTCTTTTGCACGTACTGTAGGGGTGGAGGAGATGGAGGACGGGGGGTAACAGCAGCCATGGTAACCTTTATCAGGAAAGTGAAAATGGGGCGTGAATAACACTGCAATAGGATTTAATCCTTGTCTGGAACAGAGTGCTGTGGAATACACTCTTCCACCCCCCAGCTGTCTTATTAATGCTTCAGCCTGAGACCCCCATACTGCCCCCACCCTCGTCCTTCTGCCTCTGGGACAGGTTTTATATTGTAGAGCTGCACACACACATATAATCTCATACAGTATAATCATCAAGACATAGTAACTAAAACGGAACAGTATATTTAAGGTGGTCTAATAAATCTAACTAACTTGACCAAGATTATGAGTAATTAACATTAATTTAAGAAGCCCATACTCATTATTGTAATGTGTGTGTATGTAATGTTTTATATTGAGCAATTCATATCCATTACTGTTATGAGAATATGGTGGAAAATATGTTTAACTGTGCAAATGCATCTTTATTTGCCTTACAAAAAATATAAAAATACTAAATATTATATTATTTTCATTGCATGTAAAAAAAAAAAAAAAATGTGTCACTGACATTTTCCACCATATTTTTATTTTTTGTAATTAAAAATAGTAAAAAAAACATCTTAATTTTCTTTAAAAAAATTTTTATTGTATTGATTTGTTTAATATGTACTTCTTATAATACTATACAACTTCCAGTTTATTTAATATATATATTGCTATAAAAGAGGTAGCCTATTTATGTTTAAATGTAAAAATTGTAGGAATTATAAAAAAATGGTGAAAGAGTGCCAAGAACATCTACATTTTCCAAATGGAGAAAAAATAGAATAATGTTAATTTTTATAATATGTGCTACTTAATATTATAATATCTTCAATGTTATTTTTAATATTGAAAAGAGCCCCTTTTTTACATTTTACTTTATGAAATATGAAAATGGAAAATATGCATAATTGTGCCAAAACTTAGGTTTCCTTATGAAAATTGATATGTTCTATTTAGTAATATAATTTATGATGTAATATGTTTATAATGTAATATAATTTGATACTTAATATTATAATTTTTTCAATATGCTTATATGCATACACATTCAGTATGCTATTATCATTCAAGGTCTGCTTTTAGATTTGCCTAAATTTTATCTATTTATGAAATGTGATTTTTGAAGGGGGATTTTTAGCAACTTTCACAAAGCAAGATTCAGACACACACAGACAGCGTCCTCATCAAAGTAGTATACAATAGCCACCTGATTTGATCATCAACACCATCAAAGGCGAGAGAGATAGTTATTTCTAGCTCTGCTTGAGAGCACTTGCGGTATTAAAGTCCTTTCCTCTCCAAAAGAGAAGAAAATCAATGTACTTGATTGATATGAGGCTATTTCACCCATCCTGGACTCTGTGTATGTGTGCACCAGGATGGAGGATGGATTCATTACTGTGAGACAGCAGCCTCTCTACAGCATTACAGCCTGACCAAATGAAATCACATACATTTGTTGACTGATTAACGTCCCAGAATTCTGTGTTGTATAGGTTGTAAGCACATAAACAGAATAACCAGCCTTATCTTAAGAGTGGCCAGCTGGAGAAAAATGAGACCCGTTCACATCCCAGCGCTGACAAACCATGTCCTACATTTGTGTTTTTTTGCAGTGGGGCCTCTTATTGGGCGGCACTGTGGTACCAAAATCCCCTCTGAAATACAGTCGTCCACTGGGATCCTCTCTCTGTCCTTTCATACGGATATGGCCGTGGCCAAAGATGGCTTCTCTGCTCGCTACAATATGACTCTCAAGGAGGTCAATGACAGTAAGTCATGTGTTTTTATCTTTTAACTGCAAAACTGAACTATTGGTCCAGCTACAAATACAAAAATGCATTATTTCATGTCCTCTTTTAAACAATTTTTTTTTAACATAAATAGAATACACCAATATCAGGTATGTTTATTTGCGTGTCTGTCTTTAATAAAAGAAAAATCCTGTGTTCCTCAGATTTCCATTGCAGTAATGCTCTTGGCATGGAGTCAAACAAGATCAGCGATGACCAGATCTCTGCGTCATCCTCCTTCTATGATGGCCGATGGTCTCCAAGACAGGCTCGGCTTAACTTTGAAGATAACGCTTGGACGCCCAATGAGGACAGCAGCAAAGAATACATCCAGGTGACGCTTCCTCTCTTATTTGCGTGTCTAGAGGTTCCCATCCTTCCCAACTTACTTACAATGCATTGTGGAATCTCAAAAGGCTTGTGAACGGACATGTAGATTTGAGATTTCTGGGTTAGATCCAGGTTAGGCCTTCAGAATGAGGCTCATTACTTTTGGTGTTACTTTAAGTAGTATGTCGTATTTGTGTCAGGATGCCTCTGAGTTGTGGGCTTCTGGTAGAGCTCACAGCTGTTGTGTTGTGTTAACACCTGACATCACTCCCTCGCTCTCAGGGTCCGCGGCCCAGGCTTCCATCTTGACAAACAGCTGTCGTAAATGCCAACATGCCCAAGGACCATACTTCACCCAGACACCTCGGCTCTGTTTGGTGTGTGTGTGTGTGTTCAGAATAAGAGAGGTCGTACTGTTTTAGGTGTGTACATGCAGCGGAGATCTGTGTGGCACTGATATTCATCGATTTATCCAGGGTTTATTAAAGCAAAATAATGATTACAGTTATGCACTAAGTTGAAGCTGGAGGTTAAAACAGTTAATTATTTATTTTAATTTAACAAAGTATTTTATTTAATGTTGGTTTTGTTTTATTTCTCCAGTATGGCACTTGCAAATTGGGGCTAACTGTTAAAAACATTGTTTAAAATAAAATCCTAAAAAGGGCCATTCTTTATTAGCAAAGAATCTAATTTTAGTGAAATTGTGAATTGTTAAAATTTATTTTTATTTTTTGTTTTTATTAACTTTATTGGTTAAAATATCTTGACACTTACAAATTGGTGCCTTTATTTTTTTATTTTATTTTAATTTTTTTAACTATTTTCCTTTTTTTTTTCAGAGAAAAGAGACAAAATTATCTTCTGTGGTAATCAACATTATTCCACAGATGCTGATGATAGCATTTAACTTGTATTGAACCCATAACATCTCTTTAACATCTCATCAGATCTTTTCTTCTGCTCGTTTCTCATTGTTTCTCTCCCTCTCTTTATTACTATTCATCAGGGACTCTCTTCTCAGACATGGTAGGCTACATCTCTCTCTCTCTCTCTCTCTCTCTATGCGTTTTCTCTGGGCACATGCAGGGGTTGATGATGCACAGCCCGCTCTGATGGTAACAGCCACTTGATTGATGAGGGTCCTTTCCTAGGAATAAATAGTTAGCAGCAGTCCTGGGTTCTATTGATTTTTTTGTCTAGGTGTGTTTCTCTGTGGCCCTAAGCAGCTTTACAGAAGGTTTTAGGTGTGTGTGCGCACGCTCGTATCTGTGTGTGAAAGCCACACCTGTCTCGCTGACAGATAACAAACGCTGCAGTTTTCCCGCTCATGTTCGGATGACATCCCGCTGAGCAGGGAGAGCCGAGGATCATGGGTAACAGCCCTCCTCTAGGACGGGAGCTGAATGCCTGATTAAGGAGCTCACTGCGGTAGAGGCGGAGGGGCAGAGAGACGGTTCTCGCACCGCAATCATCATCATCATAATCATCGTTGCGGGAGGGGGGGTCCGGAGAGCGAGGGAAGGTGATAATCTGTGTGGAGAGGGAGAGTTGAATGAAGGTGGTTAGTATCGATCAGAGCTCAGGTGATTGATCTTAAGGCTCTGATAACACCTTCTCTGCCGCCCATGATCCGCAGGGAGGGGATGCCTCAAATTCCCACAGCTCTATCCATCTTTCAGCTCTTCTCATTCCTCTCACATCCCTCTCTCCTTCTGCTTCTTTACTTATCTCACTCTCTCATCATCCTCATTTTAGTAGTATTGCAAAGGAAACAAGTATAAAGTAATAAAGTAGGCTAATTTAACTCAAACACTGGAATAATACATGTTTGTGACTCTAAAACAAGCTGAAATTAAGTAAAAAATAGTAACAAATTTATTTTAGTTTGAAGTGTAATTTTACACAATATACACTATACGGCCCTGAGAAATGTAGTGTTTAAAGTGCCCCTACTATGGGGTAATGAAAGGTTCATAGCTTCATATATTGTTTTTGGGAGTCCCAAACATTAGGTTAACATGCATGCAAGGTCAAAAAACACTTTTTATTTTCTTGTAATATACATTTATTTTTTACCTTATTTGTTCAACGACTTCGACAATGATTATTTTTCCAAATCCGTCAATTTAATTTAAAGAAGTGTTTGTTAGCTTTTAGCGCTCCAAAAGTGGCACCTAGTGGCAAAGGATGAATTTGCTTCTTTTTATTCAGACCAATGTGAAAAGATCAACAAGTGGATATGCTAATGTTTCATTTTGACATCAGCATGAAGCGGCTTGGGACTCATTTTACAAGTGACTCGTTTCAATGATTCAGAGTCAACTCTTTTTTTTGTGAGACAATAACTTTATACTTGGTGCACTTTCAGATTTAAAATGTTGCATGATGTTTTATTCACTTAGATCTGTGTTACAGCATGAAAGGGCACTTTAAAATTAAATAAATGTTTATTTAGTTTCAGTATAATTTAATGTAAAAATCAATCATTAAACAATAAAAAAAATATGCAAAATTATTTAAACTTAAATTAAAAAATGAAATGATCTAAAAAATTATACAAAACGCTAAAAATTCTAAAATATTAAAAATAAAAAAAAAACCTAGTATGGTATTTACAACTAGGGGTTTGTTTAAATCTTTAATGCAAAGCATTAAACATTTTAGTGCAGGACAACTTGATCACATCACAATGATACAGTAATGTGACGTAATCTAAAACCACTCTGAAGATATTTGAAAGTTAATATAATGTGGACAATGGTTTTGGTTGGGTGGGGCTACAACACAAACCACAGAAGCCAAGCAATCATCAAAATGTCCCGTCATAAAAAAAACCTTTGTAACAGCACAGCTTTAATTTAATTTGTCTATTTTAGGTCGACCTGCACTTCCTGAAAGTCCTGACGGGCATCGCCACCCAGGGTGCAGTCTCTAAAGAGACACACAAGTCCTACTACGTCACCACTTTCAAGCTGGAGGTCAGCACTAACGGAGAAGACTGGATGATCTACCGCTATGGCAAAAACCACAAGGTACGCTCACATGAGAATGGCACCTGTGAGAGACAAAGCTGTTCTCTGTTTTCCTGTGCTGGTTATAGCTAAAAAGAACTGAAAAGATGATAGCATAGTTTCTAACTAGTTTCTGTGATGGGTTAGTTAAATTTATGGTTCTATGAGCTTAACTAAAAATAAAGACTTTAAACCCTAACTAAGATACTCCTTTTGCATTATGGGAAAAACTAGAAAGGGCTTCATTATTAGGAACCGAAAACATAGGCTGGAGTGAAAGAAGAGAGTTGAATGGTGAGAGGTAAAAAGAGTGATAAAGCCTGAGTAAAACCAATCGTCCCGTGTCGTACATGCCTGTAATCTTCAATCATTAACAAATCCCCTGGAAATCCTGTATGGAGTTGATTGCTAGACAGGAGAACATATGAACGCTCTGATGTTAGCGTGATGGTTTTGGAAGAAGCTGTAAAAAACATCAGCCGCCACTGAGAATAACCTGCCTGATACGACCCCAGCCACCACCAACTGACGATTGGGTCTTTAGCCCCGGACCCCCTGCTGGAGTGGCCTCTGGCTTTAATCTTCCAGAAAATCTCTGAGTTCTGTCCTCTCTTAATGTGCTCGCTGTTTTTACGGCTTTGGTTTCAGTTCAGCTAAGCTTTGTTAAGAAGTCTGGCTGTGTCAGAATGGGTGGCCAGCACCTTATGGGAGGCATGCCTGGTCAGCGTCCATTTAGAAATGGTACTATTAAGTAATGTTCTGTTTATTCATATGCCTGGAAGGAATATATTTCAACGTCCGTCTAGCAAGATGCCTCAGTCCTGCAGACGAAAAGCATCCAGACATGGCTTTTTTAATATCGCCTATATAGATTAACAGGAAATAGGGTGTTGTTATTGAAATGAAATGTAAATTTGCAATACTGTAAACTGGTTTGTATGTGAGCGTCATGTAAATGGATTTTGAGTCAGGCAGGTTATTATTTTTCAGGGCTGTGTGGTGATGGTTTGGGTTGATAGCACCACATCAGGCCCTCATCGGTCTCAAATGATGATGGTGGAGGTGTGTGTGTCCCTGGTCCAGAGGACACTGACAGATTGTGTGTGTGTTTGTGTGTTCGGACAAACAGGAAGGGCTGCTGAGGAAGATTACTGTAGGCTGGTGGATAGTCTCGTTGTAAGTGTGCGTGGTGTAAGTGTGATATCAGCGGAGCTGGGCTTAATTTCTTCTCAGACTGCCTCAGCTGCTGTGGCGGGTTTTCAGTTCGCTACTAGATTACCTGCAGCACATTCATTCAGTCACTGCTAAATCAGATCTGATAAGATCTCACACACACACACACAGCTGTGCTCCAAAATCATCTTGTTTGCTGCAAATACGTATATAGAAGCAACAGTATAAGGCAGTATACTAACTGAAATGTAACCTTATAGCTGATTTGGAGCACTCTGCACAGCAAAAATAATAAAAAAATGCAAACAGACTCAGACATAATCATATTGATGTGCCAACTACTAATATACTTATGGGCATAACATAACATAGACATAACAGATCCAGAAACGTAGAAAAAACAACAGTAAAACAGTCCATGTGACATCAGTTGCTTTACTTAGGTTTTGCCGCACTACGATAATACTCTTAGGGGTTTGACGACATGAGGGTGAGTAATGACTTGAGTTGAATTAATGATTTCTGAAGGATCATGTGACACTGACTTTTGTTAAAAATGTTGCTTTTCTATCACAGGAATAAATTGTATTTTCAAATATTTAAATGAATTTTTTTTATCAAATAAATTTAGCCTTGTTGAGCATAAGAAACGTTTCGGCAAGGATACAGCACGCTGCTGTCGAACTTGACCAAAAAGGCAGCATATTTATGCCAGGTTAAATTTACTGAAACAGACTTTTTAATCGGGAGGGCAGCTATGATGCCTTAAAATAGTGTTTAGCTCTTTTGGAAC
Source organism: Enteromius treurensis (assembly GCA_032275025.1). NCBI lineage: Eukaryota > Metazoa > Chordata > Actinopteri > Cypriniformes > Cyprinidae > Enteromius > Enteromius treurensis. The sequence continues at coordinate 5,175,402 of JAUCMU010000151.1, forward strand.
AGAACTACTAATTCCCTTCCCTTTTACTGGAAACCCAGCACACAGAAACACATGCATATATATGTATATATATAGCCACACGATTCCACTCACTTCCTCCTTAGACTGTATCTGATAAAGCCATCAAAGTAATGACAGAACAATTTATGCTATTTTCACAAACATACTGTTTCAAATTGCAAGGAGGTCAAAGGTCTCGATTCCATTTCCACTGGTGGGAAAAATAAGCGAGTCCCTTATGAAAGGTCCCACACCTGCTCTTAAGGTCATCGTGACCGTTTAAAGCAGCCTTGTCATTGACAGAGATCATTATGAAGGTCTGGTAAATTCCTTGCTTGTTTAACATCAAGGGGGGTTTATATAGAGAGAGAGCATATGGCCTGTGTGTTAACGTGTAAAATCCTGAGGCGAAGCAACGGAGAGTGCTGTCATGGGGGATGACATCAGCTCGGACTTCAAAACAGCAGCCTGACAGATCCGTCCATCTCTGTGCATTCCTCTGCTTCACATGGAGCGCGTGGATAATGGAAGACCGCTGCCAGATCCCAGGAGTACTCCACTGTTCTTTGAGAGTGTACCGCTGAGGGTTTAACCTTTAGTGATGTCATGGACTAGAGAATAGATGCTCTTTGAGTCGAGTCGTCGACATGAAGCACAGCCAGAGTGTGTGCAGAAACCGTTTCACACATACTGTACTCAAACAAAAATACCCAGCTACCTGTCTTTAGTGGGGTCGTGCAAATGTGGTTTTCATTCACTGTGACAAATGGTGGTTTTAGAGGAAACATTTACACTACTGAGGGTCATAAAACATATCGTCTGTTCTTCCAATTACAGCGTGTACCGATTCCAAGTTGACTTAAAACGGCAGTGTGTCATTTTTATGTTGCTAGTTTCTCTAAATAGAAGCAGAATTGCAAAAATCCTGCATGTTTGAGAAACTCGTCTGGAAACATTCCCACATCTGCTGTTTTTAAATTTAAGTTAAGAGTAGTTTGCAAGTGCACAAGTTTAAGCACAGTGAGGCTGTGAATATGGACTAGCGAGTATATGAGTTTTCCAATTTGTTGTGATGACATTTCCAAGACACATCAATTGTAAAAATAATAATAATTAGAACTGAAGTATCACTAATGTATTGGTAATACTTGACTTTACAGACTGGTATGACTTTACTCTTAATAAATTCATAATTTGCTGCTTATTAATAATAAGTCCAGTTAGTAATAGTTAGTAAGGTAGTTAGACTGGATTAGGGATGTAGAATAAGACATTAATACATGCTTAGTTAACACTAATAAATTGCTAGTGTTCTAGTTATATGTATGCTAATAAGTAGGGATGTCCCGATCTGTAATGCGCGTTTTGTCAGTTAACACGGCGCTGTAATCAGCGATAAATGCAATCAGGTGCGTG
>JAUCMU010000151.1:5184571-5212055 GCA_032275025.1 Enteromius treurensis
TATTTTATTTTATTTTATTTTATTTTATTTTATTTTATTTTATTTTATTTTATTTTATTTTATTTTATTTTATTTATATTTTTTTTCACTGCTTCCAAGCTAAGCTCTTTTAAAAACAGTTAAGTCTGTCTTCTCTATTTCAGGTTGATCTAATTTATTATCTACAGTAGATAAACCTGCTTTGGCCTGATCTTGATCTTGGTCAAAAACCAGTTAGACCACCTTGAACCAGTAAAAATCCAGCTCAACCACCTTAAACACAGTATTTTAATGTTTTTCCAGCAGAAAAGTAAATGGAAGAATAAAACCGGAGTTGAATTAGGTTAATTAGTTAATCGTGCAAATTTAAATATCGTGGGTCTTTGAAAGGGCTACAGTAATGAACAGCTCACCAAAATCAGATTATTAGCAGACTCATTTCATTCTTTCCTGCTCATCTCAGCGACTCAGCATTTCACTTCTAGATTCCCAATCTCCCACTCTGAGAGCAGAATTCAATTACGCTGCAAGCTTTGATAACATTCCAGTGAAATCATCCACAGTTGTGTTAATTAAAACCTGAGCTGCAGAGCTGCATCAGAGACTCGGAAATACAGAGAATATGCAGTAGCTTTCTTCTGTCAATCACACAGCTGGGCTAAAGTGCTTTTGTGATTCTGCTCCTACAGATTTTTGAGGGTAACACGCACTACGACACCCCAGAGATCCGCCGCTTTGACGAGATTGTGGCCCAGTTTATCCGAGTGTATCCAGAGAGGTGGTCCCCTGCCGGCATCGGAATGAGACTGGAGATACTGGGTTGTGAATTGCCAGGTAAGAACTGTGTAATTTTTGTGTTTTATTTATTAATTAGCTTTTTACTCTATGACTTTGGGCTTGACATAAAGCAGATTTATGATCATCACGATAAACAATTAATCCGCTGAGTAATAAAAGTTCATTAGCCATGGCCTCTAGCAACTTCTTATTAATATATAATGCAAATCATGTGCGGTGACAGATTCATTGGCTACTGGCAGCAAGTTGAATGAGGCTCATATCAACCAGAATTTACAGTCAGAATGATCTGTTTTAATTAAAAAATAAACACAATACCCTCAGCTGCAGCAGTAGAAAGAGGCGGAGCAGTCTTACAGCCTCTCTGTCACTTCCAGCTTTGCTTTCTGTCCCCGATGTCCTTCATATCTCCTCCTCTTGAATCTTTTACCTGTCACAGCATGACGGTCAGCCAAAAAGACACACGGCTGCTCCCTGTGGACCTGGCCTGGTCTTTATAAAGCGGCAGGCCGAGGGGCAGTAATTGACGGGCTGTCTTCATGGCTCTGTGTCTGCAAGAGCGCCAGGGGCGAAGGAGCATTAGAGGAACTGCTAGAAAGGACGTTGTGGGTGGAGGCCAAGGGAAGCCTCAGGGCTCAGTGCCCGGGTTTATTAGCATGGTAGGATTGCAGGAGGAGGAAGGCATGATGAAAAGTCAGACAGAGAGCCGGTGCTGGCTCAGGGTTAGTATGTGGCACTTTGCAGGCAGAGGATGAGATCCGGGATGAAAGCTTCATGTGTCATCGGCGGTGCTTGGTGCGATACTGGCACAGGTTTACGGAGCCTGTGGGTCATAAATGAATGAGAGCGCAAGATCAAGAGAGAGAAAGAGAGGGTAATCAAAGCGGATGAAAAAAATATGAGAGGGATCAAAGCCAGTGAGTTAATGAGTGACGAAAAATGGACTGACGGTCGATTGTGTTTGTGTACACACGGTTATGTTTGCGTGAGGGAATGCGATGACAGTGCGGTGAGGCTCCGCAGCGCACAACTGCGCACCAGATGTTCGAGACACAGGGGGCTCAATCTACCCCACTCACTGTTGAAACTACAGCCCCAGTTCCTAATCTCCACAGTAAATCTAATCACATACAGATCCTGAGACACACAAACACATTTGTGTGTTATATATACTTGCATGTGAGTTTGAATTATGTGTATTTTTCTTCCGTACTTTCTTTGTTTCCGCCCCGGTACGCACAACATTTGGTTTCCTACCATCTGTTATGCACATACACAGTGATCGCTAACGGTACCGGTCCTCAAAGGAGCCGTTTGACAACAAAAAACATACAGGCCTTTGGTTTGAGTGAGATTGTTGTAATTCGGCTCTCTAAAGCAAACCGTACTTTTGTCAATTGTGGTTGGTTGCAGCTGTGGTGTGAGGGTGAGTGAAGCAGGACTGAAGTCTTTTGTTTCATGTTTGTTGATTTCATGTTTCATGTTTGTATTCATTTGTTTTGGTTTATTTTTTGTTTTTACTTTTGCAAATCGTGGTTGTTTGCATCTTTGGTTTGAAGGTGAATTAATGTTTTGTTTTGTTTTGTTTTGTTTTGTTTTGTTTTGTTTTGTTTTGTTTTGTTTTGTTTTGTTTTGTGCATGACAAAGTGAATTAATAATCAATAAACAATTTATGAAGGCTAATGCATATAGCAATATATGCAATATATATCAATATATTAAGCAAATTATGTGCAACCAAAGATGTGTGTATTTACTGGCTATTGGAAGCAACATCACTCATCAAAACAGATTTTACAGTCAGAATTATCAGTTTTATTAAAAAATAAACACAATGCTCCCAGCTACAGCAGTCTTATATACACTTACATGTGACTTTAAACCCCTGTGTATTTTTCCTTCGTAATTTCTTTGTTTCCACACGTATGTATAAGATTATGGCTGTTTCATTTCCTACCATCTGTTATGCACATCCCCAGCGCTCACCAACAGTAACTGTCCTCAAAGGAGACGTTTGACAACAAAAAACATACAGACCCACGTTGACGGCCTCGTTTGAGTGAGATTGTTATAATTCGGCTCTCTAAAGCATATTGTACTTTTTGGTAAACAGTGGTTGTTTGCAGCTGGGGTGCGAGGGTGAGTGATGCAGGGGCCAGGGCTGATGTTGTTCGGATTTTGAGAGGCCTTGGGGATTTAAAGAGAGGGAGGGAGAGAGAGAGAGAGACGTTAAATATTCACAGGTCTACATCAGTCTCACTCCACTGCGCAGAGATGTTTACGCCAATCACACACATCTGCCACTGCCTTCAAAGTTGTATACTGCCCTGAACACTCAAACAAACATTTAATTTCATATAAAGATAGGTTAATACAAGTTATATCAACACTGGAATGCTTGATGCTGAGTGGTATTACTGCATAACATACCACAGTCTCTTTCTTCCTACATGCAAAAAATAATTTAGACTCAAATCTGTATGTAATGTCCCTTAATTTAGTAAGCAGCCATGTAATATGCAGGATAATGCACAGTCATGTACACCATGCCGTGGTTCTGATTACCCTAACATGGTTTATTTAATGATAATGACCATTTAACTGTGCATTACATTTGTCAAACTGAAATGATATACTGTATCATTAAATTTAGCATAATGCTCTTACATGCCTTACAAATACACATTAACTAAGGTCTTGTATTCCTGGAGTTATTCTGAGCTGTGGCTAAGCTACGATTCTGTCCCCAAACCCCATCCCTCTCCCCGTAGAAAGGAAATGTAGAGTGAGGGACACAAGGAGAGAAATAATGAATTGATGAATAAATAAACAGAGGCGTGGCAGACAGACCTTGTGAGAGCAAGACCGTGAAAGACACACTGAGGGACTTTAGATATTTCAATCAGGCACCCTTGTCTATTATTCATTACTGGACTCACGTCAAGCCGGAGGTTCCTGTCTCTGGGAGAAAAGAGAGCGAGGGAGGGGTAGAAAGAGTGAGGACAGTGACCTCTGCTGGGTGCAACGTGTCTCAAAATGGCAGGAGCTGCAGAAATACACCTTTATCTTAGTGTGCAACACTGTACTCACCTGGACTTCTCTCCCTGCTCAAGCTGAGCGGACGCACCGAGATTCAGGAGCACAGGGTTACTGCAGTTTAATTAGCTCAAGGAATAAAGAAGTAGCGAGGCAAAATCTGTTATGAAAGTTCCTATAAGGAGAAGACGGACCACTCATGCAAAAATAATGGAAGAAATCACACCCCTCATTACAGCACCCATAAAAATGGAAGTGCTGCCTTTCAGTTTAATTTTTTTTTACTTGAACCAGCCTGAAAATAGCTCTTTCAGTATGAATTGAGCTAATAAATCAAAATTTATGATGCCATTGTCGTACATTTTATTGAAGATTTAAAATATGGTTTGGAAATCCTGACAGACTTTTACTGTTCAAGTATATAGGAGCTGTATTTCATGCCTATTACTTAGACATAAAATAGCTGGCAAGGGCCAAGATGGTCAAGGAATGAGCTGACTTGCCTTAAAAGCACTTGAGTTTTGAGTCTCAGTACTGCTCCAACCTATTGCCCACACATGGTACTCACATAAACGCACCATCCAGGGGTGAGCAAGAATGCCACACACCTGAAAGAGAGAGAAACAGAGCTCAGCATGTGCTGTAGCCTCTGATCACTTTCAGATGTGTGGGCGGGGCCTGTGGCTGTCCATCAAGGGAACAGTGGGTGTGGTTTAGAACACAACGTTCCTTGCTTGGGCAGCTGGTGATGTGATGAAACAAGTTTCTATTTCTTCTCATCTTTGACAAGGAGTGTGTAATCACTTCTCTCTTCTTTTTGGCTGAGCTTCATTCTCTCGCCCTAAACTGAGCTTCCTCCTTACCATCTTTCACTGCTCTCTCTCTATCGGGATGGATGCATGTGAGCTGAAGGACAGCAGGCAGCTTCTCTCATCTAGTTGAATTGGCTCTTTGAAGTTATCAACCACATGTTTCTATTTAGTGTATTCCCCCTACACAATCCATGTTTGCACACAGGCATTTACCCACAAAGCCCACATGTCATTCTTCATATCCTCCCAGTGTAAATATTTAGGTTGGTCTCCACTCCTCCCCTCCTCTTTTTCCATACAGCACGTCTTCCCAGCTCTTCCTTATATTAAGCGTGCACACTGTATGGTATTTCCAATGTACAGTACAGTACTTCTTGTATTACTGGAAATCCACTGGACCGTTATACTTAGTTTTTTTTGTTGTTGTTGTTGTTGTTTCGTATGAATCAAAGCATATCAATTCATATGAAACACCAACTCGTAAAATAGCTGTTCTCTCATGAAACTAAATTTCGAGAATCTACTGAAACACACTGTTGCTTAATCACTGCATTTAATGGTTTTGCCATCGTTGTTTAACATATGTTTAACATATGCAACACATCTGTATATAGACAACTGTTAAGACTTATGATTGAATGTCTGGGGCTAAACAGCCCACCTTAGCATTTTAGCCAGGGTTAGATGCAGTGTACAGCTTGAAAAACAATTTTGAAGATGATCCTTTTTAATTTTGTTAGTGTATTTTTTCTTCTAAATGTTTGTATTCACTCTCCATCGAGCCTGTCAAAGACTGGTTTCATAAATCGCCACTGTTGTTTTGAAGCAGTGTTCTCTGAAGACATCTGATGTGAATATAAACTCTGTGAGCCTGAATATTTCTAGGCATGTGCAGCATATTTGATATCCATCACCTGGAGATGATTTGTTGATTTAACTGAGCTCGTGAGAAAAGTCCTTATCAGAGGCCAAGCGAACAGGCCTGCCTGAACTCAGTGTGTGTCTGTGGGTTTGTATTTGGGGAATTTACTAGCTCAGAGATAACACGATAAAACCTTCTGTTACTTTCTGTGTTCAAAAGACAGAGACAAAAGCTTTAATTAGTTCAGTGCTGCTGGAAAACAGCTTTGTTATTGAGTTCTGGGGGCCAAAAGCCTTGTCTTTTAAGTTGAAAATGTTTAATTGGGTTGCATGTGAATAAGCGCCAGTGTTAAAGTATGCGTGTTGTGACTAAAATGCACTCACATCAGCTTTTGATGATCATTTTCACTGTTCCGAACTGACTCCTGTTCTGTGTTTGTTACTCCACACAATCTCCCAAACGCACATCAGTCTTTGTTTTCCCTTGTAAAGCAGTGTCTGCTCAAGATCTCAGTCAGTCGCTGAAGTACGGCCATTCCGCCTGCCAGAGGCATAGATTTACTCCAAGGCTTTCTACATAATTGAACATTTTTTCCGTCTCGCTATGAAAACGCTGAGTCAGAGATTGCCGAGGCTCAGCGGGGCCCATGAGAGAGGAACCAGAGCTGACTCTGCTCTGTGCCCTGAAGCCAGAGGTTAAAAACAAGGTAATCCTTCAGGGTGAGCAGGAGCGACCCCAAAACTAGCCCTTGCTTGTAAATATCTGGTCTGTCTTTTAGACTTGGAAACATTTCATGGCCTTAATGTGTTATCAGGCTGTGGAGGAAATCTCAGGCGACGCCCAGAGAATTCTGGGATCCAGATCAATTGGCTGCGTCAATAGAGCTTTGGAGCATATTGGAAATCTATTGCCGTGTCTTGCTCTGATCCATAGCTTAAGCTTCAGGTATCTGGAGAAATCAACAGCATATTTCACACAGAGAGTGAATAGAAATGAGTGTCATTTGAAGAGAAATATCAGATGGCCGTCTTCAAATGTTTGTAAAGTTGTGGAAGTTTATCTTAACTGATAAGTAAATGAAAGCACCTGCTTGATCAGCACTGATACTTTGATACTTGGCTCATCCTGTTAACATGAACTACTATTCGAAAGGTCATTAGTAACATGATTTTTGAAAGAAACTTGCGCTTCTATTTAGTGAGAAAGCATTAAAATGATCAAAAGTGACAGTCAGGGCATAACTCTACAAGGATTTCTATCTCAAATGCTGAAATAGGTTTCTGCAAAAACATGAAGTAGCACAGCTGCTTTCTAGATTAACTATAAGAAATGTATATTGAGCAGCAAATCAGTAGCAGCTCATTTGCATTTAAAAAGGCAGGCACGAAAATCAGCCTGTTTCTGCTTCCACTCAAAATAACCATTTTCAAAATGATATAATAAATGATCTGTGGGGCATTTGGAGCTTACATGTCACAGACACATTCTGGGGACACCAGACTTATATTGCATATTATAAAAAGGGGCATAATGTGTCTCCTTTAAAAAGTTGTACCAATCCCAAACGTTTAAACAGTGGTGTTCATTAATCAGGACTGCAGTGTCTCGCAGGAGTGACTAAAGAATGAAAGGTGTGTTAGGTAAGTGAACGAGAGCTCTCAGTTCCCAGATATCCAGGACTTGCTGAGAGGTTAATTGCATTTGTAAAGGGCAGAAAATTAATAGAGTTTAATGTCAGAAGCAGCCAGCTGGTGCATCCCTTTCATGTACGCACCCGCTTATAGAAATTAATAACATATTAATATTACAGTAGGCCTCTCCTTTTCATGTTGTGCTAAAGTGTCTACATGATTAGTGTTACGCCACTCACGTATTTGCCAATTAAGCAGGGAATTGTTAAGAGTAATGACATTAATGACTTTAAGAGCTGACAATCATTACTCATTTACGCCTCGTTGTCTCTAAATCTTCATTCACTCGATCCCCCGCGGGGAACGAAGAGAGATGCAACGGCTGATTTAACATTTTCTGTCATAACAAATTATCACCGCAGACACCACGCAAGAGCACTGTTGCAATCGCCGACTCTGAAGTTTTTGTTGCCGTTTGGCTTGTGCTGTTTTGGCCAAAACACGCCATTAATTCAAAGATGATAGGTGTGGAGAGAAAAAAGAGAAATCAGGCTAAAGGAGTGAATTTTATTGTTGAAAGCCAGCGATAGGCTGTGTCAGTAGAAGGAACCTCTTTAAAAGTTTTGTGACTTATGGAAAATAGCTGTGGTAATGGTGGTTTCGCATTTAAAGGCATTGTGGGTAACCGGTACAGTAACTGCAGTGGTCCGAGATGTAATGGTAGTGCTGATGAACGTTTATTCTACTGAATATGCTTTCTCTCAATTAGAGCATTTCACAGTAAATGGTTCTCAGATGCGCAGAATCTTTTCTAGTTGTGGTTTTGTAATATTTCTCTTATTGTAAACGCTCAGTGTGTGCATGTGGTGCATTGCACATTTTTAATGGTCTAAGTCTGCTTCACGTGTGTCTGGTGGTTGTGGCCACTTTTTGGAGGACAGATGCTGGTGTGCATGCATGCCTGTGTGATTATGCTGTCATTTCATATCTGTATGTGTTAGGAAGACTTGCATATAAATCAGAACTGGTACAAGGATATTTTTTAGAGTGCCTCACAAGTTTTTCCAGCCTGAATTATTTCTAATATGTGCTGTTTTTTGTTTTATTTTTTCTTTTAGAATCTACCACCATTCCAGAAACTGCAACTCCTACCCTCCCTCCTCAGGAGACAAGTACTGCCCACAGGACACCAGGTAATCAGAGCACCTTACCAGAATATATTACTGAAGTGAATAAGATCAGGTCTCATCACACAGCGGAGATCCATAAATTCAATCTTATCTATGTGTATTACCAAAACTCAAAACCTTACTGACGTGAAATGAGAATATCAAGTAGAGCATGTCTTTATATGTGTTTAGATAAGCAAGCATTTCAGTATATTACTCATACACTTTTATTTACAGTGGTCTTCGGTGTAATAGCAGCCTTGCTTGTCCCAGAGCTCTAATAACAGATTGCTGCCCTTTCATTTGTACACACTTATGTGTTGATGAGTAGAGGCTCGCAGCATGAACGCTAACATTATGCTAACTAGCATAGCAGCATGCCCTTGGATGGATGGCTGCCGGAGGCCCGCTAAATGCAGAGGCACAGCACTCCATGTAGATGAGGCTGTCGGTTTCTGCATGTTAACACAGCAGCAGCTGAGCCAGTCAGTGCACATAAAGTGAGGCAGGAATCTTTACATATTTATTCAAAAATGGCAATTTTCTCAAATACAGCGAGATTGTAAACTTTCACAGACACTGAAACTGGAATCTGTCACATAGAGTGTGATAAAGGTCTTTATAGATACACTGAGAAACAATCTGTGTATGGAAAATTATACAAATCTGTAATGTAATGTATAAAATATATAAGCACAAAATACATTTACAGTAGCAATGTGTTGGCATTACACCAAAATAATTTCAAACAAAGTATAGTACAGATTTCATGAGGCACAGTAAGTGTGTGTTATGGGAGAGCAGGGTCTGAGGTCATGGAAATTGAGTATAATCTAGTTTGCTTTCTCTTTCTCTCTCTTCCCAGCTCCCACCACTCTTTCGTCTCTGGGTGGTCTGTGTGACTTTGAGCAAAGTATGTGTGGATGGACCCATGACCCCATGTCCGAGCTGAAGTGGTCTCTGTATAGTTCCTCTAGTCCTAGTCTGGACCTGACAATGGGATCTGATAGTAAGTCCATCCTAATAAAATATATTGCATTGCCTAAAACAAACTAACAAATGTATACAGTATAATCTATTTGAAAACAAACATTGGGAATATCGTGAACTGAGAAGACAACTGTGCTTGTTTAATAAGAATTATTGAGAAAATAAACAGGGACAGTGGTAGAAGGTCCGAAAAAAGGTTTATTGCTGTATGGTGCATAAAAGATGCTTTCAGACCTTACTTTGCCCTTGTCCTCACATGTACACACGCACCAGCGCTCACCTCTCATATTCCATCCATCCGTCTCATTACTGGTGTGTAATTAATGTGATGGTTGAAATCTGGGGATAGTATCTGTCACTCTCTCAGTCCATCCTCGTTCCTCCTCTGGGAATTTCTTCCTCTCTTAATATCCCTGAGCTTACCTGACCTTTATCAACCTTGTTTGAAAAAAAAAAAAAAAAAAACATTGGCAGTTCTTTGCTAATTCTAAGCATGCACACACACAAATGTACAGTTTGCCGTGTCCCCCGTGCTTTCTTGGAGCACTTTTGAGGCTGTTAAAACAATCTTTGCTGTTTTCCACATGTCAGGGTTTAAAGAGAGATCCAGGAGTCAAAAGGAAAGAATCCTCTCCTGTTTAAACCATTTCCAAACTAAGAGCACCCCCAAGCTCAAGAACTTCTCTTGTGTTTCTTCACTCTTTTACACCAGGGGTGTCACTGCACATTCCTCACCTTCTCCAAACAAACTGTGCAGATCCTCTCATGCAAAAAAAAGCTCAATTTCACATGTTGTTGCGGTCTGAAATGTCTGAAACTATTCATAACACAAGCACACAATGCATTCCTAACATTGCTGCAAGGAGTCCTTTAGTACAGAAGCAATAGTCTGTCATGTCAAAGGGTCAATATATATATATATATATATATATGTAGAAAAAGGCAGTAATATCTGCTTAATGCAGTAATAAATAGCTTATATTCTTGTAATGTACATGCTAATAAGCAACTAATAGGTGTAACTGTAAAATAAAGTGTTGCCATATACATGTGTGTGTGTGATTGTAAATAAAAAATTGGAGGCGGAAAGAATCAGAAATGGGCTTTCACCATTTTACCAGTGATTTTATTATTTTTTTCTATGCATACTTGTGAAGTATGTTTCTGACTTTACTTCCCAGAATCCCTGGACAAAAGCTGCTCAACTCATTCACTTTATAGCACAGCTCACTCCAATAAAACGTCACAGTAAGCTGTGTAGATCCTATGGCTCCTGGAACAACACTCCAGAGTGTTCAAGCCCCAGTGTTTTAACCATGAAACTGAAAAACCAGAGGTCCAGAAAGGGTTAATACGCAGTCGGCCTAATTAACTCTAGGTGTAGAAGGTCCCAGAAGTACATTTGTCTGCCCTCTGGTTACTTCACAGGCACACCAACCCAAGCTAAACAGCCTCTGAGCTTTGGTGAATTTTCCCTGTGAAAGTTCAAACAGAGGAAGTTCTTTGGCATTAATTAAATGCATAATCTATTTAGGAATCTCAGTGACAGCCTGATCTGATCTCTGATTTCAGCGCTGTGTTTTAAATAAGTTTGGGATGAGAAAGTAGGGTGAACGGAAATAAATGACTAAGGCATTTTTCTGTGCATCAGTGGAAGGTGGGAGCTTCCGTATTGTAGCTGAGGCAGCGTGGGTAATGATGCTAATTTCTGGTGCCATCCTGTCCAGTCCGATCACTCACAAAGTGTTTCCCAGCCTCCTCTCTGATCACCGTTTTCCGCTTTTCCTCTCTTCTCCCATTCATTTTTCTTCCGCTTTACTGAGATGTCCACATTGGGATATGACAGAGAATGTGTTGTAAAGACTCTTTCCAGTGAACACAGAGGGGATGTGCTTTTATGTCAGAGCTGATTTTCTGCTTCCACTGTAAAAAAAAAAAAAAAACCAAAAAACAGATTAATTATTTATTATTTTGCAAGCATAAAAACATATCAGAATGTTTAAAACAGTGAGAAAAACACAGAAAAAGGGAGAAATAGAAATGAGCTTACATTGATTAACTTAGCAGGACATGTTCCTGGATCTACATCCTTGATAGGGTTTGGAGTTAGTAACGTGTTTCTTTAACAGCAATGTTGTTCCAGGACCAACAAAAGATGTTTAACATCATCACTTCATCTTATTCTCTCTACAGATTCTGGAAATTTCCTGTTCGTGGAGACGAGTCCTAAGTCTGAGCCGCAGCGTGCGAGGTTAATGAGCCCTTCTGTGGGACCTGAGCGCCGTCCTGTCTGTCTGCTCTTCTACTACCAGCTGCAGGGTGAAGGTCAGGACAGCCTCCGTGTGTTGCTCCGGGATGATGATCAGGAGGAGACGCTGCTCTGGGCGCTGAAAGGAGACCAGGGGCCAATTTGGAGAGAAGGCCGCACCATCCTGCCTCAGTCCCCTAAAGAATATCAGGTATGACAGATATTGATAGAAATATAGGATGTCCTGACAGCAGAATGTAGTCTTTAGTTCTCCGCCTTTTCTCTTTAATTTGTAAGGTTGTCATCGAGGGCTTCTTCGAGCGTGGCAGTCGAGGGCACATCTGGGTCGACAACATCCATATGAGCTCCAGCATCGAGCTTGAGCAGTGTACACGTAAGCATTAACATCTGGGTCTTTCTTTGTCTCACTGTCTTTCACTCTTTCAACTGTCATACACCATATTTGTCAACTGCTTTCACTTTAAGCTTTTAGGCCATTAATCTGAAGTAAATAACATAAGAACTTGTATTTACTTTTATTTATGTTTAAATATTTAGTTTAAATAAAAACAATGTAAAATTGGCAGGTAAAAAATATTTATAGATTTAAAATAAAAAATAATTATTTTTTGCCCTATATGTCATAAAACGATCCATTCTGCTTCCCATGCCCACCCTTCCCTTGCCATTCAAGCCAAAGAAAAAATGAATCACACAGAAAGTGTTTTTCAAGTGCTCAGCTCGCACAAAAAAACTGAAAACTAGGCCACACTCACCCTTTGGGCTCTGATCCCAATCTATGTTTCATTAGTTTCTTTTCCTTTTTCTTTCTTATTTGTAAACAGAGCTTTCCAGAGCCATGCCAGAGAATAACCAGACAGGCCTGCTCTCAATGGTGTAGCTTTCCACAAACAGACATTAATGTCGAACAAAGCTCTTCGCTGCACAACCAGTCGCTAACAATGCAGCGAAGGTTATTTACTGAGCAAAACATTGCCGTTCCCTCTGAGAACGTGTAACTTATTATATTTAAACTAGCATCAGCAGAAGCAGGATTCGTTATGAATCAAAATCTTAGCTAGCTGTCATTCACACTTTCATTCAGTTGCTCACGTACACACTTCCGCCACAGGCCCCCAGCTTTGGGACTGCTCTTATTAATTAAAGCTGTTCGATGTGCATGCGCCAGCCCTGCATCGCTGCCAAATCTGTCCCCCGTCTCTCAGCAGAGTTCCTTTTTTAAAGCGACAGCATTCCGAACATTCTGAACTGGCATTCTGATTCTCTGGCATTCCGTGTGTGTGTGTGTGTGTGTGTGTGCACAGCACAGCTTGCCAAAATGACACACAGCCCAATCCCATTTTCCTCCTTTCTTTACTTTGCCGTTTTTCCTTAACCTGTGTTTGTCATTTCAGACCTCTCTGAGTCAAAGGGTTTTTAGGGAGTTGTGTTAATAATGTTAAATATGTATTCAAGGGAGCTGTTATGAATTCACTCAGGAAATGTTCCTACATGACAGATATAACTCAGATAGGTGTCTTGAGATATCGGGATATATTTAGACAGTTGTAAAGTAGGATTTTAGTGAAAGAGTTAGTGAAATGGTTAACATCGCTTACAGCACCTCAGAATGAATTTTGTCAAGGAACTGGAGCTGCAGAGTAATTTATTCATATGATATTAATCATACTCAGTCACATGTGTCAGAATTCCATCTGCACCATTTGGTATTTATGTGAATATATTTCATTTGTGCCAGTTCTTTAACTAATCTTTCTTTTTTCCCCTCTCATTTTAGAACCCTTCGCTGCATTCCCCCCTGAAATGACTGGTGAGTTTTCTGGCATATTGTCATTTCCTGTGCCAATGTTTGTGCTTCCTGCTTGTTGCCTAGCAGCTTGCATCACCTGAAGGGCTTTTGATAATCATTGTACTTTTTGTTGAGCTTCACACCAGCAGCACACAGAGATTCTGTAAAGTCTGTTTCCAGTCCCAAAACAAAGTTTGAATGAAGTGTGATTTAGCGCCAATGGAGTTTGTGTGTTTATGTGTGCATTCAGTGACGTCTGTGCCTTTATGTCAAATCATTGCTGTCATGATTATTGTCTTCACTATCATTGTTGTCATATGTATATTTAGAGCAAGGGCTGAATCCCAGCATGCATCTGTAGCCCCACATCACATGCTCTGTTATATGGTGTCGATATCATGCCTAAACAACATCAAATGTGGCTGTAGATTCAAGGGGTGATATCTTGAATGTCACCCCTTGACATTCTATAATAATATTAATAGTAATATTTTTGTATTGCATCTAAAATATGTAAATTGCAATTTAAGGTGCTTTACAGGTCAGTGTATATATATATAGAGAGAGAGAGAGAGAGAGAAATAGACACATCACCTGCCTATTTGTTTTAAAAAACTTGATACAAAACTTAAACCCTGAAAACACTTTTAAAACTATTTGCCTCTCATCTCATCCTCTGGGGTGACATTGCAGTGTTGTTCTTCATCAAATTTTAAACTGGCCAATAAATACATGAATTTTTTAAGTTGCTATACTAACATTTTTAAAACAGTGTAATGAGAACAGCAAAAACTCCACATTGGTGGTGTGTTGAGCTGCTGTGCTGCTATGGATGTCATGTTTATTCCCCAACAGCTGTATGATTGCGGTCAATCAGATTCAGCTGCAGTGGAATAATCCTCATACACTCCATTTAAAATGATGGTGGAGCACACAAGCCCACTAATAACGTATTCCTTTAGTAACTACCTCCTTTTCTTTTAATTGAAGTGGAAATGATTCCCAGTGTAAGTAGATTCATTCTCCCATAGCAGTCAGAATTCCTAAATTGCATGCGCATTTATGCATAGACAGGAGAAAGATGAAATTGACGGAATAGAAAGAGTGATTGCTGAGGTTTGTGTGCATGTGTGTGTGTGTACACACGTGTGATGGGTGAGCAGTTTTCATGCACTGCTGGGTTGGGTTCATGGAAGACTTTGGCTTGAGGCAGAGGAAGCTGGCACAGATCCATGCATGCAAGCAAACAGAACTTTCCCCAGACGAAAAAGCTACCAAACACACACACACACACTAAAATACACACTCGCCAATCTACTGCATTACAAAAGAGAGGAGGTGCTGACATCAGACAGTGTCTTATTACACTATGCTTTTATGGCCTTTGAATTTGGTTGCATATGAAATGACCTCAGATACCACACTCTGTTCACAACCCATAAAACATTTCTGCACACTTAATGTCGAAAGTCAGTCCAAACAGCAATTCGCGTGAAGTACAGGTGCATGTGCATTTGCGTGTCTGTGTTTGTTTTGTTTGTATGCAGCACCAAATCAGAGCAAAATCATTCACGTACAATCCAAGATGGCTTGAAGCTATGCAGTCTGCATGCCTCTCTACCCCAAGCCAACTCTTCTGTGTCTCTCCACCAGGGGGAGCCTCACCTGGCTGGAGCGACCCCACTGTTGACACGACAGTGTCCCTGCAGCCCATGCCCACCTACTGGTATTACGTAATAGCCGGAGGTGGCGCCATTTTCCTCCTGGGCTGTGTCACGTTGGTCATGGTGCTGTGTTGCCATCGCTACCGCCTGGCGGCCAAGAAGAGCCAGCACTCGGTGTCCTACCAGAGCACGTACACGGGACAGTACACAGGCGGCGGCCCCGGGGGTCTCTCCGGACCTGGGGTGGAGCCGATGCTAACGATTAGGTTAGAGAAGCAAGAGCCCTGCTCCCAGTGTTGAGAGGACACCAATGAACCGCCTCCTCCCGCAGGACACCTAGGTAGTGTCCTTTATAGTCGAGGATGAGGTAAAGAAGAAGTGGACACGTGAGCACCAGAGTTGTGGAGTTTTCTGTGACTCTTTTGTGGAGCTCCAGTATTAGGAAGGAGGAGATCTGCTGTGCCGAAGGGACATCCAGCCAAAATCCTGACTGGCAAGGACCCCCTTTTCCCCTTCTCTCTCTCTCTCTCTCTCTCTCTCTTTGGATAGGAACCTTACTGTGAAAAGCTCTAATCTCCTGTTCATGACCAATCCTATTGTACAGTCAAGAGAACTCAGCAGCATTGCCAAACAGCGATGGGAGGGAGGCATCGGTACAAAAAGGACAACTTTTCCATGCATGTGTGCCGCATCTCATGTGAACATAGGAACACTTGAGGCTTGAGAAGTTTGACAAGAAGTTTCAAAGAGACAAAAGCATGAACGTCAAGCACTCTGGGACACATGTATTCTTGCTAAAGAATCTGTGTCTCTTCACAGGATATGTGTGGAAGAGTTAGGTACCATGTAATGTATTGAATTTTTAAACTCTAAAGTGCTTACGTTATGAGGACTGGTCCTTTTATCTTTCTCTAAGAGCTTGAGTAGAGCAATGGATTTGGTCTGTTCCCGTGGTCTGTTCGGTCTCCTTTGACTATTGAATGAAGCTTCTTAAAAGCATTTTGAAGGCTGTTTGTTTTTCGAAAGTTAATTTTAAGTATCTGTCAGTATGTGTCTATATATAACTTTTCTTTTCTGAAAGTCACTGGGGCTTTGGCACTTACAAGAGATACGGTATGTTTTTCGCCTATATGCAAAGGTCACATGACCCCGCCTTAGCCAGCCTTCTCCTCTGATTGGCCGACTGACTGGCACAACATTGGCCTTAAGACGCTTCAGTGGCATTGGGCTAGTTCAAGCTGATCACTGTTCTCATTTATTATTTAATCCTTTCGTATTCATGCTCAGCCGAGATGAACCGAAGTGCATATGCAGCTAACCAATGCTCTGACTTTATTTTTATAGCTAACGCTAAAGCGGTGTGTATTTGTGTGTTGTTTCCCCAGAGATTTTGATTACACATAGTCTTGAAAAAGAGCAGAAGCGGAGAGCTTTGTAAATCTGCCAAATGTCAGACGGTGCAAGAGCGCTTCGCTAGCTGATTTTGCTTCAGGGAGCGAGTTGGCACGTTAGCATGTTAGTTGGAGCCCATTTCCAAGCCCACCTTCTATAGTGTCACTCAGAACACCTGCTGATGTCTTACTGAATTACTAACTAACCTCTTATCTGTAATTTTTGGGGAGCTTATTGCCAATTCATCAGTTGAGTTAGCAGACAGGGAAAAACGTAATTAGCATTTTGTGTTATTAGCATTATTTGCATATGACAATCTTGTTGTCGATTTTTTTCATCTTTTAACGTATCAGAGCATACTGTATACACAGGAGAAAGTTTTCAATGCACTTTAAAATAATTTTCCCTGTGTCCTGGTGCGAGTATTTGCTTGATCTCTTTCATGTGCCGCTTGAAACGTAACGGTATACCTCTGAAAAGAAAACCATGCTATGGTCTGCAGTGTGCTGTCCAAGTACATAGTGTTCAGTGTTCTCCTCTGTACCAAACAAACACAACAAATAGGCGCCTTCAGAGCTCAGGATGGAAATTCCCCCAACAAAGCATTTTCCTCTTTACACATAAAGACTCTGAGGCTTCATCCATTACTGAAAGCATCTGTCAGGAGGGCACGTCAGATTTTGGCTTCATCTAAAGCAACTGGGATGAAAGGAGAAAGTAAATCCTGATATCTTGTTATGGCCTCCATCTGGCAATAGGTGAAAATAATCCCCCATCACGGACGGGCTGGCCCGTTTTCGCCCGTTTATCTGCTCTTCGCGAAAGAATGTGTGGGGAGATGGAAGGCGAGATCAAAGAAAAGCATGCTCTAAATATAGACCTCCTTCTGCAAAATCCAGGGTCTGAAGGGTTTTGTTTAAAACACAAAAGCACATGAAAGATCCTTGCAGACAGCAAGAGAGACCACCTGACCCGGCAGGCCCATTGTAGAGCATTGTCTCCTCTTTTCCCACCTAATCCTCTATACAGTAGAGTGTGTTCTGGGGAGATGGGACACACTGCAGCTTTTTACGGTAGATATCAATTCAGCTCAGTCATGTGGTCTCTGTTGCACCGCCATATTGTGGTGCAAATCTCTCGCTTGTTCAAGGCAGAATTTACGATATGCAACACATTTCTTTTTTTTTTTTTTTTTTTGAGTTTTTGTGTCCCCCAGTTGAATGTATATGAACACAAATGCCAAATGTGTCTGTCTTGTCTCGTCTTGAGCAATTATACCATTTGACTCAAGCAAGAAGAGTCCTAGTCCCATATGCCTGTGTGATTATTATATGAATTTATATCAAGCTTTTAACTCTAAACAGTCGTGATTCTGTATTTTGTTTATAAGTTTGAATGTATTAATTAATTTAAATGAATTTTATTCATTTTTTTCATTGCTATTTAATCTGAGTTGCTAAAAAATGACTTGTCAGCTGATCATATTGTGTTTTTCAATCTACTGTGGCCCAGACTTCCTTTGAACCTTTTCATAATTCTAATTAGGTAATGGACCAGATTACATTTTATTAAGCCCGCTGTAAGCATTTTTGCTTGGAGTCTTTTCCTTTTGCTGTCTCTCAAAAGATATTAATGAGCAAAAGCACTCAGAGGGGCCTCATATGATGCCAAGAGTCTGTCTCTGATAGTACCTGCACAAAACAGCATATGCTCTCACCCCTCCTCAGAGACAGAGACAGGTAGAGGCGGTAAACGTATAAAGTGTCTGTCTGGAGAAACTGAATTTTAATGTGCAAAAATACTCCAGGTTGTAAAATGTTTATGTTTTGCATTAAAAAAAGTCAAATATTCCATCTACAAAATTTGAACTTGATTAAAACAGTTTGCCTATTAAGCATTTAATCGTGTTTACTGAACATGGCTTTTTGATGTTCATTTTGTCGACATTATGCTTAATTTGCATACAAGTTCTGATGGGTTTGTGGTTGTGTGCACTTTTTTGTCCCTTGTGAATGTGGGGCTTTGACCCTGTCATCTATATAAGCTTTTTCTTTTCTCTCTACGACAGCATTTCAGCCTGTTTAAATACATACAGTATGAGGTATATTTTAGCCTGTTGAATTTTAGTGGTCTTGGAAATGTTGTATGGAATGTTACAATAAAGTGATATTTTTCTACAAACTGCAACTAAAGTGGTTTGTCCTCTCTTTTTTATGGGTGTTTGATGATGTATAACAGATTCTGCACCTCCATGGCTACAGCTGTTTGTAACAAAGCCTGTGTGATCACCGTTGTCTGTTTTTGCTGTTAATGTTGGCCATTTTGTGCTCACACATTGTACTGTTGTTACGGGCTCATGGAGCAATAATGTTTTTTAGTTGGAAAATTCCAACTGGAAAGAGTTTTTTCTGTATTATATGCATTTTGTCATTGAGTGTTTCATTTGGGTGTTTTTGTCTTCCAAACAGAGCGAAGACACGAAGACCTTGGAAATAAGCGTCTATTCAGTGGCCGAGAGCACCTTGATCAAGGTAAATCTATTCATCAACCTTCAAGCGTAGACTGGTGTATTTTAATAATAAACACAAATGTGGTCGTACCTATCCAATGCATTAAAAGGACACAGTTCTGCTTATAGAGTTACCTTTGTTAGTCTGTGCCATAACAGAATGTAAAATTATTCAGATAGCTTGACATATGAGACCCTGGACCATAAAAAAATAAAGGGGCGCTTTTTTGAACTGAAAGGTAAATAACTAAGCTTTTCCAATGATGCATAGGACAATATTTGGCCAAGATACAACTATTTGAAAATCTGGAATCAGAGGGTTCCAAACTAAAAATCTTAATATTCAGAAAATCGTCTTGAAAGTTGTCCAAATGAAACTCTTAGCAATGCATAATACTAATCAAAATTTACAAAAAAGCTTCATGGCTACATGACCTTTACTTAATATTGTAATGATTTTGGCACAAATGAAAAACGGGTAATGTATTGTTGGCTATTGCTACAAATATACCCATGCCACTAAAATTTTCAGGGTCACATATACAAGAATACAACACACTTGGCCAGATTCACTTTAAACTTTTTAGAAAGCTTTGGCTTTGCTACAACAGCAGCTGACTGGAAAGAGAAAACTACCTGCAATACTACCAATGCGTCAATTGTTCTGACTTTTGGAAGAACCCTGCAAAACATCTTTTATTAATGAGTATTTTATACTTGGAAAGCAAAACTTCAAGTCTTGTTTTCAGGGTGCCTGCGCTCAATAATTCAGTAAGTAAAAAAATTCTATTAAAGCGCAGTATTAAAATCGACTGTTTTATCTCCTGTTTCCAGGGTTCCCGTTCCCTGCCTGGACCACACCCAACCCCTCACGAGACCCTCCAGTGACACGGATCTCAGAGAAGGACAACGCCTGGCTGTACACCCTTGATCCCATCCTGGTCACCATAATCGTCATGAGTTCCCTGGGCGTTCTGTTAGGAGCGGTGTGTGCTGGGCTCCTGCTTTATTGCACCTGCTCCTACAACAGCCTGTCGTCCCGCAGCACCACCACGCTGGAGAACTACAACTTCGAGCTGTACGATGGCATCAAGCACAAGGTGAAGATCAACCAGCAACGCTGCTGTTCCGAGGCCTGATGGCAGCCAATCAGGAGAGGCGCTCTGTCCACTCGTGAACTGGTGCCGGCCTGATCCAAAACTGTGAATGGACCTCACGCCGCTAATATAGGGCTGATCTCTGACCGGGATTGTTGAAGGATCACTGGGAGCATAGAGGCTTCCTGTGGACAGCTCAATGGGAGCGAATTGCGATCAACACATATCAACCTAATGATTTTCCACCCTTCAAAAAAGAAAAAGAACTTTAAAGAAATGTATATTGCTATAGATTTGTAAAGAAAAATACAATCTAATAATGCTTAATGGAAGTTAGAAGAGAGGGAGAGGCACTAGGACTAGAAGACAGATTGCTTGTGAAATCTCTGCCTCCGTTGTGTGAACGCTGTGGCCTAGAATATTGTGGACATTTGCTTTAGTTTAGACTTGCTTAAGTTCCCATCCCATGCTGTCTTTTGCCACTTTTCACAACCATTTCGAAGTGTCAACGCCTCTTATGAATGTTTTGTACTTCAGTTCAGTCTGTTTGTAGCATATTGTTTTTGTTGTGGCCATTAGACAACGAGAAAGAAAACACGCTGTATTACGTTCAGAAAAATCCTTTTAGATTGAAGTATTAGGATTGTCTTTTGTGTCTTTTTTCCTTTATTTTTTTGCTTCAACTGTTTGATTTCTAAGCACATGGCGACTCTGTGCTGACAATTCAAACGTATTTATCGCAACCTATGGATTGCTAAGGATTCAGAGCCACTGAGCTAAAGAGTGTTGAGAGAGTGGAAAGAGAGAGAGAGCATCTTCAGTTCTCTTTACCCTATTCTTGAAGTAACAAAGACTCAAGCTGGCAAAGCGACTTTGGTGAAGGAGCTGGAAAATCCCCAAGCCACTTTCATGTACAAACAATCGAGCCTTAAGCAAACTGTTTTGGAGGAGAGCCATTCTGAAACACCAGTCCTTGGGTTTGAAGCCACTGGGGCCTCGGAGGAGTCAGGCCTTACACATGCTTTCTTTCAGTTTACCTGTCTGTTTACTCCATGGTTTATTTCGGGCTGCTGAAAATGAAGGCTGACAAGACCAGGTTTGGTGCAAGCCTGAGAGAAGGGTGAGAATTTCACAGAGCGTTTCACTCGAGGTGAAGAGAGCGATAGACCGAGTACACGCATGGGGAAAGTGTGTGTAAATTTCTTTATTGTACCTCAGACTGGCCTCTCGCTCCCAAGAGCCACATTGGGAGTTCTGTTGACTTGTGGATAAGCGAGGGGGTGGAGGGGCATGGGGTAAGCAGCTGGAGACACGGATTGTTCAGTTTTTTTAGGGGGAAGGAGCGATGAAGAGGGGAAGATTGTGTGTATTCAGCTCGGTTTTCATTGGACTCTGTTGACTCTTTTCCAAGTGCCTTGGAGCTCTGGCCTGTTTTGGCTTTGCTGCAGAGCTGTGATAGTATTACCTCGTCTGTCTGGGACAGGAGGCCAACACCAAAAGACATGGAGATCCCGGCACTGGTCAGAACTTTTAAAAATTGTTGTTTGTAGACTTTGTACAGAAAAAAAGGTTCTTTTTTTATTGTTATTATTTAATAAAGTATGATTAACGATACTTGTCACTGGTGTGTTTTTTTTATAGAAGTCTATCATCTATCTACTGTATCTACACTGTAAAAAACAATTCTGTAATATTTACGGGTGAAAAACCGGCAGCTGTGGTTGCCAGGATTTTCTGTAACTGTAAAAAATATGGTAACAACGTTTTAGGTTTTACAGTCACCACAAATACCACAACCTATTGTAATATACAATATATATATATATATACAATATTGTAACCAATCTATCTATCTATCAGTTTATTTACCCATCTATCCATCCATCCATCTGTCCAGTTGTCTATTTGTGTGCACACACTATCCTCTTTACTGAGTTCCACCGCACATCGATCCTGTAGGAAAATCTCAAACATTGGTGGGGTAAATTTCACATCAAGTCCATTTCAGCCCCATTTAAGTTAAGCTCATCTCAGACAATCCATTGAAATCTCTTTCCAGTCCTAATTCAGCGTCTGACCCTGCTTTGCAGCTGTGTTGAAGGGAGACAGACGAGAAGTGAGCGCCACCGTCTCCAAAACACTGACAGTTTATAGACAGCCCTTCAGACTAGACCACACACAATCCGATCCAACACATAACCTCCATACATGGACAGACATTCAAAAGCAACATCCCTCCATGGCTCATTAAATATACCACTGTGATCTAGTCTTTCACTTCCAACATAAATATATAATGAATAATGAAAACAGAAGAAGAGAAACAACACCACATGAATAAGATATTCAGCTATGCATACATTCAAAACTCTCATTTTAGAGCAGCTCGCTGTGCATCATGGAGCAGCGGTGGTCTCCGTCTCCGTCTAAACCCAGATCCCTGCAGATGCAAGGGCACAGTTGTTTGTTTCCTGTTTGATGTTGACTTGACTAATGATCCATGTTCATAATTATTTTGTTCTGGATCCTGACAGCCCCTGACCAAATAATATCATGAAGCGTCAGTTATGTGGCTCATTCAGAAATGCGCTGTCATGTGGATGCCTGCTATCTTTCCTCATTAACAGCAATGCCACGTACGAGAAATGCAATTCACCATCCATCAGTGAGGAGAGGGGGGCACGGAACAGAGATGGGGAATTTGTCAGCGATCAGGGCTGAAGTCTTTGCTGGCTCAGTCTTGTGGTTTCTCTGATAACACGTGTTGTTTGGGTTTGGTTGAGAAGGCCTTGAATTGGACTCCCAAGTGCTAGTGTTACTGGGTGGGATTGCTTCTATCTGCTGTTTATTTGTTTCTTTTTGTGATGGTCTTTTTTAGAAGCCTAGGCTAAGATGTCTTGAGCCAATATTCTCATTACACCTCACACTGGGCTCTTTTTAAACAACCCTGCTAAGATCAATTACACAAAAAAAATTATTCGATGAAACTTCAAAGGATAGAATAAATGATCTTTAATTTAATTCATAGATGCTCTGGGTACTGCAGGCAACATTTCACATAAATTAAACAACTAAAACCTGTGTAGCATTTTATTTTACAGTACATGTACTTTCCTGGTACATATAAAAAAACTGTAATATGCCTGACTGTAATTTTTCAAACTATTTAGCTGATTTTTGCCATATCTGCAACTCTTGTTAATGTCTCGTTGCTGGCCTTTAGATTGCATTTAATGTACGAAATCAATATATTCACAACAAGTAAACATTTTTGCTGTCATAAAAGCTGTTTATTTTTCATAATCGGTACAATCATTGGATTGTTTCTTGCCAAAGTTCCAGATCTCTCATGAGTTTGATGCACTGAAGCTGCTGATGGGAAAAAATGTTTTACTACAGGCAGACCAGAGATGTGTAGAGAGCTGTCAGGAGCATTTGAATCAGATTCAAACATCCTCCCAGTGGCAGATGGCAGGAGATGGTCTGAGCCGCAAGTGACAAGAGATCTGCAAAGGGGACACTTGCTCTGTGTATGTGAGTATGATGAGGTCCAGACTCAAATCTACACAATAGTATACAGTAATTGTCATGCCTCTGATATTACTTTATAGTTTCTTTCATCCTACATAACTATAATCAAGTCAATATTAAATGCCAATTTTGAATCTATTTGGTAAGTGACATGATTGATAAAATACATTAGAGTGAGATATAGTGAGCAGTCAGCCAGTCAATAACACAAGAATGTATTGTATTTATTTATATGTTATAAAATTATACTGAAATCTAAAACTAATTAGCATTGATTATTTCAACAGTTTGAACTGTCTACAGCCATTACACTAAGGAAGTGCTGGAGTACTTCTTTACATTTTGTAGTACCAAGAAGCAGTTCAGGGGCCTCATTTGTAAAATGTTGCGCAGAAATCCTAAATTTGATCTTACGATCATTTCTCAAATATGCGTATGTGTGATTCATAGAAATAAACGTACGAATAGAAAGCACATGTACGCCTCTCTTTCTGATGTGATCAACTGAGATCTATGAATCGCAAAAGATCTTGGACTTGCACGCAAATAGCTAATGGTTTCAGCTCTCTGCCTTGTAAACAACTCATAATTAGTCTCATTAACATATAAAATATCACCAATCGTCGTAATTTAGAAAAGCAAGTCGTAAGAACAGCTTACATTTTCAAAAACCAGCAATAATCCGACAATAAAAAGTGCGTACATCTGCTCAGACCCTGGCCTGACGCTAAGAACTTTTCCACGTCAAAGACCGTTTTAATAAGTATGAATGTTGGCGTGGATTTAAGCGTACACTCGCTCTACGGTCAAATCTGTGCATACGCACGCTTTATAAATGAGGCCCCTCTGCAGAAATTGCGCTTGTGTACCGGTGCTTCCCCTGCGGTAGAATTCACGTTTCCCCTCGCGGGGCCCCCTTTGATCATTGGGACCTTAGAATCATTTCTTGCAGGTAAAATTTTTTCACATTCAACTGATTGCCTCAAACTAAATTCTTGAATATCTAATCCACTTCATATGAGCAACTAAATGCTGCATTTGCTGCATAAATGCTGTTTAGTGAACAAAACTTGGAGTCCGGTCTGAGAACTTTGAGTCTGACTGTGATGTATAACACAGTCACAAAATGACAAACATTTTCTCAGTTTAACCTGTTTTTCTGAGAAACAATGTTAGTCCAAAAAAAAGAACATTCTCTTCCAGTCTAATTTAATATACTGCATTTTTGTGGCTTGAAAAGGAGATAAGTCTGACTCGCATTGTCTTTCTCCACACTGAACTCATTTGGACTGGAATACGTGATGGCACAGACCACGCTCTGTATAATATTTCTGTGAAGAGATTCCACACCTGCCTTCAGATCTTTTAGTTTATCATGTTCCAGGACCAAAAAGTTCCAGAATCTTGAGGCAGGGTGTCTTTGAGTTCATTTTGTGAGCATGTGCTTGTTTATCACCAACCTCAGAGCAGCTGTTACTACCCAGAAGAACTGTTTAGCTTCAGCTCAGCTGTAAATATCTACCTAACAACAGATTTACCATCACGTTAAACAAAATAAAGTAACAACTTGTCATTTATTTTCCTGTTACAGCACCCCCTCCCCTTTTAGGGAGATTGTAGATACCAAGTGCCCACCAACCGTCCTCTTCAAATGGACGCGTGGAGAAGGACCTGTGCTATTTTCCATTAAGGTTGTTTAAACACCATAGAGTAAGTGGCATGTTTGGGTTGATAAAAGCTGGTGTTAGACTCGTCTCGATGCGCTGTCTGCCGCCGTTGAGGTATTTGGCAGCAGCATGCAAACTGCTGCTGAGATCAGACGGGCCTTCGTACGTCTCACATTTCCCTTCACGCTGCAATTATACTTCATAGCCAAGGTGAAATCAACACCACCCATCATATTGTTTCTGTAGCCTCACATCTCTGGGTTATTATTCCCATGTATGCAAATGAGGAAATGTGGGAGGGGGTGAAGGCAGGTTAAAAATGGCCAGTCACATGACTGTCAGAAAATTAGAGATGTCTTTTGCAGGCTGCTCGCAGTCAGTCTTTCTCCTGCCGCGCTGAGAAAGCCTCTGACTCATCTGCCTCCAGCAAAATCAAATTACATTTCTGTAAAAAGGCTTTCTCTCTCACTTTCCGCACAGTGATTGTTTTGAAAATAATTATTCGGGATGTTTTGATCGTTTTATATTGTTGGTGAAAGTTGGACGTTCGGTTGTCGTGGACTTTATGAAATATGATTATATTGATGCTGTAAAAATGCCTTCATCGATAATGACGTTATAAATCATCTTTGGTGCTTATTATCTATTCAGAAGATAATCAAATTCACGTCTCACTGGGAGGAAATGATAAGGTTTGTGTGAGTGTAAATATGTGAGTGTGTGAATAAGAGACAGTGAGAAACAGAGGAAAGGGCCGCTAGATCATTTTTGTAATTGCAGCATCAATAATGCGATGTTTTATTTTGTTAGTGTTACCTTGAGATAGTTGGATTGGACATCAAAGTCTGGGTAGGCAGTTTTTTTCCAAAGGAGGAAGAAAAGAATATAGCAGAATGAACACAGAGTGGCTGGAAGGAAGGAGACAGATATTTGACTGTGCGAAGAAAGATTGCCAATTATTTCCTAAACAGAAACAACACAGAAATTATCATTTGAAATGAAAACTTTTGACAGATGACACACAGAGAGAAAAAATCCTCTAAAGGCAAAAGTGAAGGCAGTGTGTTGTGTGAAGTGTATTGTATAAGCCAGAAACAAACTTTGCTGTTTTGTAGTTGGAATAAAAACAACGAAAGTCTATAAAATGGCATCATTAATATCAGCATTAAAGTTTTTCAAATGTTGCTATTTTTTATTTTTAGTTACTTTATTATATTTATATACATGTATGTATGTATGTATTATTATTAATAATTTACTTTCTTTTTCTGTACAGTGTTAAGTTGTCACAGACCTATAACTGAAAGGTTTAAAATGATCCTAAATCTCTGTTGGACCTGAATTTGGTGCCATTTGTCGAATTTTGTCTTTTACGTTGTGTTACTAAAATCTTTATTACTGGCATGTATTTCAGGATAGTAGGCTATTTAATGAATTATAGCAGGTAAATAGTTTTTATGCACTCTAGTTTATTGCTAATGTTTTTATGCGTGCCTGAACAAATGGTTCAATACTTCAGAATCGCTAATCAAATTAGATAACTGTATAATTAGACTAGAACGATGCACTGAATAGTACAGACTCAAATGAGCAAATCCTTCATCACATAAAGTTCACAAAATAAAAAAGGTTAACACAAGACACGATCGCTGAAATATTAACAGAAATATTAGGTCTTATTCACCGGAACTGCGTACGTTTTTCGTTTTATTCGCACATACTGTACTTATTAAAAAATATAAATATATATATATATATATATATATATATATATAATTGGACTTCTAATTAAACTGTATTATAATTTTTTTATGGATTTTACTTCTCACCCATCCTAAACATATATTTTGGGTTCTTTATACATGTTTATAAGGCCCCAGGCGTACATAATTACTGTGTATGTGTGGTACAAGTTGTATTTGAATGTTTTCGTACATTCGTACAATGATTCATTTCGCATGTTTAGTGAATGAGACCCATGGAGTGTTGAGTAAAACAACAAAATGGCAGTTCACACTCATGTTTTTAACTATTAGAATTAGACATTTAAATGAATAATTAGACATTAATCCTATTTCCTAGGAAAAAAAAAAAAAAAAAATTGTGAAACATTTTACTATTTCTACCACAGGATGGTCTGCTTGCCTGTATTTCCTTAGTATCGCGTAGCCAGACCTTCAGACTGATGGCTGAAGGTCTGGAATTCATAGCAGCTTTCTTTGGCAAGGCCCGCCCATAAGGCTGTTTGACTGACATGTCAAACAACCAATCACAGTTCGTTTCGTTCAG
>JAUCMU010000151.1:5215754-5227330 GCA_032275025.1 Enteromius treurensis
TTATGTACATGTACTGAACTGTTATTATTCAACCATGCCAAAGTAAATTCAGTTTTTCATTCTATGGCACCTTTAACTGTTGCACTAGAGCTAGTGCATTGGCTTTGATGCTAATTGTAGTAGATGAGAAAAAACTAAAATGTATTTCTTGCTGTTTTGTTTGGGTTTTTCCGGAAGTTTGTATTCTCTGAAACTGTAGATCTACTTTAATTGGTCATAAATGAAGAAACGTATTGTTGTAGATACATGTACATATAGACCAAAGCTGTCAAAGAAAGACTTGCTGGTTTCACATGAGTGATAATAAAATGGAAGAAAAATCCTTATAGTAATAGTAAAGGAGGGACAGAGCCAACATTCGGCTGTTGGAGAGTGCTGCTATAAAACTGCAGCAGTGCTAGTGCATTAAATCATTAACTAAGTGAACGATATATCAATATACAGTTTAAACTTGCTCATACTGCCAGCATTGTTCATTCAGATGAGACCAGCAAATCTCAATTCCAGTCCTCGTTCCTCCTGCTCTGCATATTTTGCATGTCTCCAATTGAAAGCAGAAAAACTGCATGATTTTTGGCTGTCCCAGATGAAAGATCGACATCTTGAAAGGAACTGAGCTAATTTCTTTGATCATATCTCCTACACTCCTAAAAACAAAGAAGTTTAAAAGGTTCTTCACAGCGATGTCATAGGAGAACCATTTTTGGTTCCACAAAGAACCATTTAGCTTCTTTAAAGAACCATTTGTATAATCTGAAGAACGAAACAGAAAGGTTCTTCAGATTTTAAAAGTCACATGAAATATTTAAATATCTTAAATTTTCATTGCCACATGAAATCAACAAGACATGGCGCTAAAACTGCTTACCTCTTATGTCTTCCTCTTTTGCACTTTTTTCAGCACACATAAAACTATTAAAAACAATTAATAAAGTGTGATTTATCATAATTTTTGTTTAGCACTAGTGCATGCTAATAACATTTTATTCTTCTATAGTACCACATATCATACAAATGAATAGATGTCAACATCAAACACCTTACTGCAATTATTAGACAACACTTACTAGAGAAGTGTGAAGTATCACAAACAGCTTAAATAAACCCAAATTAAACTAACTTTTCTCACCCACTTAAATGACCTTTAAATGGAACATATATGCTCGCTTCAAATTAGAATCATGGCAGAATGTGCTTATGGTCAAATAGAACAAAAGCCTGCAGATGCAGATGCAACAACCACATTTTTGTTTCCAGATTTGTTTTTGAACATCATATAACAAAGAGTTACTAGTCTCTGTCTGTTAATCAGAGGGCTAGATGTAATCTTTGAGAGACAATCCAGAAAAATACATCAGTTACGGTTTGTGTATTGTAGGTAAGAGGGCACACTATCAGATGACTTCATCCTCTTCAAAAGCCTTTAGTTGGCTCCACAGTGATGAAAGCTGCTTTTGATATATGGTTTGATCCCAACCAAGCATGTGATGTACAGTAACTTATGACCTTTCCACTGTAAAGACTCAAGTCTTACATGCTTGAGTTCAGAATGGCTCAATCCTGCCTGGCAACAGTGACAGACAAACCATAGAAATGGATTTTATCTTCTAAATCAAACCACTCTGTTGACCCAGACAGCCAGACGAGGATCATACCACACAATCTGGCTGGTCCTTATGAGTAACAAGAGATTAAAATCAAAACAGCAGCAGCTGTCAAATAGCAAATCGTCACAGTTAGATGCCAGTCTTTGTTACAACATTAAATTAATAAGTAAATTAATAAATCCATGTTTTTTGTGAATAATTATAGAAGAACAGAAAATAATAAACAAATAAAAATCCACTATGCGAGAGAACTTTGTGGAAAGGATAGTGATTCTAATCAGTCTGCCTGGCTCAGTTAGATTAAATTATGAATATAAACATTTGTTTTACAATTTAGAGTTAATTTAATCATGGTGGGGAAAAACTTAAATGGCTGAAGACTTTTGAATTAAGTCCTATAAACGTGCACTTATACTATATTGTCCATTTTAGTATATTTATAGCAATTGGCCAAATATCCACTATGCCTGTTAGTACTGGGTCTGATATGCAAGACAATATGGCTTTAGAAGAATATTGCTAATAGTGGCTTGTTAGCTCTCCACTGAGATGAGTCAGGGCTGCCCACAGGTGGTTCCATTAAACTGTCCCAACAATAATGACAACACATCTAATAAACAGTGGCACCTCAGTGAACATCCACAGCCAGAGCGTACACATTTTCTCGCTGTGTGCCCAGAGCAGGATACTCTAAATCAGTTCAATTAAATGAATAGAAAGCTATATTGATATGATAACAGTATGCATGCAGCTGTGCATGATTGTCTATGTGCATCTCATTTGTCCCAGCTGAAAGCACTCTATTAAACACTCTGTGGGGTAGACTTTTTATGTGATGTTTCAAAGGTCTGTGACTAAGAAAGCAGGTGGTAAACATAATTTTATTTAAAATAGATGTCAGTGTTTGTTCATGAGATAATTGAGAAAAATATTATACTCAGCCATATAGTCAGCTTCACTCTTATCTGCCTGCAAAATTATGAATTTTACACTTATATAAATTACAGCAATGGCATAGAACAACAATTTTTGGTTTCACAAAGAACCATTCAGTCAAAGGTTCTTTAAAGAACTGTCTCCTACCTTTTTATTATCTAATAAAGAACCTTCTTTCACCACCAAGAACCTTTTGTAAAACAGAAAGGCTCATCAGATGTTAAATGTTCTTTATAGAATCATTACGGAACCACAAAGGTTCTTCTATTGTGTGTTTAAGGCATTACCATTACATTTGCATACTTTCTTTAGTGCATTATTAAAACAACAGGAGCAGTTCAAGTGAAAATGTTAAAATTCCTAGTAGTGCTCTTAGACCCCTGTCATCACAGATCAGAGAGATCATTATTACACAGAGGATTTTACACACTAAAAATAACCCAATTTTTTTTTTTATTAGCACCCTTGCTGTGAAGTGAAAACCCTGAAAATGCTGGATTAGAAAGAAGGGCATCTAATTGTGATTTTAGACCTGCCTGCTGCCGACGGCAACTACCCCCTCTGAGATTTCTGCTGGAGGTGAGAGGAACATCTTTGACAATAGGTGGGAAAAATGAAAGAAAAACAGAATTGTTTTACCACAAAAAAATAAATAAAATCAATGCAGTGACCTCCCTGTTGACCAGATGATGCCCAAGCGAAATCCCATTCACATTCTGCAGCACAAGGCATGTCTGGGAATGTAGAGTGTGTACTTGTTAAAAAAATACAACCTTTTCAATAGATTTTTCCTTTGGTGGTCCTCTTTGCACTATAACCAACATTTTGAGTCAGAATGTCATCAATGTAGGGAGATTTAAGTGCAATATCATCCCTGTGAGGATTGGCTTTGCAGGTGGACAGGTCTTAAGAACTAACACTCTCTGCCACTCCCACACACGTGGACATGGAAATAACATCAGAGGATGAAAGGATGGGCTAACAGCTGGATATGAACGATAAAGTGTTCTCTCACCTTCTTTGGAACATCCTTAATCCAGCCTGAGGCTGGGCTCTGTCTGACCAAAACAAAGATTGAGTGAGATAGAGTGTGCATGAACATTTAACTGTTCTAACTGCTTTGTTGGTAGTGCTGATGCTGTTGAAGATCGTAATGATGAAAGCGATTGCAGTGCTGATGATTACATGATAATAATAGTGAGATGACAAAGATATTTAAGGTAATGATGGCACTAAAAATAACACTGATGCTGATGATTTTGAGATGAAAATAATAATGCTGGTACAGTGCTGATGATGAGGTAAAGATGAAGATGTGATGTTAATTATGAGAATGGTGGTGATGATGTTATGATTAATACGATAGTAATGAAGGTGATTGTAACGATGATAATAGTGATATGACAATAAAGATAGTGAGGGTGATGATGATGCTGACAACGGTGATGGTGATATGACAATAATGATAGTGATGGTACTGATGATAAAATTAAAGACGACAGTGCTGGTAACAGTGATGATGATATGACAATAATGAAAGTGATGGTAATGATGACGGTAATTATGATAATGTAACTATGATAGTAATAATAAGAATTTATTTTGATGGTTGTGGTAGTAGATGAAAATAAGGGTGTGAAAATAGTGATGGTGATGATGGTGAGACACCACTGATGAGGGTTGTGGTAATAATGACAATATTGATGATGATTCTGGTAACAATGATAGTGATGTTATAATGAAGGTGATGGTAAGGATGACGACTGTGATTTGACAATAATGTTTGTAATGGTAATGATGAGGATGATGGTAAAGATGACAGTATTGAAGCTGGTGCTGGAAATAATGATGGTGATGTAATGATGATTATAGCAGTTGTAATAGGGATGAAGACAATATACAACTCCTCTATTGATAGAATCGGCGCCTGTAGGTGGTCTTGTGACTTTGAGAGCATGTATTTCTAGTTGTCCTGTCAGTCCTGTGTCATGAGACTCAATATGGACATAAAGATTAGTTCCCTTCAGCCTTTCCGCCAAGCGCAGCAGGCACAAATCTATGGCTCTGCTTCTCATCGATCTTCAAGTCGTGCAAGGGCTTCTTCTGTCCTCACGATTCATTCTTTCACTCTCTCCGTAATACTATTAACAGCCCCCCCATTCACCACAAATCTCATCCATATCATCATAATTCAATGACTCCATTTCAAATTTAGACCAAGAACATAATGACTTTCTGTATGTGCATATAGGCATGTGATATTTTATTTTTATTACATCAAATACAATTAGGATTCTACTTCCCAATTTATTGTTTCGTCCACCATTCTCAAAGACTTTCTCACACTTCCTCTGATAGATTCGAACAATTTCTTTGGCATTTCTAATATGTGGCTGCTCTATCCCGTCGCGCTATGTGCTATACACTAAATCCACATGGCGTCTGACTTATTAGCCTCTTTGGTTTCTTATGAGCTCTACATTTCACTGCGGCTCACCGTTGGCACATTTATTAAGGTCTATGCAGCGCGCTGGCACCGTATGCCACTGAGGGGGAGTAAGGATTAACAGCAATACAGCTACAGGTCTTAATTTGAGGGCAGACTGGCTTTATGTTCTACAAGTGTGCACGTCTGAGCACACACAAACACGAATGTGTCATTGTATGTGCGGGAAAGCAGAGAGCAAGACCCTGAAGCACCGTGCCTGTTTAGGTGTCCATTAGTGGGGGCAAATCCGCATGTAGCCCGCTGTAATGGCAACTGACTCGTAGATTGATGAGACAGTGCAGTTGCTTTTTAAATATTTATATCTGCAAGCCAAAGAGGGCTGGTATATGTCTGTGGAAAATAAAAGGGCAGAGAGAGAGAAGACAGCAGACCTTTCTCAAGCCGGTCAGGATGGTGGGAATAATTCACCGTTCCGGCATGTCAGTTCTTCAGTTCTGTCGCTTCCAGAATCTCCGCCCCCCTTTCTCCTCACTCCTTACATGGTGTGCTCGCTCAAAGGGTTTTTCATGTTCATGGAAACGCTGCTATGGATGCCTGGAACAAAAGATAAAGGATCACCTCCTCTTCATAAAACACATTTTAAGGACTTTTGAGGAAGCCAACAGAGGGACTTTCTCATGTGTGTTTTGTTTAGTGCGGCCTAGCTCGTAGTTCCCATAGACACACCCTACACATAAGGACAGACAGGAAGCCCCAGCTGCTCTCTCTCCCTCTCCTTTCCTTTCCTTCTTGCCCTTCCCAGCCTGCCAACGCACCTGCCCTTTTCATACCGTCCGCTAACTGCCATTCTTTGCAGCTGGCCTGATCAAAAAAGGATCCTGCCTTACAATAAAAGCATGGTTCCGCCAGAATGCTTTGTGGTCTTTCCATGTGTCTGTCTTTGACCAACTGACTCAACAGGACTCGTGCTGCCAGAAGACATGTTTGTGATTTTGAGGTAATTTGTTTCCCATGGAGAATCGTTCAGGCCAGTGGACATACTTTTTGAAAGAAATGATGTTGTGGAAAATGCCTGCAGCAGTTCAGCCCTTTGTTTGGTGTATTGTGTCCACTAGGATGTGCCAGACTGGACATAATGCATGAGATTAGGACCTTCATAGGGGGGTCTGCCATTCTTGTGGTCAGACTGGATCAAATGGAGGTGCTTCATGCTCTCGCAGATGGTCAGGGTGAGATTAGGGACATACCCCAGAGGTGAATGGAAGGATTGGAGCTTCCACACTCCTGGAAAATGAGGAGGGATTTGGCTCATGGGTTGGGATCATATAGAATTTTCTAACGCTGCATAGAGGGATTTAAGAGAATTGTTTCTCACTGGAGTATAAAACTGTTGTCAAGGAATTTGTGATTTATCCTAAAGACATTTTTTCTGATCACTACAAACACCCCCAAGATGGTTCTGACCACATGACATCCTGTTTGTCATACAATACGCAGCACAAACATGTCAACCTCACGGGACTTGACTAATTGTTTGGATGGTGTTCATGTGTGAAACTCAACTTCTTGCCACGTCTGGCAGATCTGCAAAACACTCAACTGGGACTGTGCAGTCAAGCTCCAAAGAAACCACCAATGAAAATAAGCACACTCCCATACTTCCTCCAACAACTGCATTTTGCATTACACTTTGACGACAGGATACAACAGCAACAAAACGTGCTACAGTAAAGTAATTTTATACATTTAAAAAAGTGCATATAAAATAATTGTGTGTTTAAATATTAGAAACTTTTTGCATTTTTAATAAAGCCTATAATGCTTAGGTTAAGGGTCATGCCACTTTTACCCAGTCATTCTGATGAACAATGGCTTAAATACACGACTTCTTCTACGAAGAACATATTTGTAATTTGTTTTTATTTTTTATTTTTTTATCATTAAAAATATCTGAGGGTTTTGATTTAATGAAAAAAGAAAACACGCATGACACTGTTGAAAAAATTGTATACACATTAAAAATCTGATAATACTGACATACTGTATATAATGTGACTTTTTATGATAAAGGTAGACATAGAGAAGTTGAGTTTGAGTTCTAAAATGCAATGTGGTAGAAAAAAACGATAATTATGAATGAATAATTTATGACATTTGTTACAAAAGGAAGTGTACAGCCTGTTTAAACAAACATTATGATTATTATATGTATGGTCTGTAAAGAAAATACATTACAGTCATTATATTAACTTTTTTTTACAATTATGTTTTATTATGGATAATTCTTTATATATATATATATATATATATATATATATATATACTGTAAAACCTACTTAAATTTATTTATTTGAAATTTGGATCTGCACTTTAATCTAGATGTCTTGGAAAGTAATTCCTTAATCTTTTCATATCACTAATATTTGTCATTAACCCACTAACAGTTAAACATACTTTAAATTCTTGCACATTTTATGAGTGAAGCATATAACGGTGCTATGGAGATATAAAGATTTGTGTCCTGGAAAAATGTATGACCCATTAAATTAAAATAAAGACATGCATGTTCCCCATGACGTTTTCCCTCTCATTTCACGATCAATTCCGAGAAAGTTCAACGAAAGTGTATGTACACGTGAGACAGGTCAATAAGCGTGTCCATGGGGGGCTTATCTAATTTAAAGTTAATCAGCGTTTTTGGCTACATGCTGTGTACCTCAGGAAAAATGACATTACAAAAAAAAGAGAAGAGGTTAGATACCCGCCTTCCTCAGTGCAGTCAGGTGGCTTTATTATAGAATATG
The DNA here is from genome assembly GCA_032275025.1 of Enteromius treurensis. Lineage (NCBI taxonomy): Eukaryota > Metazoa > Chordata > Actinopteri > Cypriniformes > Cyprinidae > Enteromius > Enteromius treurensis. The sequence goes on from JAUCMU010000151.1 coordinate 5,223,551, forward strand.
GATATTGTTAAAGCCGGCTAATCCTTGCCTGAGGAAAGGCAAGTAGACAGGAGGGATTGTACTCAGTCTGTCATATTCCTCTCAGCCTTCTTTCATTTTTAGTGCACTTAAATCTCACTTGCGGCCAAGCATGGTCTCAGTTTTTTTATAAGTAACCCTGGCCGCGGGTGACACAGACCATAATATCACCCACAACTCATTTTGACTGTCTCAAGACGAAAAGTTCTCTCTTTTATACAGTTATATTACAGTAATATCTTTGGGGGATGAATTACAGGGCGAACCACCAAAGAGCACTGCAAATATGGCTTCTGTAAAATTCCAGGAGAGATTCACAGTGTTTGAGCTTATGGGAAAGTTGGTGATGCACTATTATAAACTTCCTCATAGATGCACGTTGCAGTCCGTCAGGTCTCCAGAGGTGTTATTAGTAGTGTCACCTACTCTTAACTGTTGAATTGTCGCATCAAATGACCTGAAAAAAAAGGCTGCAGCTCCTCTCATCTCTGTGTCTTTTAGGCAATCGACACGCAGTAACGGTTGTTATGGAAACAGAAGCTGGTAACCACTTTGTCACAGTTGAAGAGTAGACCAGGAAAAAGCATGGTGTGGGTAGAAGCTGTCCTTTTGTTGTACATTGATCTTTTTGATGTTTTCCAATATACGGATAGGATTTGGATGTATATGTGAGGAGCTCATCCTGGATCTGTTTTATACAAGAACCCTCTGCTCGGAGCCAAAACACTTCAGTGCTTTTCAGCTGTTTTAATGGCAAATAGAAATATCGTAAGAAATCGTGTCACATCAAATTTGCTAGCAACATGCTCAAAGGAGGATGCCACTGAGCCAAAGAGATATAAAAGAAAGAATGGCGAACGCTTCTCTCCAAAGCAGCAGCATGCTGAGAACTATCTTTAACACAATAGAAACATCAGCTTTTAGTCAGCACAGCCACTGTCCTGCTGTTAGCACCAGAACGGCAGTTAAGTCTGAATGAAATCCTGTCTGTCTCATGTGAAGTTTGTCTGTTTTTGTGGCTCAAGCGCATCTGTAATCTTACAGTAGGTGCTGAGAGACCCGGTCATCATACAAGCGCTGCAGGAATATCCTCTCCGCTGACTCTCTGATCTAAAGATAGGCCTGCCTATTCTAATTAAGCAAAGAAGCTCTGGTGATCAGACTTTAGGTGTATGACTTCCTTTTGTTTTGTGTAATACCTGCTGTGAATGAGTGAGTCAGAACAGGACACAGCTGAAACTGTTTCCTGTGGGATTGTTGAAGGACATGAATTCTGATTCCGCTTCCTATGTTGTGAATCAATGTACCCTACCTTCTAAAAATGTGGCATTAGTAAGATGTTTTCGAAATAAGTCTCAAGTCTCAGTAAGTCATTTATTGATCCCAAATGCAGTAAAATTAGTAATATTGTGAAATGTTATTACAGTTTCGCCTAATTGTTTTCTATTTTAATGTACTTTTAAAATAAATGAATTCTTGTGATTCTTGTAAATTCTCTATTCTTCTATTTGCTTCGCTTAATTCAAACTCAGGACAACCGTAGCGCAACAATAAAGCTGTATGTCAGCACTAGGGGTGTAACAGTTCATTTAGTCACTTTTTCGGTACGGTTCAGTATGTGGTATATTTAGGAAAAATATGTCTGCTAGGATACTTACCAAGATGGGCAGTTTTACTTAACTTTAGTGTGAATTTGTCTATTCAAGCAGAAGACTTAAAAGAGAACTCAATATTTGCATTTTGTTGAGATGCAGGTTTTTGAGTTTTAGATGGGAACAGTTTTATCCTACCAATCAGATTTTCCTACCAGGGTTTTATTCACATGTGCATTTCAATATTTGCATTACCGTAAGGGGTAGGTTTAGGGTTGGGGTAGGTGTAGGTGTAGACGTTATTAAAGGGTTAGTCCACCCCAAAATGAAAATGAAAAGGTCCAGAAAAATATGAAAGACGAAGTCAGAATACTCCAATGTCAACAGGACAGTCACAAGCCTCCCGGTTGTGGTTTTACATGTTTGGAACGACATGTATTCTTTCTAGCCACAACCCTAAACAACACATAATTACTGTATTTGCATTACTGTATTTGCATTATCGTTACACAACTAGTTAGTGCACTGTCCGCAAGTCAATCAGCACCGATTGAAATCCTTCTAATATAATGATTTCATTTGGTGCTCAAAAAACAGTACTATTACAGTCTGTAAACTGTGATACATTTGTTTTAGGATACTTTAATAGAAAGATTAAAAATGTACTTAGAATATTTACTTAAAATAGCAATCTTTAATAACATAAACATCTTTACTGAACAAAAAAAACAAACAAAAAAAAACTGAACAAAAAACATTTATTTAAAAATAACCTCATTGACCCCAAACTTATGAAAACTTAGTGTAGATTGAACACATATTTGTGTACAAATATGTGTACTTCTAACATATTTCAATATATTTAAACGCATTCCACCGGTTTTTCACCAAAATTATGCCCAGACATCTGCTGCACATAACACAGCACTGTCCCTACATGAGAAAATTCAGTACAGAGACAGTAATGAAGACTGGCATGAAGCTCAAAGGGCCAATCTGTCTCAGGATTGTCATGGCAAAGTTACGGATATTGACATATTAAAATGTGCACCTCAAATGTCACCTTGGACTTTAAAAATCGCAGTCATTTTAAAGATGTGAATAAATAAACCAATCAACTATGGGGAAATACGGATGAGTTGGCCTACTGTGTATTGCATTGTTGTTATTAACGGGCGGGATTCAATAGCGGCGTCATCTTGGCGGGCGGAGTGACAGCACTGAAGAGCGCGAAGGATGGGAGCAAACAGCAGCAAGCCAGTTTTATCACCATCAGCCACGCAGGTTCTGCCAATCAGGGCCACGCAGGGGATCGGCTGTCACTCACGCAGACTGACAGGGAGCTGTGCGGGGTTGACTTGGAAGCAGCTGGAGGTTTGCGATGGCGTTTGAAAGGTGCAGTGTCTGCTCCTCAGAGTCCGGCGTGCTGGTGGCTAAACCTGAAGTACCGGTGACACACATGAATGAAGCGGCTTTTAGTGTATGTCCTTTGGGAAAGCACTGGCAGTTCATGTGGAAATGAAGCATTGAGCTTCTTTTCAGTGTGGTGTGTTACCTCTACTGTAAATAATGTGACCGGTTAATCTGCTTGCGTAAAAAGAAAAACCTCTCAATGAGCTCAATTACAGGAGGGATGGATTTCTGCCTGATTTCAAACCAGTAAATGGTACACTCATTTACTGACAGGAGCTTCTGACCCCAAACACATTATTTACACTCCATTGTGCTTTTATCTTGACAGTAATGCCATACTAAAGGATTACCATATTCATGCACCATGGTATTTACATGCTTACAAGTTGCATAGAAGATTTCTCCATCTCTGTTGGAGAATCCAGCTTGGTTGGATAATAACTGGTCTAAACAGGAGATTGTCTGGTTTAAGCTGGTAGACCGTCTTAAATCAAGAACAAACCAGCTAGTTTATTAGCTTGAAATGGTTTACCTATGTAACCCTCATTCCCTGGTGGAGGGAACGGAGATGTTATGCCATGACTACAGACTGGGGACTTGCCTAGAGCCCTGATTCGCTCTGCTGAAGGGCCTGTCCACACGGAGACGCGTTTCGCTGTATACGTATGAATTTTTAATCATATTGGCTTTTCGTCCACACGGATCCGGCGTTTTAGGAGACTGAAACCGCTATTTTTTGAAACCGGGTCCCAAAGTG
>JAUCMU010000151.1:5227430-5245050 GCA_032275025.1 Enteromius treurensis
CGCTATTTTTTTAAACCGGGTCCCAAAGTGGATAAATCTGAAAACGACACCCTTGCGGTTTCGTGTGTACAGCCAATCCGTATATTTTGTGAAACGATGATGTCATCACATCACGTGTCGGCTGCGTCACTCGCCATCTTTGTCTTTTTCTTCTTGGTTCGTATACAGCACGCAAGGTTATGCGCATGCTCAAAGTCTTCTTTTCCGTGTATAGTGTATCTCTATGGCAGAATTACAGCGCCCCATACTGGTCTGACATATATACTACACCGTTTTCAGTGGTTTCGTGTGTACGCAGATATTTCTTAAGACGACGCCATGTTTACGCAATTTTTTTTAGAACAAGGAAAAAAAATTATCGGATAGGGAACGCACTGGCTTCGTGTGGACGGAGTCTAAGAGAAAATGCCAATGAAAATTGGCAAGTGGTTAAACAATCATGAGCCACTCCCCTTTATCCAGGTATAAAGAGGCGTCAGATGCAACCACTAATAGGGTTTGCTGAGGAGCCGAGAACGAGTCCCAGCTTTCAGCAATGGTTCAAGGTTGTGGCAAGCGAACATAACATTTCCGTTCCCTCTATCAGGGAACAAGGGTTACATACAAAAGCGAGACGTTCCCTGTCTGTCTGTCACTAAGTTATGTTGTGACGACAGACTGGGGTCCAATGGAAAATGCCACAACCTGAACCATTACAACCTTGTAGCACTGCAAATGTTGACAAGAGGCCAGAACAGTTGTTTCTGAAGAAGCAATTTTCTACTTCCTGAAGGGATTTCAACCTTTCCCAAGAGGGGCTGCAACCTCTTGTATTTGTTGTACAGTCTGGCAAGACAATGGGGAAGCATACCTTCTAAAAAGGCCACATCCTACCATCGGGAGGTGACATGTGGAACCCTAGTATGGACTGCCCGAAGTGGGGTAGTACAAAATATGATCTTGTCTCTAAGGCAGGTCCTATCCAGGGAAGGAGAGGAAAGACTGGCGGTAGAGATGGACAGAGTACTCTGTCAAAGGAAGACACAGGTTTACCAAGCAAAACCTTATTGTGGAGGATACACATATAGAATTACCCGCAGGGAATCAACTATATGGACATTTAGCCCAGTACAGGGGCTGACCTGCTCCCGGTACTGAGCCTGGCATCAACTGCTCCACCCAGTCTGACTGCCAAGGATGCTGGAGGAATCTCTACCAGGGTTCGCCACCTGGGGAACTTACTGGAAGAGTAAACAGCATTCACATCCCCTGTAAGGGTGAATGGCGCAGCAAGCGTGACACTGGTCAGTTCTTCCCGCCAATTACCTGTTACCCAACACACGGGTAGAAACTGGCTCAACACGAAAATTGTAGTATCCCGCAAAGGTGTTTGGCCCGGGGCTCTGCAAAAAGCTAAGGTGATGCAATCCATAATCCAATAGGCCAGCCTCTGCTTGGAGACAGCCTTCCCTTTCTGCTGACCTCCGTGGCAGACAAAGATATGCTCAGGGATTCTGAAGCTCTGTGTGTGGTCCACGTAAATGCGTAATGCTCTTTTAAGGGACACAGCAATGCCAAGGATCTGCCTCCTCCAGGGGCCGTGCTTGCAGGTTCACCACCTGATCACAAAACGGCGTGGTGGGAACCCTAGGTACGTATTCAGTCCGGGGTCTCAGGACAAGGTGAGTGTAGGCTAGCCCGAACACAAGGCACTTTTCGCTCACCAAAAATGCCTGTAGGTTCGGACCCTCTTGATGGACTTGAGCGCTGTCAGGAGCGCTATCTTACCAGACAGGAACTTCAGCTCGACTCACTCCAGCAGCTCAAAAGGACCTCCCTGAAGGCCAGGACAACAGAGAGCTCCCAGGAGGGCACTAGGGATGTCCTAGAAGGATTTAACCTTCTGGCACCCCTCATGAACCTTACAATAAGGTTGTGCTTTCCGAAAGACCTGCCGTCTACTGCATCGTGATGTGCTTCAATGTCGGCCATGTACACTTTCAAGGTGGAGGGCGACAGCCTATGCTCCAACCTTTCCTGCAGGAAGGAAAGCACAACTCCTATTGTGCATCTTCGAGGGTCTTCTCGTTGAGAAGAACACCAGCTTGCGAACAAATTCCACATCAAAGCATAAAGCTTGCCTCGTAGAGGAAGTTTAGCTTGAGTGATCGTGTCTACCACCGCTTGTGGCAAATCAATTGCCTCGTCCCATCCAGGAGCCACATGTGGAGGTTCCATAGATCTGGACCCAGGTGCCATATGGTGCCGAGCCCCTGAGAGAGGAGGTCCTCCCTCAGAGCAGCCTCGGTCAGGGAAAAATACAGCCGGCAGTGGGAGGACTTGTGAGAGGCAAACAGATCTAACTGAGCCTCTCCGAATTGACTCCAAATTAGTTGGACAATCTTGTGGTGGCTGGCGCCCCAGCCCACCATGGAGGCATCTTTTGTTACCACAACATGCCGCAACACTTGTTCTCTGCACTGGAGAGGTCACTCTTTTCCCAGTTGACCCGAAGCTAGGTCTATACATGTGCACAGCTCCTGCATCAACCCAGGGTCAAAGCCACCCTCATGCAGCTCTTTTAGCACCTTGGCCTGATGTACTTCCAGGATAGCCATGGCGTGCAGGGCAGCCTGGCCTGCAGCACTGTAGACATTAGCAGCTTGAGCTGGGGAATGTCCTCATAGTCCCTGGCTGTTCCGCCATTGAGGGTGGTGAGGATCGAGGGGGGTGGCGAGCGGCTTCTGGCTGTGAAAGTAGCCATCCACGACTTCGTCAACTCCTCATGCACTTCTGGAAAAAAAGGAACCGGAGTGGGCCGTGATCTGCTATCACGGTCAGCACCCAGGATCCAATCTTCCAGTCATGAACGGCTCACGGCGGGCCATGCAAGCATGGCCATCACCTCCGGGTCAGATTCAGCGGTAGCCGTAGCACGCGAAGGTTGAGGAATGCCCGTTCCGCGATGCAGCACCCTTGGACAGCCCTGAACCGGAGAAGTGGCACTCACAGTCACCCTCAGATCCCGGGCCAGGTGGCAGAAGCCTGGCTGGGTGGCAGAGGAGGGTGCCTGCTCATCCCGAAGGATTGCAAGGCGAGATCATAGTGCTGCCAGGGGCATGGCCTCACAATGAGGACATTCTCCCTCCACGAAGGCATCTTCAGCATGCTAGAGACCCAGACAGTGAAGACAACCTCCGTGGCCATCGTTGGGAGACATGTAGCGCATGCACCTGTGAGGACATGGCCGAAACGTCATCTTGAAAAATACGCAAAAAAAACGTGTTCAAAAATTGCTCCTTTGTAAAACACCCAGGGGATTTGCCTGACAGGGAAACCGCTTATCGTGTCGTCAACGCCACAGAGAACAACTTCTGCCTCAGCTTCCTCTTCATTACAGCAAATCTGAGTGGTTGCACCGGTCACCTCTTTATGCTCAGATGAAGGAGAATGGCTCAGGATTGTTTAACCACTTGCAAATTTTAATTGGCCTTTTCTCTTAAGCAGAGCGAATCAAGGCTCTAGGCAAGACCCCAGTCTGTCGTCACGACATAACTCTAAGTGACTGACAGACAGGGAACCACTGTTCTAGGAACTCCATTTGGAGGAACTAAGTTAGCTTCTCACTCAGAATAGTGTCAAAAAATGTCATATAGGAACTACCAGTACATAACTGTAAGCTGATTGGCAAAACACATAAGAAACACCAGCTACTCTGCATTTTTAAAAAGCTACGTAAAAATACCTACTTCATGAACATAGAAAACACCAATAATGGCATTTACCTGTTGTCTACTATGTTGGGTTCTTTTCTGAACCTCAATATGTAACACTGCTAGTCATAAGAAATGTTGCCCAACTTTTTGCTCTTTGATTCATGTAAATTGCGCATTTACATTCAATCTTCATTATCACAAAACGCACAACAAAAACAGCTCAGATCATGGCATCCTCCATTCGCCAGTTGTTGATGTTTGTACCCTCTTCAAAGTTCCTGCTGAAGGTGTGAATGCAACAAGGAAAACAGCCTGAGGGACAAATTGGTTCTCTAGGAAGCACCCTGCTGGCTAGTTCCTAGAACTACTAAGCGGTGTGAAAGCCGCTATTATTGTTGGATGTGAGGTCTACGTAACATTGTAAAATGCATAAATGCTTACTTGGATCATGTGAGGCACCTCAGGAAATTATACAATGGCCTCTGGTCTACTAAATGTTGCCTTCCACTGGCATTGGTACAACCATGACACTTGTTCAAAAATATCATGGCATTAGTGTGGTACCATATTCAGAATACAAAGGTAGAACTGTAGCACTTTAAGTGTGACTTTAAACCTGAGATACACCAAGCTGAAAAAAGTAAATGTAACAAAAAGGATTGCTTGCTTTGCATATCCACCATTCAAGCTCTTCTGGTTTCTCTGTGTGAATGACAAAGTCAGACCACTGCCATCCACTAGTATGGGAGAGTTGTGTTCTCTCACACAAGCGCAGAGTGTACACCCTAGTCAGCCATCAGCAGTAGTCTTTCCAGATTGTTCTGTTTTGTTTTTTTTGTTTGTTTGATTTTTTGCTTTGATGCAGGCTATTTTCCATTTTGGATTTATAATTATTTGAAAAATGTTGAATTTATGTTTCTAAAGGCTTCAATACGCTGTCAAGATCATACACTTACAGACTCTGTAAATAGTGACAAAAGAAATCTAGGCGTCATACACTACCAGACTTTAAAGTTGTTCTGATCACAACAAGCTCATGCATAAACGTGCACCTTGTTGCTAGGAGACACATGACAAATGAAAACAAATGTGTTCTAAAACTGGCTGAAACTATCAAAAAAATTGTATATCTTCCGACTGGATAGAATCAAAATCTCTGACCATCCTATACTTCTCGATTTTCTGTCAGCTCTGTTTTTCCTCAACTAGCATCAACTTCTTCAGACTGTAAAATTGGTGCAAAAATCACATTGTGTATTTCAGGCTCAAGAAATGCATCTGAGAATATAGTGATAAGACCGTTGGAGTGTCTGAAGAAGCTTGCAAAGTCTAGTGTGACTCATTTATCTGTGTCACGTTAGCAAAATTTGAAGTCACATTCAACCTAAGCAGCCTTTTGTTGGTCAACAAGGCATATCTATGTTACCAGTTTGAATCTGTTGCGAAATCTGCAGGAGGAATTTTTCTGCCCTCACCCAAACCTCCTAATGGTGTGGATTTCACCCGTGAAAATTTGCTGAGCAATGGAAAATGTGACTGCACCTTTATTGTTTTCCTTCTCTCTTCTTTATTGTTGATCTCACCGTGAAAATTATCATCTCTACCAGAAGAACAGATGTGTGATGAAAAAAAGAGCTGATATAATGTGTGTTTATCTGGGAGAAGTGCTCCAAAAAGCTCCCAGCCTAAGCCACTGTCTGCTACCCAGAATAAATCATTAATTGGACTGGAAGTCCCAAACAAAACACATAACAGTTCTCCTCCACCATATCCTCTGTTCTTCTGGCACCCAGACGGTTTTTCTTTTGTTACAAAAGTTTCTGGCCTTAACTTAGGCGGAGGTCTGAAGGGAGTCAAATGGCTCACTTGGGCTCAAACACACACTCATGATGAATGAGTATAGAGCTAATTTGGATGCTTTCTTTCCATTAATTAGTTCCAAGCATTCCTCTGTCTCCAGCTCCTCAGAGAAGCATTTGATTCACAAACAGTCATTACAGCTGTAATCAGCTATTTTCTCTCTAAAAACACTCATTGTTTTAAGATGCTATGGATAATTTCAGCAGGCAGAGCTTCTTTCCTTTGTCATTAATGTAATCCTGAATCAAGTATTTCATGAATGAATATGTTCCAAGAGAACAATTGACATTTTCCTCAGCTTACCCTGAGCTCTTTGTACTGCTTTCTGCTGAACTTCAAACACACACATTCCTGTTACGGTGACATTCAGTCATCCATAGACTTAGACTGCCCCCTAGTGAGTCATTCCTTAATGAATGAACATCTGCTCTTGGCAGTATCAGGAAAGACTCTGCAAATAACCTGCTGATTACTTTTTGTCAGAGAATACTATTGTTCAAACGTTTGGGACCTACTTTTGTATTTTTTATTTTATTTAATTCATTCATATTTTTTGAGAAAGGATGTATTGTTTTGTATAAAAATAAAAGCTTTTTTTTAATATTAAGCAGCTGTTTTCAACATTGATGATATTTCCAAATATTACTGTTTATTACTGTATTTTCATCAAATCAATGCAGGTTTGGTGAGAATAAGAGACTTTCAAAAAAAAATTTTACACCAAACTTAATGTATACTTCTGTTCAAGCGTTTGAGATCAGTTGGATTTTTAATGTTTTTTATGAAGTTTATTCTGCTCATCAAGGCTGCATTTATTTGATCCAAAATACAAAAAAAACAAAGTTATATTGTGAAATATTATTTGAATTTAAAATAGAGGGTTTCGGTTCTTTTAATATACTTTAAAATGTATATCTCATTTATATCATCATTACTCCAGTCATCAGTATCACATGATCCTTCAGAAAACATTTTAATATGCTGATTCATTTCTTTTTCTTTTTTTAAGATACTATAAGATAAATAGAAGGTTAAAAGAAATGCATGTATTAACAAAAGGCTTTGTAACAATATACACCACTGTTCAAAAGTTACAGGTCAAATTCTTTCTTCCTTTTTTTTAAGAAATGCATACTTTTATTCAGCAGGGATGTGTTAAATTAATGCAAACTGACAGTAAAGCCTTTTAAACACTATTGTTAGAATTTATTTTGAAATAGAAATGATTTTTAACCTTTAATTCATTATAACAAATTCTGAAAAACGCATCATGTTCCAACAAAATATGAAGTAGCACAATTGTTTCCAGCATTGATAATATAGCAGCATATTAGAATGATTTCTGAAGGATCATGATGATGCAGAAAATCCAGCTTAGCTTCACAGAAATAAATTCTATTTTAAAGTACCTTTAAATAGAAAATCACTTTTTTATATTACAATAATATTTCACAATATTACTGTTGTTTTTTCTGTATTTTTGATCAAATAAATGCAGACTTTAAGAGCAGAAGAAAATTCTGCTAAATCATTACTGATCCCAAACTTTGGAATGGCAGTGTATACATTATACTGGGGAAAATGGTGTACTGTAGAAACAATTTTCGGATTTTGCTTGTAAATTGCTCAAATAATTAAAGAAATGCAAGTAGCATTAAACTAAGTGTGAGATTTTTAGTAAAAAGATACCTATATAGTATAATCTTCTAAAACACACAATGATTTGTTTTATTTACAACTTAAACAAGTTAAAAAGTGTTCTTTTTAGTTTAATTCTCAAAGGTCTTGGCCCGTTAGTCTACAAAACTAAAGCATGACAGTAATAGAGACCTTTTTCAGCATGACCAGCATTCAACCGCTTCCAGAGAAAATGCTCTTGGTCTAGTGAATGACCTTTTTAACTACTCCTGTGAAGGTGGTTTACTTTTTATCACCTAATGGGATCTGAGATTGGACATCCATGCTCCCATTTTCTTTCTATACAATGACATCCGCACTGCAGATGTACGATTGCAATCACGACCGAATGACCATTTGACTGAGATAGATGTATTTCCTTTCTCCATTCTGATGCAGTCTAAATTGAATGTGTTAATAAGAAGAGATCTTATCTGCTTGTATTGCGCAGGGACGTGTAGGACGGTTCACGGACTCCTGACAGGAAGGCCCATTGTGTTCGGCCACACCACAAGACGTGATGAGATCGTATCCAGTCCTGTGTACAGTGCCAGGAGTGCGTTCGGTGTTATCTGCGACAGACTGCTGTTTCTACAGGACGGGAATGTGAGGTTAGTGTATGTGGAGCAGCAGAAACAGAGAACAAACACCTGAGCTGACTGTTTTCTTCATGTGAGGGAATATGGATTTGATCTTGACAGACTTCATGTTCATGTCTGTTTCGGTTAGACCACAAAGGCAGATAAAAGACAAGGCACCGGGGCAGACAGGGATGCTTTCACTTTTTCTGGCTGGGTTTATTGATCATTGTACATCATGCAGAGCTCAACATCTTAGGCTGTTTAGAGAGCCCCTTTCTGAGAGGTGGGGGCAGAGTCTGGCTTTTTGCTTCTAGTAACCACAAATGCTCCTGCAGGACTCCCCGATGTGAAGCTCTGTCTGGATCAGGGCTGTACACACATTCTTCCATCCTGCTGACCACAAATACCTATATCGCATGTCCATTTTCTCAAAGGAGCATAGGTGCGTTCATGAGAATTATCGTGAATATGAGGATATGCAAATGCATTTACGTCCTTGTAGAACACGCAATAACATTTTTTTTCTGAAATGTCATTCAGAAACATGTGCAGGTTTAGTTCTCATAATATTTCTGTGATATAAAACATATAAATATTACTATTCAAACTATTCATTTTTTGCTTATTTTATTGTGCTTATTAAATAGATTACACTGATTCACTGTGTTGCAACACATAAAAAAGTCATTTGAAAGTCACGTCACTCCAAGAACATCACATCTCTGGTTGTCATCTAGTAATGATGGTAATTATGACATGCCATGAAACACCTTTCATGGTGAGTCACCTTTAAGTATGACAATTTAGCTGTCATGTACATTCTCTAACAGTGGTTCTCAAACTTTTCAAGGCTAGTCACTCATTTAATTCACATAGAATATGTTGTTTTACCATATTTATTTTGGCAGAGCTGGGTAGTAACTTACTGATTACATGTAACCTGGATTACATAACCAGATTCCAAAAACATGAACAATTGTAATAAGATCATTGGATCATAAAATCATTGGATCAACATATTAACAAATTAATATATCAACATATTATTATTTTTATAATTTTATTATTATTTTTAATTATTACTCAATTGGCTATTTATTTATTACAATATGTATTATTATAAATATTAAATATATTTTAATTACATTTGTCAAGATAACCATTTAAACCCCTAATAATTATTATTAATAATAGTAATAATAATAATTATGATCTAATAACAGTTAAGCATAATCTTGAGCAGATCTGAAAAGTGAATATACATTTTCCTGTACATTACAAGTATCATAAAATCTAAATTCACTAGTAGCAGTTGATTTTAGTATTTTATTATTTTATTTTTACTTTCTTTAAACAAAATATTGTAGAATTTTAACATTGGACATTCATCAGTTAGTGGCCATAATGTGAAAATAATTATTTGCTTATCGATATCGACACACAGATGCAAAACGTAGTTTATGCATCTGAGACTTCCATGCACAATAAAAATTAATGAATGTAAAAATGAATATAGATGAGAATTTCAACAAAACCACAAATGACAAAATGTTAATTTGTTATTGAGTCTTCATACATACCAGTTCCATCTGTTCAACATGAACATATATGAAATGAGTGTCTTTTCTTCTCTGCATGATTGGGTGGTAGCCCAACAGGTGCCTGTTAGATAGTTGAATCATTTAATAAAAGTCCATGAAAGACTCTGTTGTACCAATGACTGTGCTTGCGGTGAGAATTTGAGAGAGCATATACTGTACAGATGTGAAAGAGAAAGAGAAAAATTGATTTCGGAATAGATGGAGTGATTGAGATCGAATAAACTTGATCCCCTTTTGTGTCCTGCACAGAATCTAAAATACCAATCATTTCTCTGGGTGGCTCAAGTCATTCTCCCCACCGGACTCCGTAGGATTAAATTGATTTTTACCTCCTTTTTTCACCCTCCCTTCTCCCTAAAATTGCAATTTGCTGGTTCAGATGGATTACAAAGAGGAAAATCTCCACTGGAGAGAGACAGGATCCACGCTTTCCCACTAGGCACAGCAATAAGAACTGGAGCGCACAACAAAGAGTTGAGCGAAATGAGCTGCGTGATGGACAGCACACGCTCGCTCAACGGGACAAAAGCCTTCATAATGACCAGTTGACAGGCAGACAGCCATTACTGCACACACAAAGCAGTGATAAGATAAAACAAATCTGTAACTGTCCTGTCATAGAAACCGGCCCATTGTGAACTGGAAATGATAAGATTTCTTCTCCCGCTACTCTCCACTCATCCTCACCCTCGACACCCGCACACTAACGCAGTTTTTCTGTTTTTTCACCCTTCTTTTGTGTGGCTTGGGAGAAGGCAGCTGCTTTTCTATTCTCCTTCCTCCCATGTGGGAAAAGAAAGAGCGAGGATTGAAATAGCGCACAGAGATAGAAACGGTTCTTAAACTGCTTTTAGAAAAAAGAGACAAAGCTGGGTTGTTTCCTTTTCATTATGATTACAGTATAATTCAAGATTGACTGACCATCTCCCACCTTCACGCTCTTCCTTATTTCATCCTATTTTGTGCGCTCTCAATGACAAACTAACACGAAAACACACTAACAGAGTCATTTCTACACATTCGTGGATATATGAATGCTGCCGGCATCTTTGAGTCTTTAGTTGGATATTCCAACAAGACACAGTTTTATAAAGAGAATAAAAAGCCCATCTGGACAAACATGAGCGTCCAAGAAAAACAGGTTCTTGTTGTCTGGCATCTTGGAAAGGTTCAGCTGCATATGCCATCAAACTGTTACTGTCAAAACCTTGGTCTGACCCATCGCTTGATGAGTCACCTAATAGCTTTTTAACCAGCTTGCGTTCTTCAGTGGCCACACTCACATCAGCCTGGATTGTGTTTGTCTGTGCTCTTTTCACAAATCATGTCCAGAAAGCTTCTACTTATTGGATTTATTAGGATCTTATTGTTTCTCTGTCATCCTGGTTGATAGTTACCTTTAAATCTTTAGATGATAAATTAGGAATACACAACCTAAATTGAGCATGTCTTGCCATTAAAGGTTTTTAAAGCCATAGATATATATACAATACAGGTCACAGATAACATGACTGCCAGATGCTAAATAAATACAACAAAATATATGTTGAACTAAAAGAAGACTGAAATTAGTGTGGAATACACAGGAGGTCACTAAGATTTAGCTGCAGTGCATTAATAACATGTATCCACAAGGAGGCGATACACATTTTGAAATAAACAAACAGCTGTACAATACATACACTGGTGTGATATTGCACTGATAATACAGTATCAAAGCAATACATTCACTTATAGAACAAAGCAATAATATAGACTGTTACTTTAGTCTGTTTGATGGTCTCGGCAATAACTCAACAAGTGTTGTAAATTGATACAATTTTCTATGTTTTTAAAAACGGTTTAGATTCTTAAACTCCAGTTTAGTCACGTCTGAACTGTCTTTCTCTTTTTATCTAGATGGCTGTTTTCTTCAGTCATTCTGCAGCAATTGATGACAAATATTGCTATTTTTGTCTTTGTACTATATTTTTATTTTGTACAGATAAGTTTGTTATATATTTTTGAAAATTCTCATATTTTGTCATATTTTCTTATTTTATCTATAGCTAACTATACTAACCCTTATTTTATTCCACTATTTATTTATTGTTAAAAAAAATTGTTTAAGGTTACGGGTGGACGTATAAGCATTTCACTGCATATAATACTGTGTATGACTGTGTCTGTGACAAATAAAATTTGAATTTGAAATTTGAATTTGAAATAATGACAGGTAAGTTGCCTAAACGCATACAATATGTGTTTTTTAATCTGGTACAAAGTCGGTCTTGTTTGTGAATTTATATGCACACATTTGATTCACTTTTCCCCAAACATTGTTTAGATGACAAAGAAAAAGTGGCGAGGGGCGAGACAAAAAAAAAAATCCTTATTTGTAAACGAATACAAATGTAACGGCCGGATCCACTAAGTATTTTTTACTTTTACAGTAATTAAAAAATAAAAAAAATGGATGCGCGCGGCATGTGATGTCATGTGATATGTGGTACTTTTCTCAGCGTTGTCAGATTGGACCAATCACGGTCTTATCTAATTACTTGGTTAAACATAAATGTATAGCTTAATTTGTTTTGGGGTTACCATTCCTTAGAACTAAAATTGACTTAAAATATATATTGTGAACTGTTAGTAAAACAAAAACATGTTTATTTTGAATGCGATTCAGCGAGGAACTTGCTTTTCTGAGCCGCCGGGCGCCCCCTGGAGCAAACTTGTCTTTGTTTTTTTATTTGCCGCACGAGAACTATTCTTTCACAACACCCAACAGAGTAAAACGGCCTTTTCAGTGTTTAAAAGCGTCAGCGTTTTCATTTAACATCCGAGCCACATGACCACAATCTATCAGTCATGTGAACGCTGCCCATACGACACGCACGCAGACGGCGTTTCCCGTTTTGCAGCTGAATACAGACGGTCGGTATAATCATTAGAAATCCGTGCTCGCGCGCACATGCACTTTTAAACCCTTGCAAATTGATAGACTGCCGTACACTTCAATGGAATAATGCATGCATTCAGATTGTATGTTCAAGTGCCTATTCTTTTATACGAAGTCAAACAATGGCTAACAAGTACTCTAAAAGACACATGAAACAACAGAAGGCACTGGGAGGTGAAACTGAGCAAGCATCACTTGCACTGAATGTAGAGGTAAGAATGGCAATCATGTAAGTGTCGGTTAATTTCTCAGAAAGTTTATTGGAAGGATCTATTACACATGAGTGTCTTTGTATGTTCTTTTTTCTTTTCTCTCTATTCATCAGAAGCAAAGACAAGGCCAAGTGGATGTGGTCTCTGGGTCAGCATGGCAGGGCTTCAGGAGGAAAGTGTGTCTGCTGGTGCCTTACATGTGGCCCAGGGGAAGTGTGGGGCTGCAGGCTCTGGTGATTGTGTGTGTTGGGCTGCTTGGACTTGAGCGGGTCATCAATGTGTTTGTACCCATTTACAGCAGGAATATAGGTGAGACTGGACTCATCTGTGCTTCTCCCAAATCAATTTCATACAAGTGTAGCATATATTAAATCAACAGTAGGGCCAAAAATGTCCAACCCTAAAACGACTTTGACGTATTTTATAATGCTTGGTTCTATGCCTATATAAATATTATATATTTTAGCAATTATTCAGACAGCATAGCAGCTGTATTCTATTCACTGTGGTGAAAGGTGAACGTTTATATAGTGTTTTTAAATGAGAAATCACCTATTGACTTTAAAGGACTTTTTCCAGATTTTTTGATAAATAGTTATAGAAAGGAACATAATTTATATGAGATGGAAATGTATTTGCAATTAAATTATGACTTTGCTTTACTTTCACTTTTGATCTGTTTAATGCATAATCTGCAAAATCAAAGTATTAATGTCTTTAAAAACAAATCTCGTTGACTGAAACATTTTCAATGGTAGTGTGTGTATCAGAATGCGCACTGGCATATAGTAGTTATTGAAATGATTCAAATAAAGAGTCCAGCCGCCAGTTATTGAAATGTGCTCCAGCAAAAAAAAAGAAAATGGGTTCTAGTAAAAAAAATTTACTGAAATATTGGTATTGAATATTGTTTAGGTATGTGGTTCAGAGAAAAAAAATCTTCTTGAAGGTAAAAGAAAATACCCCTGAAAGTAATTTAAAAGGTTAAGATCTGGCCCTTTAAAAAAAATAAATAAATAAAATAAAATTTGCTTTGCCACTTATGACCAGTAGAGGACAGCAGCTTTCAACATTTGTCCTGTTACCTGGGAAGGCGAGAGATGCTAAACCAGCAATTTTGTCTTGATGTGAAGATCAGAAGCTTTTTTTGTGTTTGCAAAAATGTGTTTAAAATGCATGAATCTGTACCAAGGTTTTAAATTGGTTTAAAAAAGATAACCTAAAATCATTCTGATGTAGAATTTGTATTGTTAGAACCATATATAAAGTCAGTTTTTAAACATGTCAAGCGTGTATGTGCGTGAGTGCTCTTATGCTTGTGAAGTCGGATTTCCCCTCCCTGGGCAGTTTTCTCAGCCCGTTGTTGTTGTGGGCCAGCTGGATGGGTGAGCAGCCCCCAAAACCTCTCAGAGAAGTCAAAGCCTTTGGTTCACATAAGCCAAGAAGTATCGAACTTTTACAAAAGAAACGTGGGACAAAACCCAACTATGCTAATATCTACTGTGGCTCGAGACTTTGTTTCCACACTTCATTCTCTGCCTCTTTTTTTTTTTTTTTTCTACTTTTACCCCATTTTTGAAATTCCCGTCTTGATTCATTTATTCATTCATGCTCTTATCTTCCTCGTTCTTTTAAGTGTACGTTGTTCATTTGATCTCTTCCTGAAGTCGTGGTGTGTATGTGCTTCATTATCAGAGACAAGTAACAGCTTTGCATTTGGAGGCACATGAAAGCGGCGCTGGGAGAAAAGTGAGCTTTTGTGTGGCAGAGAGAGATTGAGAGCGGTAATAGGGGAGGTCACCAACCCTGCCAGTCACGATTAGGGGGCATTAGGGGCTTTTAGCCGAGTTAACACGCTGGTACAAGGGCCTTTTTGTCCGCAGCTCTCTCTGCCCCCATGCCAAGGATAAAAATCAGCTCTCTCACCATCCATTTCTACGCCCCCAGCTCAACCGAGAGAGGAAGAGAGTTTTTGCTTTTGCCCTTGGCATTTTCTTGAATTGTTTTGATTTTTGTTTTTTTGTTTTTGTTCAGCCTTCCACCTTTTCTTTCCTCATTCGATTCCGAGTGCACAATCAAAACGGCCATGAATGTAAATGAATTAGATTGAGGACCTTTCTCAGCTCCCAGAACAGACCAGTGTGTTCTCTTTAGATGCATTATGCTGTAGCTCCTGGCTCAGACTGCATCCTTTTGCAGGGATTTTTTTTTTCCCTGTTTGTTTTGTTGCGGGTTAACGTATAAGTCAGTGAGATGGCAGGTTTGGGCAGCTGTTAAATTTTGGTATATTGAACTGAAGTCATGTGGTTAGTCATGACTCAGGATGTTAAAGTTTATAGTCTATGTGTGATTAAAGGGAAGATGCTCTGCACACGCTCATTAATAGGAACACAGCAGAAATGTGTTCACAGTATGTGCTTCCTACACAGAGCCTTGGGGATGTACATACAATTAAAACGATGGTTAAGCAAAAATCTTACTGTTCAAAAGTTTGAGGTCGGTAAGGTTGTTTGTTTTTTATAGTAGGTCTTTTGAACATTCTTTTCATTAGAGAATCATGAAATAATACCATAGTTTTTACAAAAATATTAAGCACCACAGCTTTTTGGCCATTGACCAATTCAACATATGACTTCTGAAGGATCATGTGTATTTTTTTATTTATTTATCCCTGAAACAAAACAATGATCACATTTTATACTAGGGGGGCTTAACTGTGTACATCCAAAAAGTAGTACAATGCACTTATTCCAAAAAACTTTTGGTACTTTTGAGGTAGGATAAGGGTAAGAAAGTCATATACACCTACAGTAGGATGGCTTGGAGGTGAGTAAAATGCTGCAATTTTCATTTTTGGGTGAACTATTCCTTTAAGGTGTAAGGCAGTGGTAACATTACCAAAACAATAACATGTGCCAGTTGAGCCAGCACAAGTAAATTCATTCACACTGTATTTTTGCAATTCTGATATTCTAGTGAACCAGCTGTCAGCGACAGAGCGCTGGAGAACCCTGGCCTTCACGGTCTGTGTTTACGTCCTCCTTAAGTTCTTGCAGGGCGGAGGGGTAGGTGAGGGTTGAAATTCAAAGTAATATTGTAAGCTTGTTTTTTTTCTGTACTAACCATTAACTGTCTCTCTTTCCATTCAGGGACATCAGGGTTTGTCAGTAACTTGCGCAGCTTTCTGTGGACCTATGTCCAGCAGTACACCAGCCGTGTGGTGCAGGTCCGTCTTTTCGCTCACCTGCATAACCTCTCTCTCCGCTGGCATCTGGGCCGCCGCACCGGAGATGTCCTGCGCAGCATTGACCGTGGAACCTCCTCAGTCAACAACTTGCTAAGGTCTGATGTTTTAACGAACATGGTTAGTTAAATAAGCGAAGGAAACTGGTTGACAATGTTTTCCCATGTTTAAGTGCTCTTTGGTTTATTTTACAGCTATATTGTTTTCAGCATTGTACCCACTATTGCGGACATCATCATTGCCATCATTTATTTTGTGACGAACTTCAGTGCCTGGTTTGGCCTCATTGTTTTCATTTGCATGTTTCTCTACCTCAGTAAGTGCAGCACAAACACTTTTATTTTCATATTGTGGATGCTGATAGATTAAAATATTAACAATTGCAATATTCTTGTATATTGCGATTAGCAAATACGAGTACGCTGCTGTTTAAGTTTGAAAATTGTGAGGCTTATTTAATGTTTTCAGTACTGTGAAATCTTATTAGAATTTAGTAACGGTTTTCTAATTCAATTTACATGAAAATGTCATTTATTTGTGTATCACAAAGCTGAATTTTTATCAGCCGTTACTCTTTAGAAGTCATTCTAATATGCTGATTTAATGCTCGAGCAACAGTATCAGTGTTAAAAAATAGTTATGCTGCTTTTTGAAAAACGTTTATAACATGCATCTCTAACTTTTGATCAATTGAAAATGTACTTTCAAAATAAAAGTATTCTTAAGATTTTTTTTAAGTAAATATTCCGGATCCTGATGTCAGTACACAGCACTGTTCTCAAGTATAGTTTCACAGTAATAATTTAGAAATTGTTACTGCATGTTTATATATGATATTATAGACAGCAGGCACATTTCTATGTCTAGTTCAGTTTGACGTTCGTTTTCAGCCATCACCATCATTATCACTGAATGGAGGACCAAGTACAGGCGGGAAATGAACACACAGGACAACATTGCCAAATCAAAAGCAGTGGACTCGCTTCTCAACTTTGAAACCGTAAGTGACAAAATGCAATAGCCGAGTTGCCCTAGATTGCCCTAGAGTGTTTTTAACAGTATGAAAATTTACGAAATCTGTCTCTATTCAGGTCAAGTACTATAATTCAGAGAGCTTTGAAGTCAGACGCTTTGAGGACGCTATCCTGAAATATCAGGTAATGGCCATCACTTTACCTGCTTGGACTTTGTAAGCTGCTGAGTGGAAAGATGCCGAGTTGGATTCTCTTTGTGTTCAGGCATGCGAATGGAAGACCAATGCTTCCCTGGCTCTCCTGAACCAAACTCAGAACCTGATTATTGGATTGGGCTTGTTGGCTGGATCCCTGCTTTGTGCATACTATGTTACAGTGGAAAAGTTTCAAGTACAGTAGTATACAATATAAGTAAGAAAACTTATTTTTTAGTGTTGGTCTTGAGCATATTTTTGTTGTTCATGCTCTGCAATAGGTTGGTGACTATGTTCTTTTTGGAACCTACATTATTCAGCTCTACACTCCTCTTAACTGGTTTGGGACATATTATAGGTAAGCTTAGAATATGATATGTGGCCACATTCATTCATTATTGTTCCTGCTTATATATTTACAGTTTTGACAATTATCACTTTTTGGTTTGTTTTCACAGGATGATCCAAAGTGCATTTGTTGACATGGAGAGCATGTTTGATCTGCTAACTGAGGAAAAAGAGGTGAGCCCACGGTTTGGTTTGTATCATGGTTTGTTTTCTGGCCACGGTAACGGTTCGGTTTCGATACATTAATATTACTGTACAGTACTGTATGTGAGCTCTAACATAGCGGGAGGTCA
>JAUCMU010000151.1:5246131-5262046 GCA_032275025.1 Enteromius treurensis
CCCAAACGAACCGCACCAAGTAGGAAAACAAACTCTAGTGCGATTCAACCAAACTAAATGAGGCAGGTGTGAAAGCATCCTTAGTTAGCATTCCAAATCCAAAACACTTCTGTTCATCTTCAAAACGCAATGCTGCCTCTTAATTCAGATGCTGTGACCTCCAGAGGTCGCATTAGAAGGCTGCACACATCATTTAAGGATGTCGTATTTAAGAAAAGTAACTAAATTACTGTAATTCCTTGTAATGTGTAAAATAATAATTTCCTTTTTACTTTGCAATTTAATGGTTAATTTTCTAAAATGATTAATAATAATAATAATAATAATAATAATATAATTGATAAAATGTAATTAACATTTGCAAGTCTTAAAAAGTCTTTATTCACCCTTTTACAGTTTAAAGCCTTTAAAAGTTCTTCATTGTCTTCATTAACTAAATTCATTTTAAATTTATGTAAAAGACGTCTTATTTTGCCATTTTGCTTCTCAAGTGTATTGATTTAAGGATTTTTAGACATTTGCACTTAAAAACAAGATGAAAATATTAAGGAAGTTGCACTTTTATTTTAAGTGTGATCAGAAGTTACTGAAATAGAATTGTTTGGATGAGAAAAGTATTATGATCTATTGGTGTATTGCGTTCCCTTCAGTTTATTGTTAAAATTGCCTTTACTTGGTCGTAAAAAAAAAAAAATCTGTGGATTTGAGTCATATGAATATGACAAAATTTGCAAACCAAAATTCCTTCCAGGATGTAGAGAAGTGAGTTAACCGAGTTCACCTTTGCATCTCAGGTCGCATTGTTGCCTATGTATATTTCTCTTCCTGTTTGAAAAGTTACCATGATTTCATGCACAAGGGAAGCTGCATTTTTTATATGTCTAGTCTGCAGCTATAAATAACATTTTAAGATTATACCAGATATCTCTCTCAACCACCTGCGTGTCTGCTGACCCCAAGGTTGAAAACCTCTAATGTAGGGTTGGAATAGTGACAGGGCTGATGTTAGTGAGCAAGAGTGTCTGACTGACGGAAGAGGGCGAAGAGCTTGCATTAAAATGTGAAAAATTAATTTCCTACCAAGCTTACGTCAGACAGTCTGTTCAAGAAGAATGAGTTTTAATCTCAGAGTGCTCTTGGTAGTGATTGATAATGAACAATGTTGGAATTGGTGTCTTGCATTTAAATGGTGAAACTCTTTCGAGCACATGCAGCGTAAAACGTTTGTAACTTCTAAATCCGTGAGACTTTAGTGCTTTTCTCTGACACAAACCTGACTCTGCAGTTTACCTCGCTGATTAGCCGCAGGAATACAAATGCTCGTACAGCGTAGAGCAGTGTGTAACAGTAGCCTGTTTGAGGTGATGTTATACCAAACCGTCCGAGCTGTCTCACTGTTAACTACAATGCAGTGACAGCAGTGATGTAAGATGCAACCATAGATCATATAACCTCCACTACTCATGACAAGGTTCTAGGAATATGATTTACTATTGCCTCTTATTTCCAAGTAAACCTGCCCCCTGTGAATTATTCATAGTGAGAGAGACTTAAATTATGAATATGGAGCTGTAAGCTGCTTTTACTCCAGTGTCCTGGGGGAGATGGTGGCCTCTTACACAGCGCTGGTCTCTGCTCAGAGCTGCTAGATTCACTCCTGGGCTCCTGGTCTGATCCAGGACAGAAGTTGTTACCTTTGCTCACATGCATACGTAGCATGGCTTAGCTCCCAGGTATATATTAAGCAAATCTTTAAAAATGTATAAGAAGTTCAAATTTAGTTTTATAGGTAAACCAAAGGTTTTTCAGCCTTTTATTTTGATTTTTAAGAGGAATACTATTATAAAATGTTATAATATTTATTAGTAATTAACCATAACATGAGTTAGTTGGCCTTAGTTGTAATTCTTTTAATAATTTTATGCCTTCATTTTAAAACCAGAAAAAATTCTATAAACAACACAGAATTGGAAAAAAAATCATAAGACTACTTTAAGATAAAAGTGAATAAATTAAGTTGTTTTATAAGTTAAAAAAATTAGACCTGCTAAAACACAGAATTTGGTAGCAATAAAAAATATGGTGAAAAAAATAAAACATTTCATAGGGCCCTAAACATGTAATTTTTGTAAAACTTAATAAATTGATGTGAAAATGTATATGTTTCATTAGTTTAATTAATTCGACATGCTTTTTGATTAATAAAATTGAATTGAACTATTAAAAAGGAGTCCAGAAAAATTTAATTCGAAAAAAAAAAAAAAACGGAATTTGGAGGAAACTTATGTGTGTATACATATATAGATATTTACATATATTTGGACTGAGGTACTGTGTCGCTTTTATATATTTATATAAAAAAAATGTATTTCGTTTTGGTACTTTAAAAGTCACAGTACCTCAATCCAAGTTCAGGAAACATGGTTTATGCAACCTCCTGTCTATTTCTCCTCTTAAGGGAGTTGAGATAATCGATTGGCTGAGAGTGTTAAGAGATGGAAGCTGTGGTTTGTCATTTAAATGGAGGAAGCACTGCTGACAAGCTGTGCTGGCACACAGACTAGGAGATGGAAAGGAAGGACAAGTAAATAGTTGTATCTCCCTTGTCCTCTCTTACACATGCATTCACAGCCTCTCCAGTATCATGTCAAAGCTATGAGAACCGCAACCCAGCGTCAAGCGACCGCTTTCACACTTGCACACGATGGCCACACATTCCTGCTGCGTTAATGTGTTCGGAGCGCAGCAGGAAGCATGAGCTAGGTCAGCGTGCCAGTACACTCATAGGGAGTAAGCGCTTTCTCACAGTGCAGGCATGAGGGGAGATTTACTTTTATAGAGCAGCTGTCATCAGTTCAGCATCTCATCCCTCTCACTACTGGCCAGATCGAACTCATTAAACTCACTGGAACATTAGCCTTTGGACTCCTAAAGCATGAGCTGGCAAATGAATAGATCTTTCGCCAAGTATTGCGCTATAAAGTATGTTGCGTGAAATTGCATAACTGTCCATGAATGTGAAATATTTATTGGATTGACTTGCACTTTGTGATTTTAGGGACTCGTTCAGACAAGCATCAAAAATCAGTGTTGATTTTTAGGTGCTTTTAAATCAGATTAAGATCAGATGCTTCTCAGTCTGATCAGATTTAATGTGGAATTTTTGCCATTGGTTGTGCAATGGGTTGTTAGGTCAGGTGTTGCAACAAGAACACTTTACAGCTGAAGTCTCACGCATAGTGCGTCACGTGTGCATTGTTACTGTGACAGTCACCATGTGCAAAGAAAAATATAGTCTAAACATAAATTGTTTGATGTCAAAGGCTTAAAAAGGGCTCTTTTTTTTAACCAAAAAGAGTTATGAAAATAAGAGAAAGACTAAATAAAAAATAAAATGATCTAACCAGAAGTCTGTTACGCACATTTACATGTATTTTTAAAGTTAATTGTTTATTTTGCAACTAAAAATAAATTATTTACCATGTCCTGGTTGAATATTCTCAACAGAAAACACATTTATGTGTGTTCTGCATCAAATGCAACGGGGTGCTAACACACAAATCTGATGCATTGTGTATTTTAGACCTGGATCGAAAATCTTGTATACATTTATCAGTGGCCTTTTGTGGGTGGGAGCAGGACAAAATGTATTTTTTGTTTTATGTTTTAGTTTTTTTGGAGTAATGTCACTTACCTATTTTAAAACCCAGTTTAACTGCCTATTTTTCAGAAAACCTTTAGATTTTTCTTTTTCTTTATATACATGTGTATACTGACTGTGTATATTTATTTTGTATATATAAAGACACATCTATGCATGTATTTAAGAAAAAAATTATTTTACAATAAATATATTTATATTTGATATCATTTATATGAATATAAATGTATACATGTAAGCATTTTCAAAATATATACTGTATGTTTGTGTATTTATATATACATATTAAATATGCACAGTACACACATATAGTATGTAAGCAAAAACTTTTATTTTGTATGTGATTAATCGCATAATTAACAGCACTACTTGAAATAAATGCATGCTTCATATCAGCTATATTTCATAGATTCCCTGTAATTTAAGAAGTAGTTGTCTTCATGACCAAGCATTTGTGCAACAAATCTTGTGATATTCCAGTGATCAGTCACAGGATACAGATAGCGAGAAACATCTGTTTGTCATTCTTCATGCTCATTTACTCAGGTAAGCGCTTTGGCAGAAATAAAAGATCAAAATTTGAGTCCCATGGTCTTTGAATGCTTAGATTCCTAGAGGCTGTTTTCATTCTGGTGCTGGTCACTGATTCCTCATTCTCAATGCTGCGTTTGATGATGAGCGCTGCACGTGACATGGGAATCCATCCTCTCAGACGACGAGAGGAAAGTATGACTCAGAAATATCAGAGCTATTTCTCATCGACTTCACAGCTGAATGAGTGTTGCTGTATGAATGCCGTCGCTGAAATAAACGCACAAGCGTTCCTTGAATTTCCTGACTCGTGAAACAAACAAACTTTTCAAACGCAAACAAGATGGAGCATGAAACATGAAAGCTTTCGAATAAGAGATTCTGAGGGTCGTTAATGTTTCTTTTCAAAGTGGCTTTTGATAGTAGAAAATGTAAAGTTGTTTCCCAGCGTGTTTTAGGAAGGACTGGAATGATGTTTCCGCTGGGGCTCATTGATCTTGTAAGCGATGGGAGCAGAGCAGCACAGACACGATACTGACAGCTGACGGGCCACATGTTCTGCTGCGCGCACACACGCGCACAAGTACATCATTCAACTTGATTGATGGCGCTGCTCGCGATTTAAAGCTGTTTCTGTCATTCTAAAAATGTGCTTGAAGAGGAAGGTTCATTTCCGTATGTTACCTTCAAGCATGTGTGTGTTCATGAGAACACCAAAGCGCAGACGTCCTTTAGATTTTTAGATGGTTTTCACAGGTTATGAGATTAATGCCGTTCAAAAGTTTGAGGTCAGTAAGCTTTTTTTTAAGAAATGATGTTATTTTATACTGCACAGAGGCATAAAATCAGAAGTGACAGTGAACACATTAATAAAGTTTTCTATGTTAAATAAACTATTCTTTTGAACTTTCTATGCATCAAACAATCCTGAAAAATGTAACACAGTTTCTATTAAAATAAGAAGCAGTACAGCTGTTTTCGACATTTGTAAGAAATGTTTCTCAAGCAGCAAATCAGCATATTAGAACGATTTCTGAAGGATAATGTGGCACTAACGGCTGGTAACAATAGCCTTACCATGACAATCATTTTAATTTAAAATATATTAAATTTGAATATATATATATATATATATATATATATATATATTAATTTTGAATTCTCATTTGAATTCTGCCAAAGGCATTCAGAATATATGTGCCACCTAAATAATAACTAAAAGTAAAGCAAGATATTTTCAGTTGAAGCAGTTCAAGCATGCATTTTAGTCTGTATTTTGTGCCTTTTTTTATCCTCTTTTAAAACTATTACTTATTCTAAAAAGTGCTCTTTAAATACACGAAAGTTTATAGAAATAGTTTTGACTTTAAAAGTTTTTTTCTTTTTTTCCTCTGCATTATTGCCGCTTGATTATTACTGATGAGATCATAGACAGTGGCAGCTTTAAGAGGCTGTATTCAGACTAATGTACAGATCTCTTTAGATATATCAGATGTTTTGCTCTGCTCTGAAAACATAACTGACGGTGTGCACACCAGTTTCTAATAAAAGCATTTGAAAATGCAAGTGCATTAAACCACAGCCGCTTCAGGACAAGCACAAAGCGCGCATGACTGTCAGTGATAAAGTCTGTCAGCGCACAGGTTTCCTGCATCTAATACCAATGCATTCCAAACGGTATATAAAAAACATATCTAAAGTAAAACACGACGGATGGAAGCACACACAGTAAAGCAACGTGCACGTGTCTCAGCGCAAATTCTGTGCAAATCCTGGTGGCAGAACTGTTCTCCCTGCAACTGTTGTCTGGGGTTAGATGTTCTTCCCCCAACACCTACAGAGCCAAAAGCTACCTTTCTCTGCCTCCTCTGTCAGATCCTTTGTTGCCCTCCTTAGCCTCCCTCCGGTCACTCCTGCTTCCGTCAAGAGGCGTATAGTTGACAACCCAATAAAGCCTCGGCATCCGACCTCCACTGGGAAGCTGGTAGTCTTTCAGCCAGCCTCCCAGCACTCAACAACAAGCTCTGAGTACTTGGCCTTCTTCCATTCAAAAGCGGCCTCAATCCCCTCCTCTAGTGGTACAGTGAGCTCCCTCAGCTCGAGAACCAACCTGTTCTTTTTTCGCATGTTGCCCAACTGTATGGACTGAAATGGCAGCTGCAGCATGTTTTTTTCAAAGAGACCAGTTTCGGATAGGCACCGTGGCAGCCCCAACCACTTTCAGATGAATGAGTTGGCTTTTCCATCCATTTGATGAAGGAATCTCACTCATTTTCAGGGGCCACATTATACTCCTATACAGTATGAACTGGTAGCACCAGACATTAAACTTCCCAGGGAGTTGGCTTTGGTCGATCCTTGCCCTTCCGTCAGAAAGCTGCTTCATGACGGTTTTCCCCATCTGTTTGTCAGATAGCTCTGCAGTGTACTGCCTCCCCCGGCTTTTGAAGGGTTGCTCTGATAGGAGTGGGATTTTTTCCCCTCCAATGACAAAGATGGTATTGTCATCTCTGACTCCTCACCTGAGGGACAAGTTCCGAGACTTGGAGGGCTTGATCTTCATTCTCGCCCATGACATCAATTCATCCATTCTATTCAGCAGTCTCAATGTACATGCTGCTGTCTGAAGGAGGCTGATGACATCATCCATGTAACTCCTCAGTGGGGGAAGCCTCTTACCAGTTGAGAGTTTAATCCCCCCAACCACTTGCCTTTGCCTCGATGAGGATTGTCTCAAAGGCTGCTACAAACAGTATTGGGGAGATGGTAGACCCCATCGCGATTCCTACTTCGAGCTGCTGCCATCCAGTGGTGAAATCCTGGAGCGAAAAGCACATCTGCAGTTTACTAAAGTACTGTGCTACTAGGTTCTTGATGCAGGTGGGCATGTGGAAAAATTCCATGGCATAGTTCACCAGCTGATGTGGTACTGATCCGTATGCATTGGCAAGGTCAAGCCAGATGACATGCAGGTCGGTTGTCTCCCGCTTGGCCTTCTGGATCTGATCCCATATCATAGTGGAGTGCTCTACACATCCTGGGAAACCTGAAACTCCTGCCTTCTGGCAGTTGGTGTCAACATAGCCATTTTCGAGCAGGTAGTTGGTCATCCTCCTGGCTAGCACTGAGAAGAAGATCTTTCCTTCTACATTCAGTAGAGCAATGCTTCGGAACTGGCTAATGTTTTTGGAGTTTGTTTCCTTAGGGATGAAGACTGCCACCGCTCTTTGCCGCTCAGATGGAATGGTTTGCTTCTTCCAGGCAGTTCTCATCAGATACCAAGCTCTAATACCATGGGGCAGTTTTTATAGAGCTTGTAGGGGACCCCATTGGGCCCGGGTGCAGAAGAGAACCTTGCCTTCTCCACGACTTGCCTGACTTCGCTTAGATGGGGGGCATGATATTAAATTCAGCTGTTAGCTTTGCTGGCTGGGGTACGTATCCTGGAGTTCCTAAAGGGACGCTCCTTTGAGGGTCACTGTACTGCTCTTTAACATGCTGTTCCAATTACTCCCTAGTGGTTTCAAGCTTGCCACTCTTCTTTTCCTCCAGTAGCTGCCTGGGATATTTGAAGGGATTGTTACATCCCCTAGTGTATTTGTTTGTCTTTTGGTATTATGATGCTTCTTTCTCTATCTATTTTTTCGTCTTTCCTCTCTCTGAAAGCAGGCTCATTGTATTGGTTGTCCGGGGTTCACTAAATCCTCCAATGGCCTTGGATCTGTCCGCCTTCGTTAGTTTATAATCTTTGAAACCCGTTTGTAACAGAAACACCTGCCATTGAACGGCGTTTGTACTGAGCATTGGTTCGCTTTGTCTAATCTAGCTCTGATTGTTGTTCAAGTCTTAAAACATTCAAGAGAAAGGAGACAGGTAAACTTGTAACTTAAACTTAGATTCACTTTGTTAGTGGCAGGGAAGGAATGACGACCATTTTTGTATTTTTGTTTTATTATTTAGTGTAGTTTAGTTTGGGCATTGGATGCGCGGAAGCTTACGGTTTAATTTCTACATTTTCTGTTAGGTAAGAAACTTGCTTGCTCTTTCTGCTTCCGCTGGCTGCGCTTGCTGATGCGTTCAGCTCTGCGAAGCCCGGCTAGCCTTTTCCGGACCTCCTCCCAGAGAACTTTCAGACCCTCTCTCTCTGCATGGGTTGCCTACCTCCAGTTCTTTCGGAGTTGCAGACGCCTTTGCACCAGTTGGTGGATTTCCCTTTCCCTCCTTCCTTTCTCTCTACTGGCGGTCATCTGTTTGGGGACAATTTTGCCAAACCTGTCTTTACAGGTCTGGTATATTATGTGTCCAATCAGGTTAAGCTTAGTCTCGGCCCCTCCACGCAGTGATCCCTCTAGGGTCTTGATCAAGTCCAAGTCCAAATTGCGCCATTCCTCTGCTTCATTTGATTTCGGCCACTTCAGCTTGCTCCTTCTAACTGGTTCTTTGGTTTCGGTCTTTAGCTCTGTTCTGTCTGATGTGGTGGGGACTGGGCCTTTGTGCTCACGTGGAGGCTCGGCTTCCACCAGGGGACCTTCCTCTTATGGCTTCGTTAGGTCCTTCGGCTCTGTTTTTTTATATATATATAAACAAATGTTGTCTTGTTGGTCATAAGTTGGTCATAATCTTTTACAAATATTAAAACATCTCTAAGAATTTTATTGGTAGTGGGGTCCGAATCTACGGAGCCCCTTAAGTGACATGGTGGTGGAAAATTTTTGGGTGAGTGAATACAATTTTGGGTAGGAGAAAAAAAAAAAATTGTCTTTAGTGTTTCCTCGCAAAGGTATAGGCGTTCACCCAAAAAACTTTGCCTTGTCTCTCAAAGATATTTTCATTCCTCAAGAAACTTTTACAGTCTCACATGTATCAAGAACAGTTCTTCTTTTGCGAGAAAACACAAATATCTTTGAGAGAGAATGCAAAAAGTTCACAAAGGACACAACCTTTCTCAGGGTAACGCAGAAGTTTTGAAGAAAAAAAAAATCCTTCCACCTTTGATTTTTTTTCCCCTCTCTGTGTCCCTTAAAGGGCTCTGTACTAGGAACTGATAACGATTCTAAACAAACATGTGTGGAATTTTTGATATGGGTTGTGGGAGCTGTGGGTCCTCTGTGTTTTCAATTATTAGCACCTACAGCAATAATTTAAAACACTTTACAAAATGAAAATACTTGTGTTATTAGTAGTAGTAAGTTTGGATTTGAATAGCACAGCTGGTAATGTGTTTTTAATACTGCTGCTCTCATGTGGGGATGACCCGCTCCATGTAGAATTAAACTTGTAGGTCACCTAAATAGTCTTCATTTTAAATGAAGACTATTTCAATTTTAATTAGCAAAAACAACCTTTAAAATACGTTTAACAACTCTTTTCACAAATCTGCTTGTTTTAGAGTACTAAAAACCAGCCTTACTGATAGTAACCATTCATCCATTTTTACTGCTGGAGTTGATGACCCTTCCTGCTGGGATGCAGCAGTGCTTCTTTCATGCTGCACTATATGGAACACTTCATAAAAGGAGGTTATTGATTCAGTTGTGGTTGACTACAGAAGGCAAGTGGTCCCCAGAGACTTTGCCTGGTTTCAGGAGTCACACTCTTTTGATTCATTTTTCTGAGTTGCGTTGTCTTCTCTTTATGTAACATAATAACATGTAAATGTAAGAAGAAACAGAAGATTGAAACAAAGAATGGAAAAGAGACCAAAAGGGAATGACCCCTTGCCCCCGCTGAAGCTCTCTGTTTCTAAGGCACTGTACTTCATTGATGTTACGTCTGACTTAGTGGAGTGCCGAAGTGAAGAGACTGGAGTCTATAACAATCCTGTGAAGTGTTAAACAGAGCAGCATGTGGAGGTTTGTGTAAACAAGATGTTTTGCGTACATTTGGTCCAGGTTAGGCGCACATGGGTAGTTCCCTCCCAGCCTTTCTTGTGCCTTTCAAGTAAACGGTTGCAGCCCTGATTTGTGCGCACATCTGGTCGGATATGCGGAACAATACTTGTGCCTGCTTTTCACCAAGTGGATTTAATTTTAGCATGTTTTATGTTTTGCATATCACAGTTTTGCTTGTGTTTTTCTCATTTTCGAACATCTGATATGGCCTGTTTTTCTCGTCAGAGGGTCTAGACGTGTTGTGCCTTGTGCACATGTAACAATGCTCAGGTAGTTTGGGACCAATTGATGTAATGTCGCAAACAAGTACTGACAAGTTTTAAAATTGCACTAGATCAATTGTTTCTAGCAACTTCTAGTGTTTATTAAATAGCTGAAATCTGTTATATAAATGACCAATTCATTGCATTTTAAGATTTTGCCTGACTACTCATTTCTGTACCCCAACGCACAGAAAGATTTTTCATATCCGTGGTGTTCTGTAATGAGGAGGCAAAATACTTTTTTTTACTGCATTTTCATAACTTCCGAATCCAAATATTTTCGACTGTTAGTAATAGGCCACACAAATATGCCAACAAACATGTTATAAACTAAGGAAATGAGCTCGTGTCAGCATATAGAACAAGTGCAACTGAGTAGTTGACACAGGTTGGTGGTAGAACTACTTGGCTCTTCACTGCTATTATACACTATTGTATATGAATCTATAGAGAAAATGTAGTTTATACTTTAAATGATTATTTATTTCTGTGATGCATTTTTTTTTTTAATTCTGTGAACTTCCACCAGTCATTACTTCATTCTACAGTGTCGCATGTTCCTTCAGAAATCATTTTAATATGCTGATTTATTATCAGTGCTGGAAACTGTTGTGCTGCTTAATATTTTTTAGGAAGATGTGATAACTTTTTTTCAATATTCTTTAACGAACAAAAAGTTAATTTATTTATAATATAAATATTTTCTAACGATATACACCTTTGAAATGTAGTGTATAATGAAAATGTTTGAATTATCTGAGAGAATGGACATCCAAATTGTTTCTTATCAGTCAAGAAAACATGCAATCTATGCAAAGTATACTGTAATTGTGCCATTTTCATGTTGTTGTTAATTGAACTTAAGTAGCATAAATGTGTTAACGTCTTTTACTTCGAAATGGTTCAGAGAACTGTTGCAAATAGGACCGGAAACCGGAGCGAAAGTGCCGTCTCGTAGGATAAAAGTTGTATTGTGAAGGGACAGATGCTACACTCCCATAAAGACCTGGGAAGCCATTTGTGTTTCACATGGCTGCAGTAAGCCCTCTCTCACCCGGCCCAGTCTGATGTTAATTAGTTCATAAATTAAGCACATTGACTTTTTTTAAGAGCCAAATGAATGGGAGGAAAGAATGGAAAGACTGCGAATTAAGCACACTAAAAAACAGGCAAAAAATAAACAAAAGAAAAAACAAAAAAGCTAACTTCAAAGGGGGATCTAATTCGTCAGGCGTTTGAAGTGAAAACACTGAGGCTGGTTCCACTCGCCACATGGATTAATGGTCGAATGAACAGCCAGAGCACCACTCGCTCTGCTCTCCCTCACTCTGTCATTATCAGTGCTCCGAGACGGGGGCTTTTCTTTAATGTGATCCAAGAATAATTTCCAGTTTCTCTTGTTGTGGGTAAGATCATGGTCAGTTTTTCTTACAGCAGTTCGTTAGGTTCTGTTTGTACATCATTGAGGTTTGTTGGGTCAGTTGTTTCTCTATGCTCCAGAGACACAAAATTTTAGCTTTAAAAAAACAAAAAAAAATGTTTTCCCATCCGAACTTAAATATGCAGAGACAGAATTCTAGACTATAAATAAGCCATTTGGCAGAGAGCTTTAAAGTTTGATTTACATGCCCATTTTTAGACTTAATTTGTTGTCTAAAAAGCCTGCACGTGATGTTTTGAATCACAGTACATTTGTAAAAAGATTTCATAATCAATCAAAACGTTTGTGGTTTCATTTCTAAGCACCCATGCTCATTCAGTAGCTTTGGTTAATTGCAGTAAAACAGCTAAGACTCTTGTGGGACATTAGGACACAGAGAGCATATTACTGTAGATGTAATCACTAGATTTTGACTTCACTACCCATCATTGAGCTGGTAATACCGGCTATGACCTCATTGGCACAAGCTTTAATCAGTATGGATAATCCCCCTTAATTGAATATTGATTTGTAGAGACTGTTTGCACGTTCTGTTTATTCTACAGATAAGACACCTTGACCTTCCGTTCAATAGTCATTGGCGTTAAAGCCCCATATTCTGGTTCTTACATTCTTCGTGTCATCTGTTATCTTATCTTGTTATTTAGTTTTAAATTCTGTCATAAAATGATGTCTGTTCTCCCAATTTTTAAGTTAAATTATCTTTTGAATACATTTTCAAATGTAGCTTATTCCTGTGATGACAAAGCTGAATTTTTAGCAGCTCTTCAAAACTAATGTTGTGAGTATTTTTGTGGAAGCCATATTTTCAGGATTCTTTTGATGAAAGTTCAAAACCCGATTTATTTGAGATGGAAGTCTTTGGAGTCATCCAAATATGTATTTTAATGTCACCTCTCATCAATTAAAGGCATCCCTGCTCAATTAAAGTATTTATTTCTTTTTTTTTAAATCTCACAGACTACAAATGTTTGTATATGTTGTGGTATCTGAGACAAAGTACTTCCAGGTGGGACATGACTGTCAAGATGTACTATACTAGTTAAGCTTGCATAAGCAATACATATGAGTGTATTAGTAATGATTTCCTGAGTTTGGTTTTTTTTTTACACCAGTGTTGCACATTATGGTTGTAAATTTGTTAGAATATAAAAAGTCAGCTATATTCTGTCAAACATTGGCTTTTTTTGTGCTTCTGCCAGAACAAACATATATTACCCTAATATATATTTTTTGGACTAAAGCAGAAGCATACCAGAACAGCATTCAGATGGCTCCAGATGGAAACCGTGTACGGGCATAGATCATCTCTGCAGCGCAGCTCTTGATGTATGACTATAAGCGGGGCCAGCTTAGAGCTTCCTTAAAATATGTGCCCATTCCAGACCTACTTTGTCTTGTCTCTGCTCCTCTTTATGCTGTTCAAAACCCTTGATGTCAGCTGGCACTGCCTCACAGAGTTTGCCAGGCTTTGGATCTCGGCAGGGGTCTATCGCCGCACCCCTCCCAACAACAGGCAGCATGTGAAGATTGTCACCCTGCTTTATAATTGGGGTTTCAGATCTTCAGAGCTTGGGACCCCTTCATAGCCCATCAGCACCTGGCTCCTTAGCTTTCAAAGGCAGTGGAGACCTCCAAAACCTCAGGTGGTGAAATACTTTAAAGTTCGAGGCCCACCTGTCTGCGATTCACCTGTTGTTATAATATAAGGCTATGTAGAGTCTTTGTGTGAAGCTACAGAGAAAACAATAATTTGCGCACACAGCAACAACTATAAGAATTTCTAGGTGACTTATTTAAATGACTTTTCTTTGTTTATCTTCACACATACAGGTGAAACAGAACTCTCTCCGATCCTACATCGGCGTAGTTCCTCAGGACACTGTTCTTTTCAATGATAACATCCGTGAAAACATTCGCTATGGACGCATATCTGCAAGTGACCAAGAAGTAGAAGAAGCTGCAGTGGCTGCTGATATCCACCACAAGATATTATCCTTTCCAGACGGTAGAGGACCGCTGTCTTTCTCTACATTTTTCAAGCTTTATGATCTCCACATTATTGAAGTACAAGCACTACAATTTACCATCTCTTATGGTACGTTCACACCAGATGCGACTTGAACGAATAAATCGCGCTATTCGTGCGCAATTAGACGCTTGAACATTTTGAGGTTACTCACTTCATTCGCGTGTGAAAAATCGCTTGACAGCTAACGCGATTTTGCGTCATGGGAGGGGCTTCTGCCAGGCGGCTCCAGTCTCTATAGTGGTTAGACATGAGGGAAAACTAGTTTTGAGTAGATCTAATAGGCAAACTTTGGTTTAATGAATCTAGTATTTATTTCCTTCTTATTCCTGTTTATATTAAAGTACAAAGATGTGTCGTACAGCTCCTCCACATGCAACGACGATGATTTTGTCCTCCATAGTTTTGGAATTCTGCCTCTGCTTGACAGTAATCACGTCACTACTAGAGTAAGCTCCTGATTGGTTAACACGGCGCAAATTTTCGCCAAAGTTCAGATTTTTCAACTTAAGCATTCCACGCGAACCACGCGTCAAACGCGCGAATCAGCCGTCTTTGCATTGACTTAACATGTACATCACTCGTGCTTAACACTTCATTCGCGCCTGGTGTGAATGCAGCATTAGGCACACCAAAGCTTTGTTTATGATGGAAAATACAGTAAAAACTGAAATATTGAGAAATATTATTACAATTAAATCTTTTTTACTTTTTTTATTTTATTCCTGTGATGGCAAAGCAACCACAGTTATGAAAGAACAGATATAGGATTGCAATAATATGAGGTGTCTCTAAACGATTACAGAATGTTGAATTTTCTCTGAATATGACAGGATATGATACCGAGGTGGGTGAAAGGGGTCTGAAGTTGAGCGGAGGGGAGAAACAGAGAGTGGCCATCGCTCGCACAATACTAAAATCCCCTCGCATTGTTTTGCTCGATGAAGTGAGTAAATACTCTTTTACATGTTCTCAAGTAATGATATGGGTTTGCACTCAGTCATGTTTTGGAAATTCTGCTCTTAGGCTACGTCTGCTTTGGACAGTCAAACGGAGCGTAACATTCAAGCTTCTCTCGCTAAGGTGTGTGCCAGTCACACCACTCTGGTCGTGGCACACAGGTAAGTCAACTTCAGATGTTAAGAGTAGTGCTAAAGAGCTCACATTTGAATAATAGTAACATTTATATAATCATTTTACAAAAAAAGATGTAGACATGCCACTGGTGTTACTTCCATGGACTTGTTACTGTACGTACCATACTCTCCCCCCCCCCACCCCCAAACACACACACACACACAAAACTGTGGCACAATTTCATTAATGAGACTGTAACTTTTTTTATCTGTTGTAATTCTCCGTCATGATTAGACCCTAAAATATGAACATGTCATCAATGCTTTTGTCTACTGGTCTGGGATGTAAGCTTTATCCCTAAGATAACATCATGTATTAATCAAAGCTTTTGTTGGGCCATCTGGGCCACATCTCTAGCATTAATTAAATTATTCTATTTGTCCTTAAACCCAGTGTCTTCAGAATAATGACCTGGTCCAAAGAAATGAAAGGTGTATGAAGAAAAATCCAAACAATAGCAATCGGTTTTCTCACCAATGAGATAAAGCTGTACGTAACTTGGGCTCATAGTTTACACCCAATTATTTGTTGCATAGTCTATTAAACCTTATACGACACTAATAGATTGGTGCTTACGATGCAGTTGTGATGTGGTCACTTGGGTGTCTGACCACCTCAGGATGTGGTTTTTAGAGATTTGATCAAAAAATCTTTCTACTCCTGTGTTTAGTACTGTTCACGTGTGATTAGTACTGTACTAAGTTACTGTAATAAAATGACTTATCCACTAAAAATAAAAATATGTAATATATTATTATGGAATTTGATTAGTTACTTGCAGTACAGTACTTGAGTTACATACTGTAAATCATTTCAGTAGTTCTAAGATCAATATTTAATTTTAGATTAAAATGTATAGTCTAAACATAAAATTGAGTGGAGCATCTTTACAACGAAATCAGACAGATAAGACAAAAACAATCGATTTTAGAATTATTTATATACACATTTTATACATATAT
>JAUCMU010000151.1:5270529-5282068 GCA_032275025.1 Enteromius treurensis
AACGCTGAGAAACAGCCAATCAGAGCAGACCTCCTCATTAATATTCATGAACCTTCCAAATAAGGCAAAAACAGACCCTAGTTTCATTCTAGGGTCAAATTCTAGGGTTGTAAAAGGACCTGTAAAACCCTTTCTGGACATTTTTTTCCCCTTACCTAAGCAACATACCTTCTATGCACATATCAGAGAACAATTTAAAATATTCTCTCAATGCATTTTATGGCACCTTTAAATTATTTTAAGAAATTTCCAAATGTCACCGTGTTTGCTGTTTTTGCTCAACCAAATGCTACATCAGAGACTTGCTTGTTCCAAAACATTTACAAAATCTTACTAACCCCAAACTTTTAAATGAGGGCGAACATTTCTGAGCATGAAGATGCACTGCAGAAAAAATATTTCCCTCCTTTCTGTCATTTCTGAAGAATGCATATGAATTCCCACGGGACCTGGCATCCAGCCTGAAATACCTTCTCATCACTGTCAACATTATCGGCGGCTGACGATTAAATGTTTGTGGAGATAATCGAATACTGCGGACAGAGTGGTTAGTACAGCGTGGAATGACTTAAATATATGCTTGCAGAGCCCAGTGTCTGCTAGGGTCCAGACGTGGTGAGGGAACATTTCTCATTACTAAATCATGCTGGACTGCCCTGTCCCTTACTGAGCTGAAGGAGGGACAAGGAGATTTGTCCTGAAATGTTCAAGTGAGTGTGAGGTGTGTTTCAGAGTGGCCTTGTCACCATTGTTCAGTTCCTGGCGCGCCCTGTGCGATGACCCACGGAAGAGCACTCTGGTAAAGGAGCGCGGATGCCCCTGCGCTGAACCCCGGCGGCAGGCGGAGAGAAGAGAAGTTCGCATGGGACGCTCCCCACGGGATGCCTTCTACGGAGCAGCAAGCAGGGGAAATGAGGTTCAAAGTGAGGACATGTCAGACGCTTTCTCTCTCTCGGTCCTGCATTACCGCCTCTTCTTTCGATCTCTTAAGCACACATTATGTAGTCTCCGTTCCTCAACAGCTTGTCAGGGTCTATGTGCATCACCGGGTGAATTA
This sequence comes from Enteromius treurensis, assembly GCA_032275025.1. Classification (NCBI taxonomy): domain Eukaryota; kingdom Metazoa; phylum Chordata; class Actinopteri; order Cypriniformes; family Cyprinidae; genus Enteromius; species Enteromius treurensis. The sequence goes on from JAUCMU010000151.1 coordinate 5,271,587, forward strand.
AGTGCGCACACACAGGTACATTGTTTCGTGTGTGTGTGTGTCTCTGTGTTTGTGAGAGGAAAGCGCTGGTCACGGATTTGAAGTTTGTGCATTATACAAAGTCAGAGTTCTAGGACTACTCGTTGGTACTTGGTTTTCATCAAAGTACTTCGCTGGAGAGTCCGAATTACGTATTGGGAGCAGTAGAGTTGGCTCTAGTCCATCTGAAAGTCCTGGTCAGCTCGCTCAGTTTCTGCTGTTATCGTTCTTGGGCCGTTTTTGGTACCACAGAGCTGTGGGGAGGTTCTGGCAGCCCATATACTCCTTCCTCATCTCCGCTTCGGTGAGAGGAGGGGTGGAGTTGCACGGAGCACCGGCCAGAGTCACGTTCATCAGTCCCAGAGCAGCATCAGCCAGTTGAGGCATCGAACTCTGCTGTTGCATTGAGCAAAGAAAAAAAATATTTGTAGTCTTTAAGTCATACGATAGCTTTATGTGGAAACAGATATTAAGTTATTCCATTTTTAGTCAAAACTGAATTTTTGGATTTGGTCCTATTCCTCACACAAAGCCCTCATTACAGTTAAGAGGACTTAGTACTAAAATGTAAAGGTCTTTTATGAACTACATCATGAAACACACAGTCTTTATTCTACTAAGAAAAGAGCAACTAGCATATTCAGTTGCACTTTATATTAAGGACCTATTAGTTGATTCATGAAATAAAAATGTTCACCTTCATAGTTCATCATCAGTTGCAGGTCTCCGTTTACTTGTGTTTATGTTTATATTTATATTACATTAAAAGATACAGTACATCTTGATTTTAATAGCAGATGTTAAAAAATAACATTAAGGTAAAAAATGCTTTTGAAATTTTAAACTAAGTGTTACTGGATCCTAAAGTATATAGAGAGTAAATGATAGAGTTTTACATTTTTGGGTGAGCTGTGTAAATAAATAACTAGAAGAATAACAAAGCGTAGAGTGTTTTTTCATTATAATGAACGATTGCACTGCTAAAATAACTGAAAGCAGCTGACACTAGATTCATAAAGTCTCACTCTTACCTTACTGAGGTGGTCTATGAGGCACTCAGATGGGCGCAGAGAGGCCCAGAACTCAGCTGTGTGCACCCAGGGCAGGCCGTTCAGCAGAACAACATTGACGTGTTTTAGAGATCCCATCAGTCTCTTGCTGAGGACTCCACTGTAGCTCTGCTCCACAAACAGCAGCACCCGACTGGCCCTGCATCCGGCCAGATCCGCCAACAGTTCACCCACAGAGTAACGCTCCTTCAGATCTGCCTGGAGAAAATATACATAAACATATACAGCATGTAACCATCGTATAGAGCTTTCCTACTGTTGCATATCAAATGATTAAAGTTTTATGTAATAAAGTAATAGTTCATCCCAAAAATGATCATTTACTCACCCTCGAGTAGTTCCAAACCTGTATGAATTTCTTAGTTCTACTTAACACAAAAGAAGATATTTTCAAAAAGGTTTGTAACCAGGCTGTTTTGGTCACCATTGACTTCCATAGTTGGACAATATACTATGGAAGTCAATGGTGACCAAAACAGTGAGTAAATGATTCCAGAATTTTATTTATGGGTGAACTATTGCTTTTAAGCCTCAAAATGCCATTTAAATTAGTAATCTACACATGTACTTGCTAAATAAACAAATACATTTATAAATCTTAGATTTTAGGCATAAATCATAGACTGTTGTAAAGGCTAAAGGCTGCATTTTGACCAAAAGTAGGATAATTAACAGTAATATTGTGAAATATTATTACATTTTTTTGTTAAATATGTATTACAATGTACTGTAACTCATTTAGAATATGAATTACTTTAGTCGCATTTTCATTCAGATATTAAAAACAAGAACAGAATCTGTTTTATGAATCTTATATATTATTATATTAATATTATTTAAAAATTACTACATAAAAAAATAAATGGGAATATGTTATTACTATCAAATTTATTTTGTCTTGTAATATTGATCCCACACACTATAATTTGGTCTAGTTTCAATTTAACTTCATCCAGTGCACCTGCAATTTATTCATGCATGGCACTGTTTCGCTAAAATGACTGTGGTGTGTTTTAAGCACTTCAAAAGGAGAGCGGACATTCGTTTGTCCCGGCATTCAGACTCGTGGCAGTTGTTAAAATGAACAGTTAGCCGTGCTTTTTCTACTCGAAAAAGAAATGAGCAGCTTTCCTGTGGGAAGCCGAGCGTCTGGTGGCCCTGATCCTGTGTGGTCCTTGTCTCTCAAGCCCCCCTTTGTCACTACATCCCTGTCTGCGGATCAGGTTGTTGCCTTTGTCCCTAGAGAGTCTGTCCTTATTGTCATGGAAGGGTGGGCTTTACTGTGCAGTCTGCTCCCTTCTGTTTGCCCTGCTCTAAACATATGGCCGGGATTACTGACCAATACGCAAAGGATTGTGGGATTTTAGAGTTTCAGTGGGAGTGTACTTTATAAAAGCAATATCATTATGTGCAGAGTTTCTGGATTGATTGTGTTATTGATAGATGAAAGTGTATGGCTGAACTATTGTGAGTTTTGTAATAAGATTGAGGGATTAAGATTTCTCTATGAAATTTGATCTAATCTCTCTCCTGGTTTTTTTTGTTTGTTTTGTTTGGAGGAGTCTAGTCCGGGTTGTCCGTGTGCATTAAGGGAATAGGTTTTGACAAAGCATCCCTTTTTGGATGTTTGCTGCACAGGTGGCGTTCTCATTAGCAGCACTAAAAATACTCCATGCACTCGTAAGATAAGAACCAACAAACTGCAAAGTGTCTACAGATTCATCCCTTCCAAGAAATGAGAACGAATGAACAGATGAGTCAACCCAAAGTCAACTTCCATAGTGTAATACTTTTATCCTTTGGTTAGTGGGCACTTTGAAGTGGTGGTCTTGGGGAAACACGTTGGATTGGTTTACGGGAAGATAAGGAATTCCTTAAAACTCTTTTTATTCATCTGTTCTCTCTGTGATTCCAGGAACCCCCCTCTCCACATTTATAACAAATCTACTTGAGCACTTTCAGAATAACACTGTAGGCCTGACTGTGAAAATATAATCCTGTTACAAAATCCTCTGAACTAAAATATTTCCAAACAAAACAAGCCTTGTGGTTTTCAACCACTACGGAGCACAACAGTTGGGTTCCAGAAGTAAAACAACCCTGTTTTTTTCCCTGTCCATAGAGAATTAGATTTTTGGTCATGTAAACACCTTTAGAACTGACCTACCACAGTGTCTGAGATTGTGTAAGTAAAGATAGAGGCTGTGAGTCAATTAAATTTTTTATCCATTTTTAACTAGTCCAAATAAAAAAGGTCCATCATTCAGAAAAGCTGCCTTTTACTACAGACACGTGCCAAACATTCTCCTGTTTTCCAAGTACTCAACCTAAACCAACTGCTCTCATATACTATTGTTCAAAAGGAGGTTAGAGGTAGATAAGATATAAGATACAGTAAGAATACTTATATATTTTAAATATATTTTAAAATACAATTTAATAATTTTCAGCAAATATATTACTCCAGTCTTCAATGTCACATCATTCTTTAGAAACCATTCAAATATGCAGATTTGCTGCTTAAGAAACATTTTTTATTATTATCAATGTTAAAACTCTCTCAAATATTTTTGTAGACACAGGATAAATCAAAAGTTACAAATAACAGCAGTTTTCTTTTTAAAAAAGCAGCTTTTGCAACACAATAAATGTCTTTACTGTCACTTTTCATCAATTTAATAATCCTTGCTAAATAAAATTATTAATTTTCTTTACTAGTAGTGAATTTAGTAAATATGTTTTGTTAATATATTTAAATATTTTAAATTATACCTAAAATATAAACCTATATACCTAAATTCAAATTATATTATATATATAGAAATGATAAAACTGTAATAGTTTTATATCATTACTTTTGACTATTGTCATTAAAAAACAATGCTACATAGCATAAGTACAAAGTGTTTTTTCCTCATTTTCATATATTATCATTTTTATATTTGTCATTTTTAATAAAACAGCAACTTGAAGTCCCTGAAGTGAATGAATATGAACGATAATTTGGTAAAGATTTGTGCTCTGGTAATTGGTTCAAGGTTTCCACGAACCCAAAAGTTTGAAGATGTTAAAGCAAACAAACATCAGATGCACACACTCACAATGCCGTTGTTATTGCGGTCCCAGAGCAGCATGGTGCCGTCGTTGCGTGTGGGACTGTTCAGGTACAGAACCAGAGAATCCGCACAGTGCTGCTTCCGGCAGATGTAGGAAATGTGATTCCTGATCACCTCTTTCTCTGTGGCTGGATACATGCCCTCAGTCTCTTTAGCTGTGGAAATAATGACAGTTTGTTAATCTGAATGTAAAGCGTTAGGGTAAATTAAAAGCTTACATGACTCAAAATGTCGTCTGACCTGCTACCTGCCCGTTCCCAGCAAAGAATGTCTTTATGTGGTCCTTGTGGAAGCCGTTGTTCCTCAGCATCTGGTAGAAGAGCTGCAGGTTCTTTGCATGTTGTTGGTATGTTATCTGCTCCTGCCAGCCACCTGCACGTGCACAGGTTAAAGGTTATGTTGGAGCAGCATACCTGAGACAGCTGATAAGTCCAAGTATTCCTCCAGCGTTTCGAACATCAATGGGTCAGATCATACAAATGAGTTCTTTGAGTCCGTGTTTTGTACCTGACAGGAGAAGAGCATGATCACAGGTCTGGTAGAGGCGGCAGGACAGGTGTGTGGCCAGGCGTTGCTGATGGCACCGGCGGGTGTTTTTATTGAGCTCACAGCTGGAGATGGGTGTGCTGGGGCTGGTCAGTGGCAAAGGCTGTGGGCATCTGGCAAAGTCTGGATGATCTACGGTGACAGCCACATTGAGGTGAGCGGTATTAAAAAGCAGGATAAAAGAATTTCAACATGCTTTGCAATGGGTTTGTGTGAATTTGCCACTTTGACGAACAAAAATCTGTTTGAGTTGTGCTTAATGCATCACTACAATCAACATTTTCTATTTGTCTCTTTATGCTGCATGCAACTCAGACATTCCTCTTATAGGAGCTGTTCACGCACTTGGATTCAAGTGTAATGCATTTTTTGTGGCAACACAATTAACAACATAACGAATCTGTGTAATTAGAAGTCGTGGCTGTCATGTAGCTTTACATTACATAACTTTGTGCCATTGCTACATTATTTGTCTTTTATTTTCCGAATATGTTTGCAATATTTTGGCAGTTATAAGATTATTAAAAAGATATTACAAAATAACTGCATTTTACTGCCAGTCATGTTCACACACTGCCTCAGAAACTTTTGTCTTGTCATAATACAGTACATTCAGATCAGGTTAAATTATCCATAACAAAAAAAAAGCCTGATTTCCTTTTATTCTGGATTCAAATAACTTGTTTAACCGTGCGTAATTGGGATTTGTGCTTCTATTGAATTTGTCAGAATTCGCCTCCCAGAGATAATTAAACCTGTTGAGCATTACAGTTCATTGACTCACCTACACAGTGCAGATGTTGGGTTCCGTTGCTATCTTTCACTCCCACAACCAGAGGAAGAAAGTGAATCTCACAGAGGCCGCTGCTGTGCTCCGCTCGGCCGATTCTGCCCGATGGGCTCCTGCGGGCCCTTGCCCGGCTCGCCATACGGTCGCTGCGACTCCTCCTCCGCTTCAGCTGGTTCTGGCAACGTGTCTTCACAGCCATCGTCAAGCACTCCTCCCCTGTATACATGTTGCATCAAACAGTTAACGTACGAACACAATCTACTCATATTCGCTTGCGCGTTTAAAAATGAAGGTGCTGTTAAAGAATCATTATGGGTTTCACAAGAACTTTCCGGCGAAAAGTTCCAAAAACAACCGCTTTTTGTAAGTGCGAACAACATTTTAATAATCTGAAGTAACTCTTTACACTATAAAGAACTTTCTGTGCAATGTTCCATGCATGGTTTTATTGGATGCCAATAAAGAATCCAAGCAACAATCCATTATAAAGAGTGATGTTTTTGGTTTATAGCTTGGTGATCATTCAATATTTACAGGAACCTTCGCTATCGTTTGTCCAGGGTTTATCTCTCTGCAGTTGTCATGTGATCATCCACCTGGCTTTAATAAGAGCTGCTTGCAATGCTAATTTGTATCCTGAGAATGTGACAAAGAGAAACTATCCTTTCAGGAAAAGCCGTAATAATGACTTTTAAACAGGCATAGCATCAGACTGGGCAGAACAACATGCATTCCTTCAGTAATCCTCCTTAACTTTCAGACACATGCTGCACTTAAGACAAGACTGCAGCAGAGGGCTACTGACGCCAAGCAATTTTTATCAGTTTCACGCTGAGGAAGCCTGAATTAGACAGCAGCGCAGGAGGTGCAATCACAAGCCATTTTAAATCCATTTCACTTAACAGCTAAAATTGCCTCTTACAATGAAATGTTTCCTTGGTTGGCCGTGATTTGGGAATGTGGGGTAAGACAGCATCAGTAGCCCTAATGAGTCTCTTTCTGTGGTCACTTGTATCCGGAGGCCCATTCAGAGAGACTCGGGATGATTTTAAATGTGGCCAGAGCTAAACCCAGCTTTCATTCCGGGTCTCTGATTCTCACCACATCTTCAGATGAGATGGTCAGGTTTGGACACAGCGAGACTTGAAAACGGTTCCAGATTTGAACTGAGTCACACAAGCACTTCTGCCTTGAGCTCATGTGTAAACCAGAGCATTTTTGTTTATCATTTCTAATGTGTCTGCTCATTATTGCCCTTCCTGAGTGTCATTTTGTCTCTAGTTGCTAAGAATATTTCTTGAAACAATTTGATTTGAGGAAGGCTTGGGGCCCGACATGTGCGCTTAGCCTTTAAGAACTGTCATGCGGTGAGAGTTTATTTAAATATATTTACATAAATGCCACATCCTCAAGGCAGATTAATCAAAGAAACCTGAAAATACAAAGAATCACAGTTTTCGCCAAAAAAAAAAAAATAATTTAATTAAGCAGCACAAGAATTTTTCAATAATAACATACGGAAATCATGTGACACTGAAAACTGGAAGAAAATTATGCTGAAGATTTGCATCACAGGAATAAATTACAGTTCGATATATATTCAAATAGAATATTTATTTCAAATATTTCACAGTATTACTGTTTGTACTGTATTTTTCACACCTTGGTGAGTGAGACTACCTCCAAAAACATAGTCTTACGGACTACAAAGTTGTGTAAATAAATTAGTAATGTGAATTTTAAAATAACATTTGTATATAAAAGTACTTTTTAATAACTCATTTGCCAATTTTTATTTTTCCATGAAGTACCCTAATCCCATATCAAATCCTAGCCAATAAAAGAGAAGGACACATCAAATTTGCCTTCAAATATTCACCAGATGAAGGCTTCTCAGTAGACAGGAATTTCACACAAATAATTGGATACGGATATCTCTTGATTCTTTACCAGCATAAATTTTCAGCCTCAGCTGCGGCCCATATGAAATCATATTCATAGTCTGGTCAAGATATTAAATGTGTAAAATATGTAGAAGAATCAACTTTTCTTCTGTGCTGCAAATGTTCAATTTTAGTTCTAAGGTGATGGCTAAAAACTGAACTCTCGGTCAGAAATGAATTATTGACCGTTCATATTGTGAATGCATGACTCGGCTCAGTCGTGCGTCTGCCCTCGACTTTCCCTGCAGGGGGTCCGTGGCCCGAGTGCTCCTAAGAGCAGATCCTCGTGCAGACCTCTCAGACTACACACACCTCACACGCAGCTTCATGTAATGGCAGATGATCTTAGCTTATGTTCTTAAGTGTTGAAAAACAGATCTAAGCTGACTTTTTATAAAGCAAAATTAGGTTTTTATTCCTTGTTCATCATTTGACATTTTGTATTTCAAACATCTTAGAGCTTAAATGCGAGCATCTGCATGTTTTTATAAAAATATTGCAGGACTCTTTTTTCATCCCCTGTAAAAGTTTTAAAATATATTTGAATAAATAAATATTATGCATCACAGATTTCATGTTACAGCGTAATTTATGTTACTTATATATAATTATTTTGTGCTGTTTCAGTTGCTGTAAATACACATTATTATGATAATTAGTATGGCAATTACACATAATGACATATAATGTCATTATAATTAATGAGATGTCCTGATAGAAGCTACAGTAATATGAGTAACACCCATTTAACTATGGCAATTTTACACTTTACATTTTATCACACTGGTAACAAATTTTTGGTTCAACGGTTATATATAAACAGCTATAAATTAATGTGCAGACTGGCTTACATTTACATGGCTGGTATAAAAAGTCACATAAGGAAAACTGTCTGATTCCAGATATGATTTTTCGTGCAGAACTCGATTAAACATTTGGGTCTATTATTAATGCAGTATAGCTCATAAATCAGGTAAACATTTACGGACAGTGCATCCACATTTTTTTTCTAGTTTTAAAAGTATTACATTAAAGTTAAAATTAATATTTTTTTCCTTTATCTCCTTTCACTGAGAACGGCTTGGTAGTATGTTTTTTACATTTATTTATTTTTTGATGTTTTCAACTTTTTTTTCTTGGGTCTTGCTGGACAAAAAAAGTTTTTAATGGACTATACGAGAGTTGTAATAAATGTGTTAATGTGAATGGTTTAGTAACGCGATTGCCACAGCTTTGGACATGATTTTTCGTTTACTGAAGTGGCCAAACATTTCTGTTCTCTCGTTAAGACTAATGGTTTTAAATCTCAGTCTGGACAGATTCAGTTTACTCACCCAGATAAATGCCGTCCATATGAGCACACTTCTTTTTGGTTGTGTTGAAGTCCACATAGAAGAGGACCACCGGGTGTCCGAAGCTCTCGCCGGGGCTGGGGTCCAGCAGCAGCGCGGCGTCATGCGCAATTGCGCCGGGGTACAGCTCTTCGTTCGCCCTGCGCTCATCTTCTGCGCTCGCGTCCGCGGAGAAGCCGCTATGTTTGGACTGCAGCGCACCGCTCGAGTATGAGTCCGGCAGGATCGCCAGCACTTTCCCAGAGCCGGGGTCAGTCACGTACACGACCACCCCGCTCAGGTGCAGGTGGGACAGCTTCTTGCACTCGCTCTCCGGTAGAGAGACCCTCCGGCACAGGTTGAGCTTCAGGTACTGAAGTCCAGTTCGGACCCAGCGGTCCAGACGAGACCCGCAGCACTCGCCAATGAGTAAAGCACAAATGAGAAGAAAAAAGTACTGGAGCTTCATGCTTTGGCTGTATAAAGGTCTGTTTGGATTGTGTAGCTATTTTCGGGAAAGTTACTTTTAAAACAGCCTTGTTTCGCCGGAGGTGTGTGGAGGGCAGTCAGGGGTCTTGTGAAGTTTGGAGAGATGCGGCTGTCTTCATTAAAGGTGCTCAGAGTAGCATCCAGATGGAAAGTCATGTGCTGTAACTCCATCCCACAGCTGTTAAACTGAGGAAGGAGGGATGAGAGAGAGAGAGAGAGAGAGAGAGAGAGAGAGAGAGGATGAAGCTGCCTCTCAGGTAATTCCCATTAACAAAATGATTCTTTGACTTAAAATTTAATGATAAATGATTACATCGAAGATATTCAAAGGCAAAACAACTTGTTTGAAAACTGCTGCCACTCGTATTTGCATCTGGATGCATTAACATGTTGAGATAGGTTACATATTGTATGTAAACTAAAAGATGTTTCTCAGAAAATGTAAGTTTTCTAGATAATTTTTCACCTTTTCAGTTGCTTAGTTGCTTAAATAAATAATTTAAGAATATTTATAGCCTACAGTAAAGTGGTCATAGCCTAAATAAAAAGGATTTGGTGGAATAGGGTACTTAATTCAGAAAAAATCCGGTGAAAAATCCAGTTTCTCTCACATGGATAGTTAACATGACATGTAATTTTGCAAATAACATAATTATATAAATATTTGTATATTTTGTTCTCCTTCAATAAGTAGAAGCCTTATTATAAATGTCTATTATAAGTATGCATATAAATAGTAGAATCCACGCATATGCAAAAACACCATAAACAAATTAAATTCCGTCAAATAAAAACAATACATTTTGCTTAACATAAAAATCCTTAGTCTGAAATTCAGCACGAGCTCCTTGATTGCGCACGCAGTATTTTTTTTTTTCCGAATGAAGTTATTGTATCTCACCTGAGAGTGGCGCTGTTTTCTCATTTATTGTAAATTAGGGCACCTCCACATGGTCATATTTAACCCTGTCCAACCAGTTAATTATAATTTCTGAATAACCGACCTGTATATTAATGATGAATAATTCCATAATACTTTATAACAGTATTCTCTCTGTTATTTCAAGGCAGATTAAGTAGATCTTTAATGACCGCATAATAGACTGCTCCGGGTGTGTGTTCACGGTGTGTGTGTTGTTGTTCACTTCTCACTGCTGTGTGTGTTCACTTGGATGGGTT
>JAUCMU010000151.1:5289117-5308795 GCA_032275025.1 Enteromius treurensis
TTCAGTCGTCTTTTGCAAACACTTGATTTATATAAGAAGTAGGAAACGATGGTGTTTGAGACTCACAGTATGTTATGAACATGTACTGAACTGTTATTATTCAACCATGCCAAAGTAAATTCAGTTTTTCATTCTATGCCACCTTTAAGTTAATCTACACTCTTCAGCAAATCCCCCCATTTTTTTTAATCTTTTTGCTGATTCATGGTTCTTCTTCTGTTAGCTAATCCTGGCATTGTGCTGGTTGCTGGCAATCTGCCAAATCTGTCTTATTTTTGACCCACAGATTTAGAGAGCAAAGTAAGGCTGACTATGGAAGCTAGATTATAGTAGAAGAGGGTCTTACAACTTTGCATGTTTCTCCTCTAGTCACCTGACATTACTATGGTGATGACCAACACACAGAGGAGGACCTGACCGTTTTTTGTTTGTTCTAGTGGTTGCTGTCAGAGAACAGCTTTAAAGCCAGAAACCTGTAGAAAGGTCCCACAATTGTTCTTGTGTGATAGAAGTAGAACTATCCCTCTATAACAGGAAAATGAGTCCCTGGTGAATTGTCAGTCCTGTGGAGGCATTGTCATGAAGTGACGTCCAGCTGATGTGTTTGTTTGTAGTAGGTGTTTTCTGGTTTCGTTTTCCCACTCAAAGTAAAAGCCCATGTTGAGTGTTATCTCAAACTCAGTGTAGTTCAGTGTGATTTACCACTTTGAATCAACCTCAGTAGTTCTACATGACTGTCACGTGAGTTATTTCATTTTTCTGTTTTCTGGTAGTGTCAGTATTAAAGATAATTTAAGTTTTACATTTTCTTGTTATTTTGTCTATTTGAAGTGGTTTATTTTTATTTGAGGAAACTGGCTATCAACAATCCTTAAAACACAGTACAAGACTCGTTTATATAAAGAATTTAAAGGCGGCTTGGGATTCCTCTTGCCCACTTTGTAAACGTATTTCACCGAAAGCAATGTATCAGAGTTTGTTTTTTGTATCCTGCGTGTTTAACAGAGCTGAGACTAGTACTCTATTACTGGCAGCTGAAAGCCTCTTAAGGTTATCCAGAAAGTTTAATAAATGAACATACATGTGTCAAGGAGTTGTAGTGCTTCATAACTAGTGGTTCTGAATGAGACTTTTTGGGGCGGGGCGTCCTGCTAATGTTTCTTGTGTTTTGTTTTGTTTTTTTGTCGTTTTGTTTAAGTGTTGAGGATCCCATTAGTCCTGATGTGGAGGGGGATCTAGTGGAGAAACCTGCACTTGTTCCCAGTCTCTTCCCCCACATGCCCTCCACGCTGTACTTCAGCACTGCCAATGAAAGAGGTTGGCATATACACTCACTAAAGCACAGACTTTCTAGGATTACCAATCTCAGACAACATGAACAGATCCTTAAATATACATTTTTCTCTTTTAAATATCAGTTCTTGCTTTTTCGAGACTGAATGTTGTTACAATTTCTCCTGACTTCACAGTGGAGCTGTTGCCTGCTGAACAGAGGAAGCTGCTTAAATGGAAAATAACTACAGTCACCCCCAATGTTGTGAAAAACACCATCTCTAGGTCACACTTCAAAGCCACCAAAAGTGAGTCGACAGCTTCCTTTTTGTAATATAGCGTTTTTAGTGGTGTTCAGTGTGTTTTCTGTTTTTTTCTGTCTGAACAGGTTTTAAAACACCTGGTGTCATACACTTGCCAAGTTTGAAAATGAGAAAAAAGGAGAAAAACTGGGCATACTATACAAAACAACTGAAGATTGATACTTTCAAGTCACTCCAAATACATATGTTTCCAGAGACTTTCACTGCTTACTCGACTTTAATTTTGGGCAGAAATATGTGCATAATTTGGGGCATGTATTCCAGATTTTAATATGCAGTTTGTCGTGTTTTTTTATTTGTTTGTTTTTCTCCAGAGAGTCATGATTGGCTTGGCTGTTGGGGTCATCATATGAAGTCACCAGGGTTCAAGGCCATTAGAGAGTTTCAGAAGGTAAGAATGGGATGTTTTGCCATCTGTGTATTACCGTTGTGTACTAAAAATCCATCATGTTTGTTTCTCTGGTGATTTTTGTTAAATGATCTGTCAAAATGTTGGAATTCCGAAACCTTTAGTAATTGCTTAGTACTTCCTGTCAGCCGAGTATTAACAAGCATGTATTTCTGTTTGGCAGCTGAACCACTTTCCAGGCTCCTTTCAGATCGGCCGGAAGGACAGACTTTGGAGGAACCTGTCCAAGATGCAGGCACGCTTTGGCAAAAGAGAGTTTGGCTTCTTCCCACGCTCCTTCATTCTCCCACAGGATATCAAGCTGCTAAGGAAGGCCTGGGAGGATGGAGGAAGCAAGCAGAAATGGATCGTGAAACCGGTACTTTTACGTTACTTAAATTTCTTTCGGAATTTACTCTCTGACATTCTTGTCATTGACGTGCTGCCATTTCTCACTCTTAGCCTGCATCTGCTCGTGGAATTGGCATTCAGGTCATTCACAAGTGGAGCCAAATGCCACGCAAGAGACCGCTCCTCGTGCAGAAGTTAGTTGGAAGACCTTGGGTCATATTTGGTTCTTTATTGAGAAAGGTTTCTGATCTATTAAGTAATGTGGGATGCATTTTTGCAGGTATCTTCACAAGCCCTACCTCATCAGTGGGAATAAGTTTGATCTACGCATCTACGTGTATGTGACCTCTTATGACCCACTCCGTGTTTACATCTTTAATGATGGACTAGTCCGTTTTGCAAGCTGCAAGTGAGTAAATCATTTGTGAGTATGTCATTTAACTGTTTAAAATGTGCAAATCTCCAGACTTTTGATTGACAATTTTATTCAACACAGATACTCTCCTTCTATGAAGACCCTCAACAACAAGTTTATGCACCTTACAAACTACAGTGTAAATAAGAAGAACTCTGAGTATCAGAGTAACAGCGACGATAAGGCATGTCAGGGCCATAAATGGTAAGAATAAAGAGATATTACTCAGGGTGAGTCTGTCCTGCGCTAGTAAGATAAGAGGTTTTGTGATTTAATCAGCAGGCAACTCATGGCCTCAAAATATTCAAACTGGTCTCATAAAACAGTCTAATGATTGAGGTTTTATTTAATGCAGGGCCTTGAAGGCGCTGTGGCAGTACTTGGGCGCTCAAGGTATCAACACCACTCTCATTTGGGAGAAGATCAAAGATATGGTTATCAAAACCATTATTGCGTAAGTGTCTTTGTAGTCCTAGTCTTGTTCTCTATTTGTGAACTGTTCTTGTGGATGTTCTCACATTCACGTTCCTCTAAACTGAACTTGAGTGTGTTGTCTCTTCCCGTGGCAGGTCTGACCCATATGTGAACTCACTAGTGAAGATGCATGTACGTTCCTCCTACAGCTGTCATGAGCTGTTTGGCTTTGACATCATGTTGGATGAGAATCTGAAGCCATGGGTGCTGGAGGTGAACATCTCGCCCAGGTACAGCAGGGTCTTCCAGCTTAAGCAGTTCAGAATCTACAGTAGTCAGACAACTTTAAGTCAAGCTACCTTTTAAAGAGTAGTTTGTGTTACTAAAACCGAGTGAGTAATGACACTGACATTAGGAAGAATATTATAAATTGGGTTATATCATGTGTTGAATCAATCAAGTATTTATTTGGCACAAAAATGAAGGTGACGTTGTGAGTAGTTTCAAAATATGAGCTCACTTTTCTTTCTCTTTGTCTCTAGCCTCCATTCTAACACAGCACTGGACGTCAGCATCAAGGGTCAGATGATTCGGGACCTGCTGAACCTCGCTGGCTTTGTGTTGCCATTGAGAGAAGACTTTGCACCGTCCAGTTCCAGTGCCAGCAGCTCCACCAATAGGTCAGTTCTGATATTACATGTATTTCAAATGTAGTTATATTGCTTTATATTTTCCATATTTGAGCTTGTGGACCTTTCCGGGACCTGTCCCCCCCTCTTTCTCCCACTTTTTTTTTTTTTTTTTTTTTCTTCCACTGTCTCACCACTGTTCTGTCAAATAAAGGCCTAAAAAATCTAAATCTGAAATAAAAACATTGCGGTTAACACAAAAATATTAAACGGCACAATTGTTTTCAACATTGATAACAATAAGGATCATGTAACAGTGAAAACTTAAGTAATGGCTGCTAATAATTCACTTTTGCCATCACAGCAATACATTTAATTTTAATGCATTCAAATGGAAAAAGCTTATTTTAAATTATAACAGTATTTCGTATATACCGTAAAAAATCATACCCAAGCCCAAATTTAAAAAAGTACATCATTAATTTGTTACTTGTTTTTAAATTAGTTCTAAATGCCTCTATCTTACGTTTTACTGATTTTTTTTTTTCTTTTTTTTTTCTCAGTTTATGTGGAGCAGTGCATGAGAAATGGCGATCAGACATTTCTACTGATGAGAAAGTAAAGAGAGCCTTTTATCTGAGTCAGCGCTTTGGAGACCAGGTACTCAAACACGCATCATATACTGCGATATTGATCACTGATGGTCATTGAAAGGCATAGTTCACCTTCAGTTGTTGTTTCCCATTTACTTCCATAGTATGGTGTAAAGAGAAGAAAAACACTATTTGATGGAGACCAGCAACTGAAGGTGAACTCTTCTTTTGAACTAACAAAAAAAAATGCTTTGTCCAGTTATCCAAGTTGGTAGTTACTGATAATACTAAAAACTGCCTTACCCCAATTCCATACATAATGAAATATGTATTTTTGTGTACAGGATTTCTGTGCAACAATCCTGGATGTGCTGACACCTGATGATGTGCGTGTGCTGGCAGAGAGTGAGGACGAATTGAGTCGTAAAGGAGATTTTGAGCGAGTTTTTCCCTCTCATGCTTCCTCCCGGTACCTCCGTTTCTTTGAGCAACCACGCTACCTCAACATCCTCCTCAACCAATGGGAACAGAAATACTGGCTCATGAGGAGCAAAGGTGCATGTTTGTGTTACACAGCGCTATGACCCGTAACTCTGACGGTTTGCTTAACTATCCATTTTGACTTTTTCAATGCTTTTAGGTATCAACCTGCTGAGGGATTTGTGTGAGAAGAGGTTTCACATGGGCAACCTGGCAGATTCTCTTCATCACGTAAGTACTGATGTTTTTACAGACTCTTGTATTGTATGGCTGCCCTGTTGGAATTTCAGACCAAAAGCTTCATTTTTCTATTTTTGATACCCAAAGGCGTCTATACTGTTTTCCCCAGGCATGAATTATTATTATTATTATTGTACTTGTTGGTTTTTGGTGGCCATTATATCTTGATGTCTGCTCATCTTCATTCTTCTGTTCCTTATTTGAAGTAAAATAAATGTTAAATGAAATAAAGTAGAAAAATTTTTACATTTTCATTTAGTATAAAAATGAAGACAAACTAAATTCAAAATATGATTCAAAATTATATTAAGTTAGTTGAAATTGATTGGTCATTTATTATGTAATCCTTATTAAAGAGAGTTTAATTATATTATTGTTAGTAGGCTATATGATCTTTAGGCTTGTTCTTCTATTCATAGTGGTCTTCCAAGTCATATCATGGTCACCAGTCTCAGATGACAAGATCTGGGTATGCACATACACATCCACCTATCCTGCATTGACTTATGATGATTTTATGTACTACTTGGATCTGACTCGCTTCATGTCTTTGTTTTTCTCAGTGTTCTGGTCAGTCAGAGGTCTGATGCTGAAGATGAGGATTCGTCTGACCGTGAGGTTCAGTCAGTCACTATGAGTCTTCCAGACATGAGTTTGCTGAGCACCGTCAGCCTGAGCCCCAGTCCCACCTCCAGCTCCAGTCTGGCCAGTGACAGCCTGCCTTCTCATGATGAGCTTTGAGATCCACCACACAACCCTTGACATTAAGAGCTTCCAAACTGTGTGTATACATGTCACTTCTAGTGACGCTCCTAGCAGAGCTCCTAGAGTTGTGCTTTTCTGCTTGTGGGTGGCAGGAGGAATAATCTCTTCCTGTTTGGAATTTTGATTGTGTTTCCTTATGAGCCTATAGATACTTCTGCATTGTTTACATCACAGGTCTGTGTATAGTATACAGGCATCTGTTGAGCTGACTATTTTAAAGTGTGTGGGATGAAATGAGAAGTTTGGAAAAGAGATACTATTGTAAAAATAAAAATCACTGTCATGTCATTTAATGACATTTGCATGCCCTGTTCAAGGTAGACAACATGCTCAGGTTAAGGTTTTTAAATTAAAATTACTGTTTGAAATATGATCTTTTCATTCTTTAGTAACCATTTTTATTAGCTTCTTAAAATGGAGTTGAATAGTAAGAGTCATCTCTGGATCTTGATCACACTTGTGCTTGGGGTTATTTTGAGAATATCAACTGTTTTATGCAACAACTACTTGGTTGACTGGTATTTCAACTGCATAGATAGTTTACAGAAATAGCGTCTCATAGGGGTAGTTACTATTGGGTACTGACAGTCTGTTTACTTTTGTAATCAGTGGTATTTTTGCTATTGCTCATAGCAAACACAAACAGTGCACAGCAGTTGTTGTCAACCAAGGCTCTTTGGGCATCAGCAAATTTCCTAAGGAGCCTCAAGATGACTTAAATAGAATTAAATTAAGTCAAAGCGAGATTTAATTCCTTTTCAGAACCAAGGTTCCCAAAGTCCTGAATAAGTTAGGTAGGCTAAATATATAAAGTCCTGTAAATCCAATGGTTAAAAAGATCTGGATGCATAAAAAACATTTAAGTTTTAAAATGTTTCAAACAATTCCCAATAGTCCCAAAACTTACATTACATTACATGGCTACACTGATAAACCTGTAATAATGACTTTACAGCCACATGTCTGATAGATTTTCACTGATAGTTATGACCAGTGTTGGGGGTAACGCGTTACAAGTAACGGGAGTTACGTATTAATATTACTTTTTCCAAGTAACTAGTAAAGTAACACATACTTTTTCATTTTAGAGTAATATAACTGAGTTACTTTTTCTTATTTATTGACTGACAAGTCTCCTAACTCCAGGCATGTTGGGAGAAATCAGAAATATAAATATATCACGATTAATCATTTGACAGCACTAATAAATATACATATACGTCTTATATTAAAAACAAACACTAAAGCTCTGCCCATATTTAAAAAGTAACGCAAATGTAATATAACGCATTACTTTCCATAAAAAGTAACTAAGTAACGTAATTAGTTACTTTTTTTAGGAAGTAACGCAGTATTGTAATGTATTACTTTTAGTAACTTTCCCCAACACTGGTTATGACATAGGTATTACAATATGAAGGTGATTTATGAGGACATTTTCAGTGTCCCTGTAATTCAAAAGGCTTAAAAAACATACTAAATGGTGTTAGTTTGTTTTTTGAAAATCTAAAGACGCACACAGTTTTCTGTAAGGGGTAGGTGTAGGGTCAGTGTAGGACAATACCACGTACAGTCTGTACAGTAGAAACATCATTACACCTATGGAGAGTCCCCATAAATCACAAAACCAACGTGTGTGTGTGTGGGGTAAGTGTAATGTGAAGCTGTAAGTTTGTCATCACAGGTAACGAGAGAAGTAAATTTAACCACGTACCATGCAAAATGAAAAAGCTGTGTGCAAAGAGTGAACTACACTGGTTTGGCTCTTGACAAGAGCTAGATTAGAAGAGAAAGGAACCTAATTGATAATATTGCAATGTTTGACCATTGAAACGTAAGAAGAAATCTTTGTCTAATGTTAACAATTTGCTATGCAAGCTTATAAGTCGTTTTTTTTTTAAACATCAATGTTTCCAGTAACTCGATACTCTATCTACTTTTATTTTACATTTTTCTCTTATCAGTGTTTTGCAAACCATTCATCTGCGCAAAGAAACACAGCCGATGCACAACCCACATAGGGTTTCTTCAGCAACTGCAAGACGCATTAATTTTTTTTTTTTAATCTGCTAGAGGGCCAAAAGTTACATAATGTTAAACTTTATTTTCTAACTTTATTCTGTAATTTACCATTTCCTACTTTTTACTGTCAACACATGTATCCATTGACAATTAAACTCAATTTGTGGCCTAATCCAGTCTCAGACCGTGAAAAATTAAGAAGAGGTCCAAACTGTAATAATCAGGTAACAGTTTTTTTAATTTAATAATAATAAAGTTTTTAATTAAACATTGAATTCATAAATCTCTTAAATTCCTGTGAAATTTCGTTATAGATCAAGCTTGAGGTCCTGACTACGCTTCTTCATGCCATCCAGGTCTCTTACAGGGGTGTTGTGTACACAACCAGTCACAGCCACAACATCTGTGATTCTCCTCCCCCCGTCCCACGTCCAGCCCTCTGCGTGCCTGGGCCGGCTTTCTCTCCTGATTTAGATTGTGCTCTGCACACAGGGACGGGAGCACAGCTGAAATATGCTCCGGTCACACCAGCTCAAGCACTGAATGCATTTGTCTCTCAGTGGGGACCCCTGAACATGGACCCTCTGACGGAGGTAAGATCCAAAGAGCAACCTGTACGAGTTGTCGCATACGCTCCAAATGAAAGCAATCTTATTGCAGGAATGGTTCTGCCACTTCGGTGTCTACTGCTTATGAAATGTTATCATATCAACTTGATGTGTTTGCTGTAGTTTAAAGAACTAATGTCAACTCCCAGGCTTGTTTCAGTGTTGATAATCCACAAATACTGGATTCAACAGATAACATATGAATAACTAGTTATTCTGGTTGCTTTGTACATTGTGTTTATGTTTGAGGTTATTTTTGGAGATCGGAACAGTGCATGGAGACAAGGCCTCTGTGGAAATCCAAATTCATTGTGAGGTAGAGATATGTATGTAGCTGAAAACCATCATTATTTCTAATAATAATTAACTACATGTGCATTTCCTGAAATACCAGTGATTGCAAGGTAGCAAACAACTAGTGTTCCAGTTTTATGCTTTGGTTTAATGTAAATAATCTGAGCAACTCTATTGAGTCTGCACGTTATTTCATTTGGGTTGGATTCTGTCAGTCTAATAGTTTGTGGTTAGTATGTAAGGAATGATTTATGTAGCCTAATTTATCTCTTTGTCATACTGTAAAGATAATGTACAGGTCTCTACAGGGCTCTGTGGCATGATTGCAATTAAGCAATATCCCAATACCATTTTATCTATGTAATAATTCAGACAAACGGCACGGTTTTAAGCAATATTTTAAGTTATTTGATCTTTATTCTCTTCCAATAAACAAGGTTTCAAGTGAAGCCACAGCAGAATGTTACTCCTCAATGAATCAATGTGTTTGAACCACTCCGTTAAATGAGTGATGCAATGACTCGCTTTTAAAGATGTTTGTCGCCATCTACTGGTGTAATCATGTAACATGCAGAAAAGGGTCACTGAAAAATCTGCATAGCCACCGCTGGAATAAAGTGGAGTGATACAAACAGTGAAGCTGTCTTAACCGGTTAATCAGATTTAACGGCTGGAAAGAACTGCTGTATAATCAGTAACTGGTCAGTTAGTTAGGTATGAGGCAGTTACAAAAACAAAAAATATCTGGAAGAAATTTGGGAATAAACTGGGTTTTTGAGCATATTACCTTTTAGGAAAAGACCATTTAATCTCTACTCTGGTTGTAGTTCCCCTTTATGGAGGATGAGGGGCTGACCATGAAGAAGACAGGTATCTATCCGTATCTTTTGTACACCCTGTGCATTTCTTTATGTATAAGTGAGCTATTTCTTAACTATTGTCTCTGAAATGCTGCTTTCAAGTGCTGATTTAAGTATTCATTTTAATAATAATTCATGTATCTAATGCAACATTTCTAAAACTGCAACTTGCTATGAGAATTTATCTTTATAATTTATTATAATGATTATTAAAGTTGGTTAATAAATAGCTATTTAGTAACAGGAAGCTAAAAAAAAAAAAAAAGTGAAAGGAGTTTTGTGGGTAAAAGAATTGGTACTTATTTTAAAATTACCTTGCTATACCAGAAATATATCATTTACAAATTGTGCCAAATTGACTTTTTTTACAGGATGTAAAGATGCATTTCCAGATATATATGTATATACTGTGTGTGTGTGTGTGTGTGTGTGTGTATGTATATA
Organism: Enteromius treurensis; assembly: GCA_032275025.1. Classification (NCBI taxonomy): domain Eukaryota; kingdom Metazoa; phylum Chordata; class Actinopteri; order Cypriniformes; family Cyprinidae; genus Enteromius; species Enteromius treurensis. The sequence goes on from JAUCMU010000151.1 coordinate 5,299,216, forward strand.
TATGTATATGTATATGTATATACTATATATATATATATATATATACTGCATATACACATACAGTATATACATATATACATATATATATATATGTGTGTGTGTGTGTATACTGTATATATGTATGTATATGCATTTCCGTTGCTGTTGGAGCAAATGGGAACACAAAAATATATTTGTTGTAGTTCCTGTTCACTATAATAGACGTTTTCCCATCTATGACGACTTCTGAGAATTCAAAGTGTGAAGTAGTATAAAGCTCATAGTACAAGGAATCACTTTTACTGTTTTTCCCCCTCCAGTTGGGTTGCTCTATAAGTGTTCAATAGAAAGTGAGAGAGTGCTTACCATGCACTTTTACATCCGTTTTACCTTTTTGATGCCATAATAAATGTGCTTAATTTGATGAGACTGCAAAAAAAAAGTGGAGTTGGACTGCAGTTGTGATGTTTGACCAGTAGGGTACATACAATTATAGCTGCAGACTGACCGACCTGCAGCAGGGGTCTCCCTCTCTGTGTCCCTCTCAAGAGCCTCTCCAGGACCCTGACTCAGACGTGTATGCCAAGTTCTTCATGAGTCACTGCTGCTACGATGCCATTCCAACAAGCTCCAAACTGGTCATCTTTGATACAACACTGCAGGTGTGCTTTTTTGTGCTTACTACAGTGTTTTAGTAGACTGATTGAAATAAAAAAAATATCCTCATGTAAGATGTTCGACACATAAACACTGAAATATGTGACAGGTGAAAAAAGCATTCTTTGCACTGGTTGCAAACGGGGTCAGAGCGGCACCTTTATGGGATAACAAGCTGCAGTGTTTTGTAGGTAAGCAAACGTTAGGGATCTGCTGAGTCTGTTGAAGTGTGGTTGCTCAGCTGTGAGCCTGCATCAGATTACTGAAATCTTATAATGTCACTACAGCATCTTCACCTATAAACCCATATAAGGAAAAGCAAGCATGATTCACATATGCTAAAACACTTAGCACATGCAAGCCATAACATGACATTAAATTTCAGCTCCCAGAGGGATTTACTTGAGTGTTTTTTTTTTTATGAACACCGCATAAACTGCTCTTGACTAATGTTTTGGTGCTTTTGAGTAAAAATCATTTCTGAAAGAGTATGTAATGACTGCTAAAATTCAGCTATTCTTGCCATCACAGGAACAAATTCAATATTAAAATGTGTGTTAAAAGATAATGCTCATTTCCAATTGTTATATTTTTTTACGTTCTCTTATTTTTTGATCAGATAACACAATAAACCTCTTACAAAAACATTTTAAAGATGTTACCGACCCCAAACTTTCAAACAGTAGCATACAAGCGAGTATGCACCATGTAAACATACTGTCTGTGTGTCCGCTGACACAGCTTTGATTTGTTGCAGTCTCAGTGTCAGCGTCTGAGACTTTTTCTGACTGATCATTCTCAGCACCCGTCCCCTCCACCAGTGCCAGCTTCTAAGTTTAGTGTGGCCTCTGGGCCGAGGGATCTGGTGGGAAATGGCAGGGTAGAGCTCTAATCCCCTGAACCTTCTCTGGGAGTAATAATAGCCATGCTAATGAGAAAGCATATCCTCCTCCTGAAAGGAAGCTCCGGCGCAGGAGTGTGTTCGTGTTTCAGTGCATAGTGAGAGTTAGTATGTTTATGCTAATGAAGGCCTCTTGATACGTTTTAATTTTAAACTGTAATGCTTAGTGACTTTATTTACATGCATTGAATTCAATTTAAAGCTGAGTGATCGTGTTTGTTTTCGTTGTGCAATTTCTGTTTTTGCAGGGATGCTCACCATTACAGACTTTATCAACATTCTCCATCGTTACTACAGATCTCCCATGGTAATCCTGAAAAATGTATTATGGTTTTTGCAGCACAACTTTTTATAACATTGATAACACAGTAATAGGATATGTTTCTTTAGCAGCAAATTATCATATTAGAATGATTTCTGAAGGATCATGCGACACTCAAGACTGAAAATTCAGCTTTGAGATCAAAGGACTGATACAATTTTGAAATAGATCAGAATAGAATACATCTATTGTAATGCATTTTCACAGCATTGCTGTTATACTGTATATTTAATTAAAGTTCCTACATTATGGGCTGTGAAAGGTTCATATTTGGGTTTTGTGAATCCCAAATAACAGACATGCATAGTCATGGGCTAGCACTTCCATTTTCTTATAATATCGATTAATTTCTACCTTATTTGTTCATCAACTCCCAAATGATTCGTTCAAAAATAAATTTTTCTGTGGCACCAATGCTGCAGTCATTTGGTCCATTTTAAAGCAGTTTGTGAGCTTTTAACGCTTCAAAAGCGGCACAAAGAATGCATTTGCGTTTTCATTCAGACCAGCATAAATATTTAAAGGGATACTCCACCCCAGATGTCCAATTTTGTTTTTAATCACTCGCCCCCGTGTGGTTTCAAACCCATAAAAACTTCGGAACACAATTTAAGAGATTTTATATGAAAAGCGGGAGGCTTGTCCCATTGACTGCCAAGAAAATAACATTGTCAAGGTCCAGAAAAGTATGAAACTCCCATATACTCAAACAGAATACTCCCATATGCCATCAGTAGTTTAATCTGAATGTAATGAAGCAACGAGAATCCTTTTTGTATGCAAAGAATTGATTCAATAATGCCATTTTGGAGAGTATCCACTGGACGCAAACTACATATGCTGTTCTATCATCCCCGATAGGTTTTCTATGCACACTTATACCCTGATTTAAAGAAAAACAGTGCATCCTTGTGGCGACGCTGACACAGAACAGTGTACACAGTATGTTCAGTTAATATTCTCCAAAATGTCGTACTTGTCAGAAATTGCATACTTGGAGTCAACTCTTTCTTTTGAAAGACAATAACATGTACCCTTACAGATTTAAGAGTTTGTTTTCACTCATTTAGAGCTGTGTTGCACACTGCATGAAAGGTCATTTGCAAAAAAACTATTAACCAGGATAGGGGCACTTTAAATAATTCAGCCTTGGCAAACATGAGATCATGTTTTTTTTTTTTTTTTTTTTTTTAGGTTCAGATCTATGAGCTGGAGGAACACAAGATAGAGACATGGCGAGGTGATTGTGTATAGTTTTGAGGATAAATAGGTCATTCCACACACATGGTAAGATGTGTTATAGTAGCTGTATTTGTTCCCTCTTTCAGAGGTCTACCTACAGTATTCTCTCAACTCCCTGATCAGCATCACACCTGACTCCAGGTAAAGCAGGACCTCTACAGCACTTTGTTTCTTTTGCTTTTATCTTTCAAGTGACAGAGAGTTGTGTTTCCTGTTGGCAGCCTCTTCGAAGCCATTTATTCCTTACTGAAGAACAAGATTCACCGACTACCCGTCATAGATCCAGAATCAGGGAACGTCCTCCACATACTCACCCATAAACGCATCCTCAAGTTCTTACACATCTTTGTAAGGGCTTTTATGTTGTACTTTTTTGATATCACCATTCATAACAGCCATTTTTAGCTAAGGTTAATGGCAGTCTGCAATTTGTGCAATGCTGCATTTTAACTTATAGGTGTCAGTATACTTTTAAAACAACTGCTATATTAGCTAGCGAAACATAACAGCTGCTTGCACTAACTTGATCTCTTCAAAAAACATAGCTATTTCTGATATGGCAAGCCACACATGCATACAGAAAAAAGTGATATTTTTTTTTCTATGAAAACAACAGAATGAAGTATGAGTGTCAACCTGAACACCAGTGGGGCATAAACGGATTTTATGAGAGCGTACAAATGAGATTTAGACATCAGTTTGCCAAAACATTTATGATGTGCCATGACTCTCAACATAGCTCTCTACTGAATGATGAATATTTGCTCTATGAATCTCAGGGCTCGATGATCCCAAAGCCACAATTCTTACAGAAGCGGATTGAGGAAGTGAAAATTGGAACATTCAAGAGCATTGCAACTATCAGAGAGACGGAAACAGTTTATGATGCTTTATCAATATTTGTAGAGCGACGGGTCTCAGCCCTCCCCGTCGTCAATGAGCAAGGTACTGAGTACGGCTGTTTGCTTTTGTTTATCTGGATTCTTAATTCATATCTTCAACTTCTGTAGGTCTTCAGTGTGTTTTTTTTTTTTTTTTTTTTCTTTCCCTTTAGGCAAAGCGGTGGCACTTTACTCCCGATTTGATGTCATTGTATGTAGACTAACGTCCTTGCCCCTTTTTTTCCACGATTATGTTACAGCAAATAACTTTCATATTTACTAAGCAAAGTTTAAAGTTGGTGCCATCTGCATTTACATGCACAGAATTTGGCTGCGCAGAAAAGGTACAACAACCTGAACATGACAATGCAGGAGGTCATTCAGAGCCGCTGGTGCTGTATCGAGGGGGTGCTGAAGTGTTACCCTCACGAGACCCTCGAAACCATCATTGATCGGATCGCTGAGGCTGAGGTAGTAGAACAAACAGTGATGGCTTGTTTTCATTTGCATCGTTTAAAATACACTGACAAAGGTCCTTCTGTCAGGTTCACCGTCTAGTGCTGGTGGACACGGAGGATGTGGTGATGGGAATCGTCTCGCTCTCGGATTTGCTTCAGGCACTGGTCTTGACTCCTGCTGGCGTTGAAGCACTTTTCTCTTAACACCAGTCAAGGCTCCCTCTCCACCGTCATCCTCATTTCATATCATACCAGGTAGGCAGACTGCTGTCAGCAGAGATGCTGTTTTTCTATTTGTCAGATAAACCATCCCTCCATTTCTCCAAAAAAAAAAAAGGAGGTGCATAAGCTGTCAACCCTTTTATACAACCTTTTAAGGGTGCATTTTAATAGTGCTAATATTAGTACCTATGTGTTATGTGTTAGTACCTTTTAAAAGTGTACCGCCCCAGTGACAGCTTTTTTTTTTTTTCTTTCTTGAGTGTATCTATAGTTTCATAGAATTGAAAGTACATTATAATGTTTGCTTTGGAGCACAGGGGCTGTTTAAGCCTTTGGAGACATCTTCCAAACAAATATTTGTTTCAGAAGAGGAAGGCTGTTTCTATAATTGTAACCAAAAATATAGATGGACATTAGTGCAGCTCAAGTGGTACTGCAAGAAATTTGTTAAAGCAGATTAAAGGAATGATGCTTTTTTTTTTCTTGAATTTTCCAGAATTTTGTCCTAAAGTCAACCATGAGTGAACCATGAAGACGAATGTTCGAAGATAGAACATGTAAATATTTTTATTGTTGCTGCCACTTTGGGATTTTATGCATCACTTCATTTTGCAATTTAACTTGTATATTTGTATAATTTATTAAAGAATTATCATATAGTTATTTGAAATGTGATAGTTTTATGTCAGATAAAACTATGTACGGTCACATAGTGTGTAAAAATGCTAACCCTCTTGGAAAAAAATCTTCTTTTTTGATAACAACATTGTTATAAACCTTCTAGGCCCCTGATCCTTTTATTGTAAATAAACAGATTTTTCAGACTCTCAGTAGACTTACAATGTTATATTGCACAAATGTTCTTTTTTTTCCAACCACATACAAAAATGCTTTATTCAATGATTGTACTGCGTTATTATTTTGGTAAAGGATGAAAATCGGCTTTTCAGAAGAAGCATCAAACTATGACAGCGGTTGTGAATTACATCACCGTCCTCTATAAATACATAATAAGCATAATTTGTACACATTTTTAAATATTATTTGTAACATTTGTTTTTTTACAATGTTTCAATCCAAGAAAATAAATAATTCAGCCTGCCGTAGGCAAATACAGAGTTCAGTGTTTGAGTTGTTGCTGCATATATTTACCAGAGGTGTATCCTTGTACATCCTGCTTTTCACTGTTAGCAAACAGTGTCATGCTAAGTAGGAGCTTCAGACCAGTTTCAACACTTACATTTATTTCAGTATGTAGCTAGCACCTTGTAGAAGCACTAAACTACTGTATGTCAGTGACATGTCTTAAGACACTGGGAACAAAGTAATGCAGTTCAAATAAAATGAAACTACAGTAAACACTTTATAGTAAGCCTGCACAAGTTAACATTTACATTACCCAAGGCAAAAGTTAACATGTACTAAAAGCAATCATAAGCAGTGTTGGGGATTAACTAGTTACATGCAATTTGATTACAAAAACTATTAGTTACAGTTATTGAGAAATAAATGTGTAATTGAATTACAGATGATTATATCTGAATATTTTCACAAACATACAAATTAGATTTTTTTTTTTTCTTCTCTAAAATATGAGACATCAGTTTCTGGAGTTTAGGACATATGCTTATTTGATAATTATTTATTTCATTTTTGGGTTTATGTATATAAAATATATACAATATATACAAAATATGCTATTTTTTTGAGATTGACTGTTTGTTTTCAAGGCATTGTAAGATGCAAGTGTTTCCCTTGGAATTTGATATTAAACTCTTTCTTGTGATTTTAAATCTCCCTGCTAAAAAAAATAAAATAAAAGCCCAATAGAAACCCACAACGAAATTTAAATGGTTTTCATTAAAATACCTAACCTTTAACGTTCTCCAGTAAAACCATTACAAAATTCCTTTTTTGTAGTGTGTTTTGGGTATTTTTCCCAATAGGATTTAACGTCCCACCAATAGAATCCATCACATACCAGTAGACACCATTATACTTTCCTTTAAATCCCATACAGTTCCCATTATAACAATTAAATCCATTACATTTTCTATTGTGTTTTGGACAGGGTTCTAATTTTTTGGTTGGTTAAATATAGCCCTGCTGAGAAAACAAACAAAGCCAAAAGGGGTGATGACCTTCCCAACACTGCATATAGATTACTAATATAATACTTTAACAGCAATTAATTTCTATTAGTTCTAATACGTTTAACATTAAGCAACTAAATGCGCAATAGAGCATTAATCTCGATAACAGAGATTAATATAAACTGTAAAATTGTTTGTTTGGCTCCTGATACACATGAATTAATGTGTAGAAGCTTGCTGTAAAGTGGTACCACCAAAGTTCAGATGGAGAAGCTCGAATGCCATGTGTCAAATTTTATGGCCTCAGTCATACTTTCATTCTGATAAGGGGGAATGTTTGAGTGCACACTTAAAAAAACAACAGATTCACATTTCTTAAAATGCATTATTTACTGCAGAACTATGAAGTCACGATATCAAACAATACATACAAGAGTCCTATCTGTATTTTTGGCCGTGGAATGTTTGATGAACTTGATAATTATTTAAATGTTGTATACAGCCTCAATTGGGTTTCCTAAAAACACACATGCCACAATCTTCCACCCTTGTTTGTAATGCAATCGTTCGGGCAACAGAAAGTCAAACAGACGTTTGGGGAGGAAGTGCACTCACTGTCTCGCTGGATGGAGTGAGTTACAGTCACGGGATATAGTTTCTCTTGAATGAGTTCTTCCTAAAAAGAGAATGGACCGAGATAAAGACAGCACCGCGCCACATGGGTAAGCTCTTCAGAAAGCTGTTTTACTTCTTTATTGGTTCTTTGAATGGCGCAGATTGCATTAATGGTTGAATCTAAATTAACATTGAGCAGATGCTTTTATCCAAATGGAATTGTCCAACTTGCTCAGTATAACAATATTTGTGTTTCATGGGCACACTTCACTAACCTAATTGTAACTACTAGGGGTACTCAAGTAAATTATATGAAAGGGGGGAAACGGTTTTGATATTCCAGTGTGTTTCTGCAGCAAAATGTTTGGAATAAAAGTGAAGAAGAAGCACAGGAAAGGACACAAGGGTGTTGTAATCGCAAACAAAAATGCTCTAGGTAAGACCATGAAAGCAAACACTGTTACATAAGTAAAGATGTAGAGTATTTCATGAGGATTAACTGCATGGTTTTGTTGACAGAGACATTCAAATCCATGAATTCTGACACACGGCAGCCTTGCAAAGTTCAAACAATTCTGACCGAGCTGGTTTAATCTGTACGTTTTAGAGGCTGAGCCTGAAACCGATCCAGATGTTGTAGACGTACCCCAGCCTGGACTCTCAGAAGCATCCACCTCTGCACCCGCTTCCCTCAGACAGACGGTTTATACTAAGAGGCACCTTTTTATTTTTCTGTCAAAACTTCACACAGCGAAATGTGCTATTTCTTGTAGCTCATGTACAGCATGTTCATGTTTTTACTTTGCTTATAAGGTGTAAACCTGTGGCCAAGATCTTGGAAGGTGAAAGCAAACCACAACATTTCCAGGTAGAATTCAGTTTAACCTGAGGAGAAGCTGCAGTTATTTCTTGTTTAGAGGTGATATAGCTGATATTCTTGATGTTGAAAGTCAAAATCTGTTCTTCCTAAGATCTCCATCAATATAACAGAAGCTAGGCAGCTAGTCGGGGACAACATAGACCCTAGTGTCGTGATTGAAATTGGAGATGAGAAAAAGCAAACCTCTGTGAAAGAAGGAACCAACGCTCCCTTTTACAATGAGGTGATCGTGCTGTCTTTGATGGACACTTTCTGATAATGGTGTTAACAGGAACAAAATATTATAATAATAGTGTTCCTCTCATCCCAACAGTATTTTGTGTTTGACTTCTTTTGCAATCAAGACCTCTTTTTTGACAGAGTCATCAAACTATCTGTAAGTACTAAGGCTAAATACATTGTTTTTCTTGATGTAACCTGCGGTGCTTACATTAGTGCACTTCTCCCAAGGTCATGCATTCAAAGATCATGAAGAGCTTCTGTGTGGGAACCTTCAAGATTGATGTTGGGACAGTTTACTCCCAGCCTGGTAAACACTTGGTTTGCAGTTGTATCTTTTCCTAGAGTTTTTTTTTTCTACTTGTAAAGGAACAATAAATCTTGTCTTGCTGTGCCAGGCCATCAGTTCATCAATAAGTGGGCCACGCTCACAGATCCTACTGACATCCGCACAGGGGTGAAAGGTCACCTGAAATGTGATATCAGCGTGTCAGGAAAGGGAGATGTCGCAGCACCGTCCCAGAAGTTCAGTGATACCGAAGAACAGATAGAAAAGTAAGATCTCAGTTTGTTTAGTTTGCATACTAAAGACTGAATATAATAATAATAAAAAAAAAAAATATATATATATGGCAGATACCATTACATCTCCTTTGTGTCTCATGAAAGTGATCCTGAAAACCTTTGTCCTCCTCTAGACACCTCCTGCTACCTGAAGGCTTAAACCCTGAACGGCCGTGGGCTCGGTTTTACGTGATAGTGTACCACGCAGAAGGTCTTCCCAGGATAAACTCCAGTATTATGGCCAACGTGACCAAAGCCTTTGTTGGAGACACGACAGCCCTCATAGACCCTTATGTAGAGGTGTCATTCTTCGGGCAAGTTGTAAGTTCACAATTCAGTGCTTGTTACAAAACAAACACACTTAAAGGGATAGTTAACCAAAAATGAAAAGATTCTTTCATTATTCCTCAATGATGTTCTTTAGTATGATTTACATACTAATATTTATTTTAGTTTTTAACATATATAATGGTTCACAAAAATCACGGTTCGGTTCGATACGATACAGTAGTGTCACGGTTCGGTATGTTTTCGATACGGCAAAAAT
>JAUCMU010000151.1:5308895-5362368 GCA_032275025.1 Enteromius treurensis
GGCTTAGGGGTCGTTCACATGCAGCGCGCAAGCTCTTCATTTTCAACAGAGCCGCGCAGTTTAAAATCCAAAGCAGACAGACAGAAATAGACGTGCGAGCGCGAAGCGCTTTGAAATTGATAGAGGAAGCGACGCGCCTCGCATTTTCCACTCGTTTTCAGACGCTTCCTGAACGTACCCTTATGCTACATTTAATGTTAAAGTATCGTTAACGCCAATACAAACATTATTTTAGTGTGTTAGAGCAGAAAGATGCAGCTGTGATTACTGAAACTGAAACAGCCGGATGCTGGGTTGAAATGGCAAAGGGAAATGCCTAACGTTACCTGAATGCCGCGAGTGATAGTTTGTAATGTGTGTGTTTCTGGTTCTGGTCTGTTTGGGGGTGGGAGGAGCAGACGCGGGTTCCCTGTCCTGTCGTTTGCGCTGCCTTGTTAAGCATAGCACTGAAAACATTATATTTTACACCATTTAATCTTTTTATGCGTACCGAACCGAAAGCCTCATACCGAACGGTTCAATACAATACGACGTATCATTAAACCCCTAATATATATATATATATATTTTTTTTATTTTATTTTTTTTTTAAAATTTGTCATCTAATAATCACATAATTATGCTTATGAATATATAAATGATATTCATTGCTGCGTTTTAAAGGGTTATTTCACCCAAAAATAAAAATTCTGTCATTAATTACGCACTCTTGTCGTTCCAAACCCATTTAGACCTTCGGAACACAAATTAAGATATCTTTAATGATATTAGAGAGCTATCTGACCCTCCATAGACAGCAATACAACTGAAATAATCTTAGATCCAGAAACGTGACTCAACTTCAATTTTGCACAATACAAGAATATTTTTTTTTGCGCAAAGAAAACAAAAATACCATCATATACTCAACCGTTCATCTCCTATGACTTTAGTCCTACACAATTATATTACTGCGTATGCGTACGCTTTCCTCTAGGCACAAACACCCGCATGCATGTGCTTTCACCCATATGTAAACAAGGCTGATTACGTCAAATACGTTAAAGCTTGGGTATGCGGCAAGTTGAGATATGCTGCGTCCGAAATCGCTTACTTCTCTACTATATAGTACGCGAAAAACAGTATGCGAGGCGAATAGTATGTCCGAATTTATAGCATTCGCAATTCAGTAGGCGAGAGATACCCGGATGACCTACTGCTTCTGCCCGAATTCTATAGTAGGCATACTATGAACAGTTTCCTATCCCATGAGGCTCCGGGAGAGGAGACGTCATATTCGAAAAATGGCGGAAAGTTGAGACACGGCTCATTTCACGTGTACGTACCTCAGGAAGAAAACGTTGTTTATTGTGATTAAATGACACTTGTTTAACACAATCTAAAAAAAACGGATGACTTATTGAAAGTTTAAATTGTCGCGCTGTTGTGACGACACGTGACACGTGACAACATCAATGTGGCGGATGTAGTACGTCCGAATTTCATTCATACTACCCCCATTCATACTATATAGAACGTACTTTTTAACGGTCTGATAGTACGTTAAATTTTAAATGTAGTACCTACTTAAGCAGTATGCGATTTCAGACGCAGCAATACTCTCTAAAATGGTTTAAGACGAAGTCATGGGAGAAGAATAAATTACGTTGTTTTTGTTTTATTTGCGCAAAAAGTATTTTCGTATCATATCAAAAGTGAGGTTGATCGATTGAAGTTACATGGACTTTTATTTACTGGTGTTTTTGGTACATTTCTGGATCTGGATCATATTGGTTGTATTGCTGTCTATGGAGGGACAGATGGCTCTCTGATGTTATCAAAAATATCTTAATTTGTGTTTCGAAGATGAACAGGGGTCTTATGGGTTTGGAACATCATGAGGGTGAATAATTAATGACAAAATATTGGGTGAACTAACCCTTTAGAGGTAAACTTTAATGCAACATGCTTTTATTATCTTTAAGAATGCAGCTTGCATGAACGCTCAGTGTTTTTTTAGTGTTATGGTCAGTATTAGAATATGCTGGTTAGTGATTGTGGTTGCATAGCAATGTATAAATGTGATACTTGCGTTCTTTATTTTCTGCTCAAAAGGGCAGGACATCTACTCAGAAGAGCACAGCAGACCCAGTGTGGAACGAGCAGGTGGTGTTTAAGGAGATGTTTCCTCCACTGTGTCAGAGACTGAAGATTCGGGTTCTGGATGAGGGAAGCATGAATGATGTGGCCATTGGGACTCATTTTATTGATCTACACACCATCTCTAATGACAATGATGGAGACAATGGTTCGCCATTTAATTACATTTCTAAAATAAAGATGATGCTTTGAATTATAGTGTCCACAAAAATATTTGGACACCGAGAGCAATTATTCAGCATACTATAATTTAATATTTCATTGCTCTTCTCGAGGTTTCCTTCCCACATTCGGACCAGCATGGATCAATCTCTATGGTTCACTTCGTAATTCTACGTTGGTGGACGACAGTCAGGAGCTGAACGAGGGTGTTGGAGAGGGGGTGTCCTACAGAGGCAGGGTTTACATAGAGCTGAGTGTGGAGATCCTGTCTGGTGGTGCTTCTGACTCTAAATCTCTGCTCTCAAAAATCAGTCTGAAAGATAACAAGGGAGGAAAAGCAGGAGCGAAAGATCCCAAATCTGGGAGTGGAGCCGGAGGAGAGGAAGAGAAGTCCAAGGCTATAGGGCCTGAGGTGATGCCAGTGGAGCCCCAACAGAAGGTGAGGGTCTTTCTTATTTTTTCCCCCACTCTTTTTAAACACCGTTTCCCATTACACTAACATTTCCATATGTTTAACTTTTATTTAGGTAAATGATGAAGACATGGAAACCTTCCTGCTCTTTGGCTGTGTGTTTGAGGCCTCCATGATCGACAGAAGAATCGGTGATAGACCTGTCAGCCTTGAGTTCACCATTGGTAAACATAACAGGATTTACATTCAGCAACATACTTGAAGTACTTGACTTAAAGGTTCAAATAGGGTCTGAAACTCGTAAATAATTTTAAAAAAGTTTTTTAAAGAACTAACAATAATATGATTATAAAAATGAATGATGACTCCTTTAAACGTGCACTTGATTATTCAGGTAACTTTGGGAACTTAATTGATGGTACTGCACCACCTCCTTCAAAGAAAAAGTTTGAAGACGTGTCAGTGACCACTCCTCTACTGGACACTGCAGCAACAATGCCGTGCAAATCTACTATAACACCAGACAGACCTCTTTTTGGAGATGCACAGAGGTGCTTACGACAGAAGTTGATATCTTCATTAAATAATATAAAACCTTGGTCATGACCGGACAAATACTCTTGTTTGTGCAGACACTATATGCACTTGCCCATTGGAGCGCAGAAGCCCTGTGTGTATATTTATAGCAGCTGGGAGGATCGAGCGTACCGACTCCATCACGCCAACATGCTGGACACAATTGCTCTGATGTTTGTATGTGATGTGAACCCCTCAACCCAGTTAGGTTTTATCACATCACCATGTAATCAGTAGTTCATGTGATTCTTTTTATTTAATGTTTGTTAGGAAGAAGGAGTCGCAAAGGTGGCAGAATTGGATAAAATGTTGTCTCCAGAAGCCGGGACTCTCATGCATCTTGTTCTTCGGGAGTTTAGAAGAGATGCCAGGTAAGTCTGATGACCATAGGGAGTTAGTGGAGATATTGGGGGATACTGAAACAAAAGCTCTTCACCATTAATAGGGTCATAATATCTATATCTAAAAATATCTAAAATATAAAAAATATATGTTTATGTTGGTAAAGTTTCATGTACAAATGTTCAAAGACCTAACAATGTGACAGGGTGAAAAAAAAAAAACAATAGGTGTCACTGTTGTGTTATTTTTCACTGTAGTTTCACAGTTGTGCCTTCTGAAAGTTACATTTTTTAATAGAAAAATCGGGTGTTTCATTTAATGGAAAATGCATTATTTGTGAACTGTATAAAATATCTGTTCACCCAAAAAGGAAAATTCTGTCATAATTTACTCACCCTTTTCAGTTGTTTTTATCCACAGTCCATTTAATTTTTTTAGTCTTTTTATAATGTCTATTTACTAAACTTTAGGGTTTAGTATTGTTTTGGACCCCATTGACTTTAATTTTATGGACAAAAACAATTGGGATATTCTTATTTAAACATACACTTATGGAAAAACATGAGAACATAATCGTATAATTTTTTTATTTGTGGGTGACCTATGCCTTTAGTGTGCCGTCTTCTAAAACTGTGTCCTAATTTTGTTTTTGCTTAATGTAATGGTATGTTTACTGTAGTGAGTTTATTGCTTTTGCTGAGAAGAAGGTGAAGGGAAGCAACTTGACCTTGCTGGACAAAAAGAGGCTCACTCTGTGCAAACAGGAGCTGGTGGGTCTTTTCTGTGCATCCTCTCATTTTTTAAAAACATCTACCTGTAAAACGTCAGACTAACCCTTGCTGCTTCTCCTCTACAGTCTAGTTCAACCCATTCCTTTCACAACCAAAACATAACATTTGTAAAGAAATGTAATTTGTAGGTTTAATTTAAAGAAGCGTTTAGGATCAAGAGAACATAAATTCTGTCTTTGATTTTCTTTGCCGCTCTCCAGGAGAGCATGACAGAAGTAGCAGGAGGACTTCTTGAGCCCAAGAGGAGATCTTTGACTGTCAAAGAGATGATCCTGGAAGCCCAGAAAATTAAAAAGAAGCTGAGATTCCTTGTGGAAGAGGTTGTGATTTTTGTGTCATTGTTATATGCACATCCAAGTCTCATACGTAAAATGTAAGTCTTCTTCATTGCTAATATTTATCTTCATCCCATGCCTTTCTCAGCCTCAACACACTTTACCAGATGTGTTTGTGTGTCTGGTCAGTAACAACAAGCGTCTGGCATATGCCAGAATCCCTGCCCGTCATCTGCTCTTCTCACAAAGCCCAGAGCAGAGAGGCAGAGACTGTGGGAAGATCAAGACCATGTTCCTCAAGGTCTGAACTCTGAAATCAAGTAGAACATTGACAAATGCTAAAAACCTTTTGCGCTTCTCCTGTAACGTTTAAAAGGAAATGTGTCTTTCAGCCTCCAGGGAAGCGCGGACCAGGATGGACAGTCCAGGGTAAACTCGATGTGTATTTATGGTTGGGAACTAGCAGAGATTCATACCACATGTTGGACAATCTCCCATCAGGCTTTGAACTGGAAGGCATTTCGTCATCTGAGGAAAGGACTGGCCCTCCTCCTGATTATTTACTGTACACAGGCAAGACCTCTCTGCTCTATGTGTTGTTGTTTTTTCAGTATCTGTCAGTATCCTTTTTTAACTGTAAGACACTGATTTGCATGTTGTCTTGCTGTTTGAACATGTTTGTTGTTGGCTTGCAGAGCAGCACTTGTTCCAACTGAGAGCTCATATGTACCAGGCCCGTGGTTTAATTGCAGCGGACAACACTGGCCTCTCAGACCCCTTTGCCTGGGTGTCTTTTCTGTCCAATAGCCAAAGCACTGGAGTAAGCATGAGTTTCTGTGATGATATTCTAGACAAAACGGTTGGATACGATTTCGGTAAAACTGAGAAAAACAACAACAACCTATACGATGCTCAGTTTCTTTTCATTTAGTTTGAACAGACAGTAGTACAAATTATTTTTTTTCCACCTAGATGTGAAAATACTGAATATTTGAATACATTGTAGCGTTGTATAATCTGCAGTACATATACATAAAGGGAATAAATTTAGTTAACAGAAAAAAAAAAACGGTGCCACAAAAAACCGACAGGTAATTTAGCCTATATATGATAAGTTTCCGTTCACTTTTGTGATATGCTTAATTTTTTCACAGAATGGAAACCCAAATGGTAGAAAGCAACATCCTATCTGTATTCTTAATTTATTATAAAAGCCTGTTTTCATTATGAGTGTACACAAATAAAAGCAGACCTTTATACATTTATGCATTATTAAGACATTAAGTGTTTAACGTTGATTTTGCTGGTAAAGATACAGCTCAAGTGATTGTGTAAGCGTGCGCTTGTGTGCACACACACACACACACACACACCAGTTCCAGCATTACAGCAAACATAAGCATGTCGCAAGTTATGGAACTGCTGCTTCTTCTACTGGCGGTTGTCAAACAGTGTTGCATTGCTGCAGGCTTGGGGTGAAATTGCCTGTATTCGTCGCAAAGGCTGTATGCACCAAACCGAGATGTCTGTACCGTGTCAGTTCAGTACAAATATATGTATTGTTCCACCCCTAATATATAAACATTAACACTGCCCTCCAAAAGATTGGAAACACCTTAGAAAAGTGGGGTTTTGGACAATATTAGGCTTGAATCCTTTTAAAGTTGTGATCATTTTGCACTGATAAGGAACAACAAAACTACGAAAACATATTTTATTGCATAAACAGTTTATAAATAGAAAATGCTTAAAATTTAGTTTCATCAAAATATCATCTGGGCATCCGAGCTGTCAGTTATTTCAAACATTGACTTGATATATTACTCCAAACCTCCTGAAGGATTGCTCAAAGATGATTCACACTGGTTGCACACTACTTACGGACATCACGTTCTAGTTCCTCCCATAGAAGCTCAACTTCGGCATGTATATATTGCCATTATTATTTAATCAAAATGAAAATTATTACTGCTGGTCTTCATTGATAAAGTTACTTTAATGTACAGTATTTGCACCAAAAAATAAGGATCTTAAATCATAAGAATCTATAGAGGAGTTTCTATTTTATACACACCTGATAATTAGTTACAAAGTATATAATTACCACAAAGCAAATTATCTTATTATGTGAAAAGGTATTTGATGTTTGTTCATATTGTAATTTTATATATTTTTTTTAGATCATCAAGCAAACCTTGACTCCTACATGGAATCAGCTGATCCTGATAAATAATGTGTGCCTGTGTGGAGGGCTTTATGAAATAGTCCAGGAGCCACCACTTGTTGTGATTGAAGTGTATGATGATGATGCAGTGGTGAGGAAAATATATTCACTATATTGTTTCTCTTCATCTTAGCAATATCCTTTTTAAATATTTTGTTGGTTTATGGCGTTCTCCAGGGTATAGAGTACCTGGGGTCGACAGTGGCTGTTCCTGTAGTCAGACTGTCAGATGAGCGATACTCCCCTCCTCAGCTGCAGTACAGCCCTCTGTTCTGTGGCAGTCTGTCAGGAGGAGACATACTGGGAGCATTTGAACTCATTCAGGTCTGGTCTTACATCAATCAATCAATTACCTTATTTATATATTGCTTTTAATAATAAATATTGTATCAAAGCACTGAACAGGATCAAATTTAAAGAGTATAGAGTGTCAGTAATGTATAATGACAAGATTAAACACTCAAATTTCAGCTAATTCATTTCATTAAATTAGCATTTCATTATTGAGTGCAGAAAGGTCATTTTCTAGATTAGCTCAGTATCAGTAGGATCTTTGTAATCAAATCGACGATAATCCCTAGAAATCTAGTTTCGTAACTTGCTTTTACAATACAGATGTGGTTGAATCTGTATTTATTAATATTACTATTATATCTACTACTGCTATAAATAATAATGAGTTATTTTTATGTTTTACTAACTTCTATAATTTGTAATTGTCTATACTTGTCTTTTCCCATGATCCTGTAGATCTCAAAGTCAGGAGAACACACACTTCCTGATTTGGATGAGCCAGATGGAGGGGTTATCCCAGTACCTTCATACATTCGACCTGTGCTCTGCAAGTACAGAATTGAGGTGAACTTAACTGAACTGACTTATGGTCTGTATGTTAAATACATGTGCACAAAATGGGTAACCACTTTATTACCATTCTTATGAAGGTACATTGCATTGCTCTCCAGTTGTTAAAACCATTGCATTTGTGTGTTTGCAACCACTTCATTTCATACATTGACAGTAAAGACTTTATCTGTGTGACTTTATCTTTTAGACTCATTTTTGTTAGTTAGCTGAATCCCTATTCCCTAATTTTGAAGCACCTACATACACAGAATTATTTTCTATTTATTGTATGTTTTTTGTATTAACAATGCATAATGCTTTTTTTCAAAACATACATGCATACAAAAAGCAGAATACATAAATTTGGGATCATTAAGATTTTTAATGCTTTTTAAAGAAGCTTCTTATGCTTATCAAGGCTGCACTTATTTTATAAAGAAAAAAAATTATATTTTGTGAAAAGATTTAAGATGATTTTTACACTTTAAGATACCATTAATTAATTTGAAGCAATGCTGAATTTGAAGCATCATTACTTCAGTCTTCAGTGTTTAAATGTGCATTGTATGTACAAACACTGCTGTTCAGAAGTTTAAGATCAGAAAGATCAGATTATTGTCTCTCATACACGTTAAGGCTGTATTTATTTGATCAAAAATACAACAAAAAAAACAGTATTGTGATATATTTCTACAAAGTGTAATATTGTATTTCTTTTTTTTTTAATATACATTAAAATATAATTTATTTCTGTGATGCAATGCTGAATATTCATCATCAGCCATTACTCCAGTCTTCATTGTCACTTGATCCTTCAGAAATCATCCTAATATGCTGATAAAACTGCTTTAACACAACTAAATAAATAGTTGTGCTGCTTAATATTTTTTGGGACCTGTAATACTTTTTGGGGGATTTTTGATAAATAAAAGTTAAAAAGAAAAGCATTTTATTAATGTATTAAGCATTTGTTAGTAACAATATATGTTACTATTCAAAAGTTTGGGGTCTATGTTTTTATTGGTGTATATGTTTTATTTCTTTTTTTATGATGAATTAATACTTTTATTCCGCAAGAATGTGTTACATACTGTAGATATAAAAGTGATAGTAAAGACTTGTTGGAAAAGATTTTGAATGAATGCTTTTTAATGTTTTATTAATTAAAGAAAAAAGTATCACAGATTCCAAAAAACAAAAAAATATTAAGCAGCACAACGGTTTTAACACAATATTTAGTTGTGTTGAAGCAGTTTTATCAGCATATTAGAATGACTTCTGAAGGATCAAATGACAATGAAGACTGGAGTAATGGCTGATGAATATTCAGCAATGCATCACAGAAATAAATGATATTTTTATGTATATATATATAAAAAAAAAGCAATACTACACTCTGCAGAAATATATCACAATACTGTTTTGATAATTTGATAATGTTGAAATTATACTGGAAAAAAATATATCACAATTTTACAGTTTTTATTTTGTTGTAGATCAAATGAATACAGCCTTAATGTGTATGAGAGACAATAATCTGATCGTACTGATCTTAAACTTCTGAACAGCAGTGTACATACATACAGTACAATGCAGATTAAAATAATTCAGATTCAACTTTAACTTACTGTATTCAGGGAAATTCCTATAAATGCACCACATTTTTGCTTTTGAATTTTGACTTTTGGATTTGCCTTCATGTGTCAACTTGTGAGATCTTGTTCTGAAACCTTTGTTACTCAAAGCTTTTTCTTTTCGGTGTCAAACCACTATATCTCTAATCAAAGATCTTTTTCCAAAAGTTTTGTGAATTCCTCTTCTCTCTCTATATATATGATCAGTTTTTACACACACACATATGTATATATATATATAGACAAAACTGCATGGTAGTAGCTGGACTTAATCTTGTGTATAGTGTATACCAGTCTAACCCAGCTCTCACTATTATTAGGTGTTATTACAAAATGCGTTGTAATGAAGTGTTATATCTATTACATAACTGTAATATAAAGTATTTAAATAGAACATCATAAATATACATCTACCATTTTGACTCTTTTTAAATAAATGTGTCTTTTTTTCAATGTACAGTTTTTTGTCTGAGCTATGAATACAAGTATTGTTGAGTTTGTGTTTCTGTGCGCTGTAGGTTTTGTTCTGGGGCCTCAGAGAACTGAAGAAGGTTCAGCTTTTATCTGTCGATCGGCCCCAAGTTTTTATCAAGTGCGCAGGAGGTGGTGTCAACTCTTCAGTGATACAGAGTTACAAGAAAAACCCAAATTTCACAATACTTGTGGATGCCTTTGATGTGGTAATTTAACTGCTGCAATAACAGAATACACGGTGCCCTGTACATACGTGTTTATACACTCTGTTCGTGTGACTGGTTTAGCATTCTGCTGATCTCAGCATGTATGTGACCGCTGTTATCTGTCTGTAGGAACTGCCTGAAGACGAACACCTCCTTCCTCCTCTCACTATTACTGTGGTCGACTGGAGGGCCTTCGGGCGGAGCACACTAGTGGGTAGTCATATGATCAACAATCTGGCTTTATTCAAACACATCCCCCTACCCATTCAACAGCCCCATCCTGAACCTAGAAATATAGCAGGTAACAGTAGTGCCATTAACAACATGTACTACACTGTCACATATTTTCAGCAAAAAATTTAACTCAATCTAACCTATTCTTCTTGCATGAACAGTGCTGGTGAGTAGTTACATGTAACTAAATTGTTCAATTTAATTTCAAAATAAATGTAGTTTTACACAATTACAGTTTCTGAGAAAAAATTGTTACTCGTGAAAATTTTACAAAGAATTTTTTTCAAAATTTCACACACACACACACACACACACACACACACACACACAAATTTAACTGATTTCTTTTATAAATTTCAGTGCCTGCTCTTAAAATATGAGACACAAATATTTTAGGAGTTTAGGACACCTATTACCTATTTAGGATTATGTATATGCTTTATTTTTTATTTTTTAAGTTTAACTGTTTTTACCAAGCCATTGTTAGATGCCAGTGTTTCCTGTCATAAACATGCAAAGATTTGATTTCAAAAACAGGACCATAGTTGTTAAAATATTTTTTGTCAAATGTAATCGGTTACACTTCAATAAAATTGCATTGTAGATAGTAACTTGCAATCTGTAACCTATTACATTTTTAAAGTAAACAATTCATGTCTTGGAAAAATATTATGGGCCCAGCCTTGCAATTAAATATAATCCCAGCCTGGCAGGGATGCTTAATCTTGCATCTGCAAAATAAAAAATAAAAAACTGCTCAAACACATCTGTCCGTTATTATACCTTCTAAACAATTAATAAAAAGGATTGTCTAAATCTAATTAAAAGTATGGTTTGTTTTGGCCTGTAGTGGCTCAGCTGTCTCTGCAGCAGAGTGTTGTGCCACCGCCCAAAGAGGAGATCGCCATTGAAATAGAGCAGGAGGAAATTATCACCTCTGCCCCTAAAACTGAGCCAGACTTCCAGGACAAGAAGGTTTGTTTTTTTAGATTGGATAAACAAACAAAAAATGGAGAAAACATCATATTAACGCCAGAATTACCAAAGAAGCAAATAAACACACGCACACATCTACTACGAGAATAAAACTCTTCATCAATGGCAGGTGTCGAAGAAGAGCAAACGGAGGTCTACAAAAAGAAAGAAACGCACCACAGCTGATGAGTCTGCTGATAATGTCATTGATTGGTGGTCGAAATATTATGCATCAATGGAGAAGATCCAAGCGGTAAGCTTCCACTTGTTTGTTAGCAGGAGATGGTCTTATTTGTCTTTTCTTTTCTTTTTTTTCCTAAGTTGTTGTTTTGTACCACAACTTGTAGGCAAAGCTAAAAGAAAACAATCCATTTCCGCTGCTCTTTGAAAACAGTAAGTGATATCTGAGTTTATTCCAGAATCCGTTTTCTTCTCTAGATGATTTAGTCAAACATGATCACTGTATGATGTATTTCAGTAACTCCTCTGGAGAACATTATTTCAGAAGGATTGATCAGTCTGGGTAAGAATGACTTGGAGACTGTCTGTTGCATGGCTCTCTTTCTTCGTCACGGTCAACAGGACTGCAAAATGTTTTTGTTTGTATGCAAACCCTGTGCATTTGAATGGAATTAAATTGTCTATACAATCATATTCAGTAAACGGTGCAAACAACATTTTGCAATCCCAGTGAACCCAGATCTGCTCCTCTGTTTCTTAGTTTTGTGCACATACAAAAATTTAGGGTCTGTAAGATTTTTGTAATGTTTTTGAAAGAAGTCTCTTGTGCTCACCAAAACCGCATTTATTTAATTAGCAATACAGTTAAACCGTAATAATGTGATCACTTTTAATCTAATTTAAAATGATAATAAAATAAATTATTTTATTGGAGGCAAAGCTGAATTTTCACTTTAGTGTCACATACTCCTTTGAAATAATTTTAAAATGCTGACTTGGTGCTTAAGAAACATTTATCAAAGTATGTTTATTAATAGAGAAATACGTTTATCAAATAAATGATTGAATATAGAATACAGGCCTTGAATACAGAATATGGTCCAAGGTTTATTGTTTTATTCCCCTAATTATAATTTATATATATATATATATATATATATATAATTAATTAATATTTTACATGTCATGTGCTGGCTCTGTACAAAAGAAGAGCATTTAACATTAAAATTCTCTCCACTGTCAATTTAATATGTCCTTGCTAAATCCAAGTGTTCATTTCTTTCAAAAACAAATTTTACTGACCACAGATATTTGAGCATTAGTATATTACAGTTTTTTAGCATATACTAATTTGCAGTGTATAAACTGTGTTGTGTCTGGTGAGGGTTAGCAAGTCAAAAAACTAAAATAAGTGGTTTTTATGCTTACGCTGGTGGAAGTGGTAAAAGCAAATAAAACTCATAAAAGCAGTTTACCTTTACAGGCATGCAAGTTATTTTGATATTCTGTTTTGGTGGTATCTTTAGCGTCAAGCGTTAAGGACAAGAAAAAGGAGGTGAATTACAAGAGTGTGATAGAACAGCCCAGACTCGCAACACTACAGGTAAAATGTGTCATTGCAGTGCTTAGTTTACCTGCAAATATTTTCTATGAATTAATTGAGGATTTATCCATTAAATGAATGTGCAGTCTGACTTGTCAATCACTCTAGGTATATGACAAAGAGCTGGAGGCTGAGTTTGGGCCTTTTGATGACTGGGTTAAAACCTTCGAACTCTATCGAGGAAAGGCCAGTGAGGAAGAAGGCTCTGCTGATGACAGATTTGTTGGGAAGTTTAAGGTAAATTGGTTTCATATACACTGAAGTTTTTTTTTTTTAAGATGCAGGTCACAAAAGTCCCATTACTGATTGTGCCTTTAGGGCAGATTTTGTCTGTACAAGCTGCCAGAAATGGATGATGGGGAAGAGGATGGATATTTGGATTCTGGGCAGTTTAAAATAAACCAGGGTATTCCTCCAAACACCGCAGTGGATGTACTTATCCGTGTGTACGTAGTTGCAGTAAGTGCCTTTTGTATTTTTGATTCTGACATACTGATGCTAATTAAAGCACTTATTGGTTCATTTTTAATAATTTTTACTTAACTTTCATGGTAAAGCAAGAACACATTAAATTAAACAGGTTTCTTATTTAAAAAAATAAGCTATTCTTTCCCGAGCTTATGATACAGTGAAGTTACACTTTTGTGCATTTTAGGCCTTCAACCTACACCCTGCAGACCCAGATGGCAAAGCAGACCCTTACATAGTGCTGAAACTTGGGAAAACTGAGATCAAAGACCGAGACAATTACATCCCAAAGCAGCTCAACCCAGTGTTTGGAAGGTGAGCGATCACAATAAATGAGAAATTCACTTCAAAATACTAAATGCATGTTCCCTTTGAGGTTCATTCTCTCTTCATCTTCCTCTGCTGTTCAGGTCCTTTGAATTTCAAGCCACTTTTCCCAAGGAATCCCTGCTAACTATTCTCATCTATGATTATGACACTGTTGGTGGCGATGATTTGATTGGAGAAACACAGATTGATTTGGAGAACCGTTTTTACAGCAGACACCGAGCCACCTGCGGCCTACCCACTGAATATGCCATGTGAGTATTTACCGTAAATCATAACATTTTCATCTTCTCGAGTTAGTGTCATGCCCACCTTTTGATGATGTTTTGTGACCTAGTGAGGGTTATAATGCATGGAGGGACTGCATCAAGCCAACCGAACTGTTGATTAAGCTTTGTAAAGAAAACAGACTGGACAACCCTCACTTTTCTCCAGGACGCATTACCATTGGCAGTAAAATTTTTACAGGGAAAACTGTATTTGCTGATGAAGGTAGGTCATTCTTTGGCATTGTTAATTAATTATTAAAGGAGCAATGTACCCACAAGTGTTTGCTGCTGTTTCACAGATCAGATGGTGGAGTCGTATGAGCACCTGGCTCTAAAGGTGCTGCACAGGTGGCCTGAGATGCCCAACGGGTGTTGTAAACTTGTGCCCGAGCATATTGAAACTCGCGCACTCTACCTCAAGGACAAACCAGGAATAGACCAGGTGTGTTGTTTAGAGGTTGTTGCAACATATATACATAAACAGTATGAGTGGAGGAGTGAATGTCATTTTAATAAATGTGCATTTGCATGTTTCTCAGGGTCATCTGCAGATGTGGGTGGACATTTTTCCAACGGATATGCCGCATCCTGGTCCTCCTGTGGACATTTCCCCTCGCAAACCTAAAGGGTAAGGTGAAGATTCGCAAAACCATCTTATTCGATTGTTATGGAAATGTAACGCTTGCCATCTAATGTTTTGTTTTTTTTAAAGGTATGAGCTGAGGATCATTATCTGGAACACTGAAGATGTAATACTGGAGGACACCAACTTCATAACAGGACAGCAGTCAAGTGACATTTACGTCAAAGGGTAAGTGAATCAACAAACATTCTTTAATAGGGCCGGTGAGGCCTAATGGATAGGGAGTTAGACTTTCCCAGAAGTTGCGGGCTCGAGTCCCAGGTCCGGCAGGGATTTTGGGTGTGGGGGAGTGAATAACAAGCGCTCTCTCCACCTTCAATCCCACGACTGGGGTGAGATAATTTTATCCAAAATCTTTAATTATGTAATTATTTAGAAAAAAAAGTCTCTTAATTTGGACTACCATTCAACACTTTGGGGTTAGTCAGAAATTCAAACTTTTGTTTAGCAAGAATGCACTGAATTGTTCAAAGAATCCTAAAAAGGTGGTGAAAAGGGGATGGTTCAATCCAAAAAATATTAAAACGAAAAATGTAATTAATAATAATGTAATAATTTTTCACAACACTACTGTTTAGTCTATTTTTGACCAAATGCATGCAGTTTTGGTGAGCATAAGAGATTCTTTTAAAAACATTTAAAAAAATCTTATAAATTGTGGTATAGAAATTGCAAAAGGAGACGTTTTTTGGAAAAGAATGCTGTTTAAAATTCTTACCAAAGAATGTCAGTTAACAGAACATTTTGGTGAATTTCATGCTTCTTTTCCAGGTGGTTAAAGGGGCTTGAAGATGACAGCCAGGAAACTGATGTCCATTACAATTCTCTGACTGGAGAAGGTAACTTCAACTGGCGCTTTGTGTTCCCCTTTAACTACCTGCCGGCTGAGAAAGTGGTGGTGGTACAAAAGCGAGAAAGCATCCTCTCTTTGGACAAAACTGAGCAGAAGGTCCCAGCAGTCCTTGTTATGCAGGTGTGGGACTTTGAGAGGCTTTCTTCTGATGACTTCCTGGGTAATTATCACTTTTGCTTAACATGCTTACATTTACACCTGTTTTTCCATGTATCACGTCCTCCCTAGAACTGCTCTAATGTCACTCCTGATGCGATTTGTGCTGTATACATCTCTACTTAGAAGCAAAAAATGCAATTATTCCTAAGAAAGTCGGCTAAAAATACTTGATGTTAATACTTCTTGGAAATCATTTTTATGTGTCCATAGGCTCAGTGGAGTTGGACCTGCACGGGTTTCCACGTGGAGCTAAAACAGCTAAAGTTTGTAAGATGGAAATGCTGACAGAATCCACTGAGAACATCTCTATCTTCCAGCAAAAACGTTCCAAAGGCTGGTGGCCCTTCATTAAAGCTGGAGAACTCACAGTGTGTGAATGGAATTATTACACGGGAAAATATTTTTACCACTCAATACCCAACCTTTGACTAATTCATTCTAAATGTAATTAACTTAAAAGTTGCATTTAAACTGTTTTCCTTCTGTAGGGGAAGGTGGAAGCAGAGTTTCATCTGGTAACCGCTGAAGAAGCGGAGAAAAATCCAGTGGGACGTGCACGCAAGGAGCCAGAACCTCTAGAGAAGCCAAAGTAATATGATTAATACACCTACACCTATTTTCAGATGTTTTTATTCTTAATAATACTAGAGCTGTCAATTAATTCAAAAACGCATAGTTTAATATAATTAGAAAAACAAAACAAATAGAATTAAATTACAGTGCATGATACACTACCAGTCAAAACTTTAGCAAGAAACATTACAGAAATGAATGCTTTAGCAAGGATTATCTAAATAGATCAAACGTTATAATAAAGACACGTATATGTATTTATGTCAGATAAATGATCTTCTGTTTTCAACATAATAATACTAAATGGTTCTGAGCAGCAAATCAGAATATTAGAATGATTTCTAGAAGGATCATTTGACTGTATTAATGATCACAAAAACAATTTACATTTTAAAATATATTGCAATAGAAATAATAATATTTCAGAATGTTACTGTTTTTGCTGTACTTGTTTTGAATCAAATAAGTGCAAACTTGGGGGGACGTCTTCAAAACCATAAAAAAAAAAAACTAGTTCTTGTGCTTTCTATGTGAATTTTTTCTAATATGAAACTTTAACTTTTCTCTAGTCGCCCAGACACTTCCTTCTCCTGGTTTATGAACCCTTTCAAGTGCTTCTTTCACCTGATCTGGGGGAACTACAAGAAATACATCATTGCCGGACTGGTGCTGCTGATTGTGACCTTGTTCCTGGTTCTTATCTTCTACACCCTACCAGGGGCTATCAGTAGTAAGATAGTCAATGGGTAATCAAACGCCCTGATTAAGTAACTGAGAAACCAATGGAAACATATATATAACTTGTTCATGTTGCAAGCACATATTTACAGTAAATGCTTGCTCTGAAAGCAAGTACAGAACTAACTTTGTTGATTTTAGGATCTTTTATTTAATGTACACCAACAAATGTAATACTACACGCAACATTACATGTTTATTCATCTTCAAAAAGCATAAAACACTGAACATAGCACATGAAAAGTGTAGAAAACAAATGTTTATTAATCACATCCCACCTACTGTAAACCGTTGGACTTTGTTCTACTGTAGAGCTTTCAAACTTGATAAATGATTATGAAGTGATAGCAATTACTCCAAAATTATAATTTGTGTAAATGCAGTGACATAAAACAAGCGACCACAACCCCAATTTGTCCATGTAATGTTATTTTAACCCTAACATTTATTCATTTAGTCTTTGTGAAACATTGTGTATCTAAACATTTATCTAAAAAATGAAGTGTTTTATTCTCAGCTGATTTGAAATTCATTTCATGTAATTTCTCAGAATACTAATTAAACTGAATTTAACTGTAGCATGGGTTATACTTCATGAAGTCAGAAATGTAGCTTTAAGTAGTTTTAATTGAAAGACGATAATAAGTCTGAAATGTTAATGTAGTGTTTCGGTTATTGATCCGTAATGCTCAGGCTCCTGTATTATGGAAGAAACTGTCACAATGACAAATGTGCACTGTCACTGTGGTTTTAAAAAACAAAAAACAAAACTAATATCTGTAAATGAATCCATAACCAAAACGGATACGGCTCTTGGTTTACAGATTTCCCCATTACTGACACAGTAACTCGTGAGTATTTTATCAGAAAAATATTCCAAACCTTTTCATACCAAAACATACCATTACATCAGTCATCAAAACTGAGACTAATTTCCAGAAACTAAAAACAGCATTTGCCGCTTTTTCTGTTGAACCACATTTGCCTGCTCAAAATCGAATGCACACATCAGCTTACACAGCAATTTTGCAACGTGTGCGCATTCAGAAAGCACTGGCATTTCAAATGTTTTTGATCAATGAATGTCAGCATTGTTATTGCCAACAATACAAATGAAATCTTTATACCTTCACATGAATTTGTGTAGCCTATTGTAATGAATGAACCAAATTAGTATTTCAACCCCCCCTGAAATGCAGTCAACACATTTCAAGTACATTTCAAGCACATAAGCTAACATAATCAGGGCAGTCAGTCAAACTACCACTGTTTTCTAGGACAAATATCAGTTTCCGCTGTGTGCAGTACACCCGGTGTGGTTCTTCACTGATGAACACAATATATTCGTTCCATGTTATTCAGCTCAGTTGAGTTTAGAAAAATTTGACAGTGCAATTGAAGTTGTTTAATGTTACCATGTTTCATTATAATCAATTCGCGACGGTCAAAATGTGTTTTTGAATAGCATAATTTTTACACAGATCAGTGTAAGTTCATATTAAAAGTGCTTAACTTCGTGAAATAACACTTTGTTAAACATTAACCCAGTACGCTGTTACTTAGTAAACGCTGCATCATTGATACGTTGATCTCGGCGCAGTGGTTCTGAGCTGTGATAACGCTGAGGGTCCAGGCGGCATCAGACCCTCATTCATGCCGCGTGCCGCAGCTGACTGTGTAGGACTGGGCCCCAGCTGCAGAAGCAGGTTGTAAGTGCTAGCCTCTGACAGTCCCCTTCTCATTCCGAGCCCACCGCGCTGCGCCATCGCTCCGCCTCGCCTGCGGGTGGAGATCAGGCCGCCGCGCTGGGCGGGTGAACTCTGCACGGGAGCGCCACTAAACTGCGCGGCCTGCGAGGCCATCAGGCAGGCTTGTAATTTGCGTTTGGCTCGCCAGCGGGCCACTCGAAGACGAGTCTTTTCCCTTCGTTCCCTTACCAAGTCTGCAAGCAGAGCCTGCGGTAGAGTCTGCTCCAGCTCACGCCGTCGGTTTGTACTACGGCCTCGGTTCGTGTTGCGGCCTCTCAGAGTCCGGCTGCGTTTGTACTCCTCATACAGATTCAGGTCCTTGCGTCTCGGACGCACCTGCTTTTGGACCCCTGCCACTGACAGCTGAGAGTCGTCATCTATATGCAGAGAAATTACATATGTTAGTAAATGTTTTTCATATTTTATCCAAACATTGAGCCATTTTGCAGAAGTAGAAAGTAATGGTAAATTAAAACCATACAAAATAAACTGAAATTAAATCATTTTTATTGCAGCTAGCGAAATGCCAAAGCAAAATGGCACTTTCATTTATATTTATGTACGTATTTTGTGTGTATCATATAAACATAGTTCAAAAATAAAATGTAAACTTTAAAATAAAATCTGAAAATGTAAAAAAAAAACTATATTATGTCAATAATGTTTATAGCTTGGCACACAAGTGTTCAAATATTTTACCCAGACTCACCGAAGCAATCTAATTTAACTGCTGTAAACATTGATCTATACTGTACACACACTTAAATATTACAGGAGCCTTCATTTATTTTAAAACAGGCAGTGTTTACTCCTAATGCAGTGCCACATGCCAAGTCACAAGGAGGCACAAAAGATCACTCTAAAGCTTTTTGTATAAAAACTCTGTACTGGCAGACCAGTTGCGATACTGTTCATGACGCAGCTCTGACATGTGGTGAAAACATGGTTTCTAACGTTATACATGTCAGCTTTTTCCTCTCCTCATAACTGTTTTGGCTGCTTACTGAAACATCACATCCTGTCGGTTTCCTGATAATCTTGGGTATCTTCTTATCAATGTTTGCTGAGCAAGTTTCATTTGCACTATAGCCAAGATATCTCGATGTTTATAATGCATTCGATTATTACACTGTAACCTGATGTAATTTATAACTTTTTTCATATTTTCTGACATATTAATTTAAGAATTGCATATAATATTTGTACTTTTCACACTTACAAAAGTAAAAGGGCGGTTAAAATAATTCCCAAAAGAATTGGCGTTTTTAAAATCCATACTAAAATGTACAGTTAAGATATATTATATGTACACTTTATATATTAATATCTAGTTTTTAAGGTACTGTTATGCACAAAAACTCTCAGGAATGGATGAGGTGGGGGAAAATTATTTGCTTAAATGTTCTTTATTTTTGCCACCCAGAGTACCAATAGTTATTTTATGTTGTCCTTTTAAAAAAAAAAAAAAAGGGGGGAAAAACAATATTGGAAAAACTTAAAAAAAAAATAATAATAATAAAAAAAAAAGACAGAGACCATGGACATTAATAAACCTAATGCCAGCTACTCTAAATCATTTCAACTTCTGAACAACAGACCGATTATTAATTTATTTATTTAACAGTATGTAATACAGTCGTTCTTTGTACAGGCATTACATTTATAAAACAGAATATACATTTTTACAACAGATCAGGAGGATGTCCTTCCTGGAGCCAAACGCAGGTAATCTTTGATACACTTTTCTGCCTCTGCTTCTGTGGGACTCAAAAGGACAGTGTTCCTCATAGCTGCAGCTGTAAGTTGAAAAGATAAAATTACTTGTCTGCCAAGACAACCTTTATTGATAAACCCCCCCAAAAAACATTTACTTTCATTAATTACTGAACATAGCATTACTAAGCCAGGCCTCACTCTCCAAAATTGTGCAACAAAACATGTGTGACTATGATATCACAATCAAACTTTTATCCATAAAAGTATTTTATTAACATACCTATTACTAGTGCGCCTATATTTGTTTTTCTTATGCCTCGCTTGTCTCCCCGTCCACACCAGTTGAGCTGTTTGGCCACATTGGAAGCAAAAACCTTGGTGCAAATTCTCCATATGGTCTTTTTCATAGTTTGACCTCCACTGACAGACAATCTGTTAACCTAAAACAGAAATTAAATATAGATGATGAGTAGTTTAATTTTGGTAATTTCTTTAGTTGCATAATTATACCATATAATAGCAAATCTTACACATTTTTGCATTGTGCCTCTATCCATAAGTCTTTGCTCCAAATGGTCAAGATCCTCCATAGACATCAGAGGAAAGACACAATCCTCTTCCTCATCCTCTAAATGCAGTGGAGGCACAAAGTGCTTGTTCCCCACAAGACACTGAACCAGTGCGGTCAGGTGATTGATTTTCCAGTCCATTTCTCCCTGTGACTCAAGAATAGCCCTCTCTACTGCTGCAATACCACAAAGGATTTAGCTGGATTTAACTTTTACTTGTAAAATAGTAATCATTTAAAAATACATCGGCTGAGAAAGATTATAAAACTTACCTGTACATTGATTATTTTCACAACTCTCTGGACTTGCATCTGATATAGCTGTAAAAAGAAATGTACAAACATTAAAACTTTAGGTCTGTTAACAGTAATATACAAAACCAAAAAGCATAAAACAAACATGAAGCAATATCATTGTCTGATTTCCAACTCAAACCCCCCAACAAAAAAAAAACGGAAATCTTTTTATTCAAATAATTTCACTATGCATTAATAAAGGCATTTTTGTAAACAAAGAAAACTAAGTCTGTTAAGTTGCCCCAGCATAGAAATCATACGCAGTCATTATATAACAAATATAGTAAAGCACCAGCTAAAAAAATGCACTATTTCTTAACGTATTATGAGATTTGGGTTGAAGTTGTGTCCCCATGTATTTCAACCCTGTTGTGCTTAAAATCAGATTCTGTCTATATTGCAACATCACCTGTTCATGAAGTGAACTCTGCAAAGACATGTCTTTCATATGTTTCTCAGTAGGGACAACTGTATTATTTCAACCCTGTTATCGTTTTGTATAGTCAACAACTGATGCTTGAAAACGGAGTATAATAATTCTAACACCACTTTAGTTTCAAGACCTTTACCTGTCTACCTGTGTAACTGTCAACCCTGTTACAGTCAACCCTGTTACCTTCACAACAATTTTCCCAAACCTCTATCATTATACCCTTGAAACAATATATCAATCAATATGAAACTAAAACACTCTTTTCTCTGAATTAAGGTTTAAAATGTAGAGATTTACTAGAATGAAACATTTCAAAGAAAGTAATTGTTTTAAAGCCACGACTGTGAGTGTCAGAGTTTAAAGTTTAATTAAAGCGGCTAGACTCACCTTATCATGTTGATGAATTTCTCTTGTGATCCTCATCATGGAATGGCTTGCGATGTGTAAAAAATCATGAACAGCCATGTAGTGGGAAAAATGTGTTGATTTCTTCAAATACAATTATTATTAATTCTGACAAAATGTGTCTATGAAAATTGAACATGCATTGGAAAGTATCACAAATCTCACTGTGTTCAGAAAGATTTTCAGCCGGTGTTGTAAAAAGTCTTTTTTATGATTGTTTGATACTCACTATTTCATAAATGTTTCTGCTGACCTAAGGAATATTTTCCCACCTCAGGCTAAAGTTACATTTATTTCAGGTAATATATTTGAATATTTATTAAATGTTTCAGGATACTCGTAATTCAGTGTCCTACAGAAATATTCAGCAAAGCCAGGCATAACATATTGTAATTTACCGATTACCTCAGAGTGAACTAAATACACAGAATATTACAAAAGTAACAGGGTTGAATGCAATTCAACAGGGTTGAAAATGATAACAGGGTTGAAGTGGCTATTGTAGGTGAAATATACATTAATTGATTCAATCATTCATATATTTATTTATTTAAATAGTAGCAAATGCATTTACACAGTAACTAATAGTATAATACATCAAATACAGTGTAACATATTCATTAAGAACAACTCACAAATCTCAGCCCTCTATCTGAAATACTGTTCGGCTCATTGACTTGGTCACAAGTTATCAGGTGGAGCCTCAGTGTTACTGGACTCAAGTGCCTCTTGAATGCTTTTAAGGCTATTCTGGCCTCGATAAGGGCCCTGGTGGGTTTCCATGCACCTGGGACATCTTTTGACCCTGACTTATCAGTCTGTCATCCTCTTCAGGGTTGCAGCAACACCATCAGACTGGGTTCTGGATTGTCTGAAGGGGTAGCAATTATTTTGAAAAACCTCCTCTTCTGTCGATCTTTGGCCTCTCTCCACTGCTTGCGCCTCCATCTCTGAGCCTTCTCACACAGGTCACCAATTCTCTTCTTTTTCCCTGTCTCAACATCTCTTCTCCACCTCTCTCGCTCACTCCTGAGGTACTTTTCCCTGCGTGCCGGATCAGCATCCCTTCTCGCCCTGTACTCTCTCTGTTTTTCAGCAGCTGATTTTGCCATTACTGTGTCTGAAAAAGGAATCCAATATGAAGACTTGCTCAGCTTCTCCATACTCCAAATGAACAGATGCTTTCAAAACTCAGCATCACTTGATCACATGTATGAATTCATCATATGTGCAAGTTGAATTACATTTCTCAAGGTCATTTCATATGACACTTTTATAAGGAATGACAATACTATTTTACAAAAATGTAGATATTAGGACCTTTTCCACCCTGTAATGACCATAATTTAGAAATGTTACAGGGTTGAAGTTCAGTGTAAACTGCATTGTCACAGCATTGAGCTTTGAAATGTTGCTCAAAAAGAGTTCATGAATTTCTCATTGATGCTTGTCTCTGCAGAATCTGCCTGCACTCTTAGCATCCCTTTTGTAACACATCCATGGCAAGCTTTGATAGTAAAACCAAGGTGACAAACCATGACCACCATTGAATATACAGTAACCATGCTTTCCATTTCTGGTAACATCTGTTCTTTTTACAGTGGTAAACAGCTGCTGATAGTGTTTACAGACCTCCGTTTAGTCTCACATACTATGTAAAAAGAGGCCTGTGTCAAAACAGAAATCTGCCTCTAACCACACTCTCAGGTTACCTCTAGCTTATCTCTTAGTTAAATGAAAGTGGCAAAACACACACATTTTTCTCAGAAAATATTGTCGAATAGATGCTATTTAATGGTATTTATGTCACAAAGAAACATTCATACATTTTTCAACGGCACGAGGTGAGTACATTTCTGTTTTTCAGTGAAGTGCTTTTAGAGAACCTCTAGTGAAAAACTTTTAAATCTTAACATTAATATAAACAAAATGCATTAGCACATTGTCTGACCTTCTTTCTCTGAGGTGGAAATCTTTTTTTCTAGGTGGATGTACTTTTGGTTTTTCATTACTGACGTAATTCCTGTAAGTGGGGTTTGCTTCATGTAAACAGACCCTTTGCGGTCTCCTATTGTACATTTTGTTGTTTTGTACGTTTATACAAAATTTTATAGTATTATTCATTTTAAATTTTAATACTTAATACAAAATTTTACTGGTTAAATGCACAGTTACACTAGTTTTTACATCAAATTATACAAGCTTTGTCTTGATTGCTTTCAAGTAAAGCACTCAATTATTCTGAAGTCTTTTTTTTTTTGGTGCATGTCATGTTTTTGTTGTTGTTGTTGTTGTTGGAAAATCAGATCAAAACCTAGTTTCATTTAATCTAAAGATTTTGAAAAACAAGCTGTTAAAAAAAACACCTGCTACAATTTAATCCTCTTGCTTTAATGCAAACTGCTTTGTGAAAATCATTTTTATAAAACGTAATACTTTTATTATTATTCCCATGTCCACGTATTTTAAAATGAAGATACAGATTTATTCTTTTTTATGCTTGAGCTTGTACACCATATGCATGTTTTGGTGACAACCATATTATCAGGGATTTAACAGCATATGTTCTTAATATTTCCAAAACAATGCATTGCAGAAATGTTCAATTTTATACTTACAGGTAGATGGGTCCACACCGATGAATGCTGGGATTGCAAGGTCTGCTGAAGTGCTTGGACTCTGAAGAGCTTGAAATGATGCGGGTAGATCTAGTGAGACCCCGAGCTCTGGTTCTCCCACTGGCTGGTGAAGATCAGCGTTGGAATATTCAAATCTAGGTATGCTGCCAGCTTCTGCGGGTTCATCCTTCACACAGACTATTTCAACCTCCGCCTCCTCCTGTTTGATTTTAAGTGATGGTGCTCCAAAGCTAACTGTGCTGGTCGTTTGGGATGACACACTTTCATCTGCCATTATGGGTGCAGAGAGGATGCTGCTGTCCGGCATGTCTGTGTGTCCAGTCTCCACAGAGGAGAGAGGGTTCTGACCCCAGATTGGATCACTGGTCTCGGACAGAAGCGCCTGACTGTCCACCAGATGAGAGCTTGAGTTCCCCACTGCAACAAACAACAAAGTCACTTTCTGTTGAGTCCAGGAAAAACTTTAAGAAGGTGACATTATTTTTGGTGCAGTACAAAGTTGAATAAGTATTAATTGGTATTAGCAGAAATTTTGGGTTGCACTTTATTTTAAGCTGCTTTTGTTACAGTGCAATTATAAATTTAAGTGCTGAGTAATATATTAATTAAATGCATGTACGTACTATATGCTTTGTGTTAGGATTAGGGTTTGGCTGAAGGTTACTTGCGTATAATTAATGCATTGTAGGAACAGGTTGTGATCTGCCATCCTGCTTTACAATTTTACAGAAATTGTCATGATACTTAAAAATAAGCATTTCTGTAAAATGTATTCATGTTAATGCATATGATTTGTGCCATCATAAGACAACTCTGCTGTAGATATCATATTGGCCTAACACTAAGTCTATATTATAAGCAATAATTTTTAATACCACTGTAGTGTATTGTGTCGCTTATAAAATTTTAGTGCTCATGTGGTTATTTGTTTATTGATCGGGATGGTCA
Organism: Enteromius treurensis; assembly: GCA_032275025.1. Lineage (NCBI taxonomy): Eukaryota > Metazoa > Chordata > Actinopteri > Cypriniformes > Cyprinidae > Enteromius > Enteromius treurensis. The sequence goes on from JAUCMU010000151.1 coordinate 5,334,534, forward strand.
GGATGTTATACTGTAGTCCACAGTTAAGGAAATTATAATATGACAGTCACGACAGTGAGAACATTAACAGAATGGAACATAACAGGATGGAAAACAGCTAAAGCTCAGTGAAGCATTGACAGCCGAGCTTACACCGTGCGTTTACCAATTTATGTAATTAAAAAAATATATTATTCAGAGACAAACCGACTAATACAACAAAACATAACTAAAGACATTTAATCAATTGTTAATGGTAATACCAAGCCTGAGATGTTTGTACAAAAGTTGTCACATCCCGCTAAATATGATAACAGGGTGGAAATAAAAACTGAGGAGGAAATTGACTACTAAATAAAACTATCATACTGAAAACACACATATATACATATGGGTGATTCTAGAATTGGGGGTACATTTTGCGTCTCTCAGATAAACCTTCTCTTATTTTTTTAAAAACAAGAATTTGATCATTAGATCAGTTTTAAATAATAACACAAATTATATTAACCTGTCACTAAAAATAATATTTTTTTTTTATATTTAAGCACATTATGTCAAGAAATACTAACAAAAAGGCTTCTACTATGCCTATTATTTGCTGTCTTTGCATCAACAATCATTCATTCGGTTCCAATTATCATTAAATATTTAAGAATAATTTTTATTTTTTATGTGTATTTATTTTACTAATTTATTTAAACAGCTGCATAAAACATCTGTTTTCTGTATTTTTTGTAATTTCAGCAGTAAAAAAACACATTTTATGTCTGTCTCTACATTCTGGTCAAGTCTGTTATTAAAAGTCAACAATCTTTAAAGGAATGCTAGAAAAACCATGTGACTTGCACCAAATGATGTCACTTCCTCTGGCTAGAAAGGAAGGTCTGGAGGTGTGTCATTATTCCTCTCTCATTAATTTGTACAAAATGTGTGAGATACACCAAGAGTAGGTTAAGTATTTGTCAAATCTGTTACTGTGACATTTTAGTGAATCTCCCTTTCACTTTTTAAAAACCATAATATTATGAAAATAAAGGGAATTCTGTTTTCAGCCGTCCCATGTCATATCTGTTTTGTGGTTAGCAATCTGAGCTAAAGAACAAAATGGTGAAAATGTCAACTCTGTTAATGTCAACTCTGTTAGTGTTTTAAAATGTAACGATAACGGAGTTGACAATGAGTAAGAGTGTCAAATGGCCCCTGTTCTGGTCTGGGTGGTCAACTCTGTTTTTCTTATCGACTCTGTTACCATTGATGTAAACTCTGTTTAAATTTTTTCTTAAAATTAAGCATTTTGTTTAATTTTATTGTTAACAAATTGACAAGAAACCAATTAGCCTAGCTAGTTATTTTCCAACATGCAATTTTTTTGAACTTTTTTTGAATGCAAGTATTTTTTAAAGCTATGTTTTGAAGAAGAAAAAAGCATGCAGTCTTGGCAACTTTTCAGTTATATGTATAGATCATTTACTTCAAAACATAAAGACTACATCTTATTTAGTTTGAGTTGAATTAAAGGATGAAGTAACAGAAGTTATATTAGGGAAAACAGGGTTTAAACTGTGGCACATTTGTTAAATGTATATATTTGACCTAATTTGTCTGTAACAGAGTTGACAGATTTATCTGTCAGTACATTTATTTTCTTAAATATTTTTTGTATCTTACAAGTTTAAGATTGGCAAATATACAAAATATTACATTTGAATTGAGAAAATAAAAAAAGTTGAGCAAAAAAAAAGAAAATACAATTTTTTGTCTTCCTCTACTTGAAATGTACCCACAATTCTGGAATGAGTCATACATACATATATACATACATACATATATATACATATACACACATATATATACATATATACATATACATATACACACATATATATATACACACACACATATATATACATATACATATACATACATATACTTACACACATATACATATACACACACACACATATACACACACACACATACACACACACACACACACACACACATATATATACATATATACACACACATACACACACACATATATATACATATATACACACACACACACATATACATATATATATATATATATATATATATATATATGGATTTTTTTTTAAGCAACATGTTTTTATACAAGTGGCAAGACACAATCTCAAAACAAATTAATTAAATGTTTTGTTCGCTTTTACAGGCGTTTCATACCTTTATGAACTGAAGATCCATGGGTCTCTTCAATATGGACTTCAGCAATGTGATTCTCACTTCTTAATGTTTCTTTGGACATGAGCATCTGCTGTCTCACCCATGAGGGTCCAGCTACAGGGGCTGGCTCTGAGACTCTAGGTCTGGGACATGGGTTTGGGGAATTGCACGTCGGCCCTCTTCTGCAGTACATCCCTGTAGATGTTGTCGCCGTGTCTCCATCTCCCTGATACAGTCTATGGTTGGGGTCTTTAGCAGACAGCACGTTGATATACTTGCGCATAGTTTTCATCTGACAGCGGGACGTCTCCAACATCCTCCTGATGTTCTCGTTCTCCTTCTCTTTAGCTGTCATCTCCCGTTTGATCTCCTCAAATTTGAGTCCAACCACCCGGATCATCTCTCCTAACACGGTCTCCACCGCGACGTTCACGGCTTTCTCAATAACAGCGCCCATCTGGCCCCGCATCAGAGAGATGGTCAAATTCACATCCATGCTGAGGGGCCAAAACCACACTTGCGATCTAAAAGCTTTAAATGACCGATCGATACTCGAGTATATTTGTGCGACACGTACGTTTTTCAGATAAAAGCTCAGGCACCGTCCGCCATTGGCCGTGCAGTGACAACAGTGAAACGGAGCAGGAATCACATCCGGTTCAGCGGGAGCGTTAACCCTCTAGCATACAGTATGCTGCTTCAGTAAAAACATTAGGGTTGCTACGTTAAGTTTTGTGTTCATGTAATTCACCAGGGAAATATCTGAATGGATTTAGAAGAAATAAAGAGGCAGAAACACAAACGTTTTATTTTGTAAAATAAACAAATAGGCCAAAAACAAATCAAAAGATCACTGATTAAATATGTACATGTTTAAATAGTGGATGTGGTTTGAGGTTCAATGTTTAAAATCCGTGACAACAACAAACTGCTTGGTTCATATGCTTCTGCGTGATGCGGAAATTATGCATTAAATATGTAAGAGATGCGAAAGCGTGGGCCTAGCCTAAATGTTTGGGCTGAGTTTGTTCCACTGAGTGTTTACCAGTACCATCAAAATGTAGTTGTACATCCTCAAAACATTTTTTTCTTACTCTGTTTGTAAGTTTAATGTGATTTGTTGACTGTATACCTTAGACATATTTTCAGAGAGATCTCTTAATATCATGTATTATGCTTATATTGTGACCTTGCGTGCATTTGTGAATAGTTCAGGAAAGATCTTTCTATCTATGTTTAAAACAGTGTTTATGATAATAGTGTGTTGGTGCACTGGTTGTCCTTCCTAAATCGACAACATATGACCGAGCCATTCACATCTATATATGCATGGCCTACCACATTTATTAGATGTTATCTTTTTCTTTATTTACTTCATCACTCAAGGCTGTACAGTCGGATATATTTCGCACGTGCTATGAAACAACTGGTCTGTGCTATGAACAAATGACGCGCGCGCACACTTTGAAACTTTTACTCATCTTATTAGTTGTGTTTCGTATCCGATGGATTTCGCGTCTAATACTGTCATAAAACACGCATGGTTTACATATAAGCACGGCTAGTTGTGTCTAAAGTAAAAGTAAATCGTTTAAAGAGAAAAGAATGCGTGCAGCGTGATCTTAAAGGGACAGCACTAAACATGCAACCGGAAAAATACATTATTATTATTTACTCAGAATTAATTTCTTTCTTGTTCTGGACACAGAAAAAAAGGATATTTTGGAGAATGTGGGTGACCCACTGACTTTGACAGTAGGGAGAAAGAAAAACCACTATGGAAGTTGACCAGCAATTGTTTGGTTGTAATCTAATGCATTTCTAATAACAAAGCTAAAATAATGACAAAGATTTTTATTTTTGCCCACTTTGGCCTAAAACATCTGTTCTTCTGTCTGCTGTTATTTAAAAAAATTTTCCTTGAAAGACTTTTATTTATTTACATGCAATAGGGATTTATATAGGCAGTATTGGTCAGGCAACATGCAAAATAGTAATATGACAAAGAACCATGATAAAACCGTGATATTCCTGAATAAAATGGTGCTATGATATTTTTGCCATAGCGCACGCACCCTTAACTTGTGCTACAGCTGTTTGGCCTGTGCTACAAAACTTTCAACTTCTGTAGCACCAATGCTGGGTGCAAAAAAAAGTTAACATACAGCCCTCTATATCATCAGCAAATTTAAATCAGCATTCAATATAGTCTCTGTTTTATATATTTATTGTCATAAAGAAATATTATAATTTTTATGGGGAGAAAAAGCACTGAACAAAACAAATATTATCACTAATTATTGGTCCATGGGATCAAAATGATAATTAAAAAATTGCCCAAGCTAGGTACATTACATTTAGCTTGATACAGTATATCGCTACAATTCAGCTTACAGTGTACGAGACACCAGATGAAACCATCTGATGCAGAGAACATCAAGACTGGAAAGGAAAGAGGAAAGTCTGTTTTGTTTGGTAGATGTGATATTCTTTAGTGTAGCCAGCAATATGTCCTAGAGCAGTTAAAGCAGGGGCTCACTTATGCCACTAGAAATGGGTTCAGGCAAGATGAGAGTTGTGGTTCAAATCTCTGTGGGATCCTCCCTGATTTGGCACCTTACGCATGTCCACATATTCAGTGTTCTCTAGATTACGCCGGTTTATATTCCTCTGAAACAATAAAATCATTTGACTTTGAAATACTGCTGTACCAGATATTCTCTGACATGCAGAATTACTGGCAAAAATACAGTGTCGGCACAAAAGAGCAAAGACCTTACCTGCATTGGGACATATGTCAGTGTATCAGAAGACTCAGCTTTTGTGGTCTGGAGAGGAAGTCGAAGGAGCACAATATATAAATACATATCAGCTCAACTGCAGGATATCAATGTACAGTTATTGTGGTAGGCTTAGAATAATCTAACCTATTTGATACCTATATTACACTGTGATTCCATTCACCTTTATCTATACTTTAAGAAATAAAAACAACTACAAAAAATGTCAAAAGAATATTCACTTCAAATGCACTCACCCTAAGGTCAACCAAGTTGTAGATGAGTATGCTTTGCCATCAGAACAAATTTGGAGAAATTTTGCACTAAATAATTCATTTACCAATGAATCCCCTGCAGTGAATAGGTGCTTTTAGTACGAGAGTCCAATTAGCTGATAGAATTGTCTCAATAACCCACAAGTAATGTTTTAATGTTTTACATTCTCAGAAATAAAGGCTGTGACTGGGATGGTACAGTACCTTTTCAAAAGAAACATGTTTGTACCTGAAGGGTTCATTTTGGTATCTTAAAGGCACATATTAGCGCTTACATATTTAAACCTAATAGGTACAAAAGTGTACCTTTTGAAAAGGTGCCGTCCCAGTGACTGCTTTTGTTACCTGTATTTCTGAGAGCGTATGAAGCTTAGTGTTTGTAAGAACCAAATCCATCATTGAGGTGTTTTAACTTTAAACTGTCGCTGCTGCTTCTGTTCTCTCCTGATTGTGAAAACTATGGCAAGCGATATTATGGATATGGACAACAGGACTAATTTAGCCGAAAGCAACTGTTTGTTAAAAGTTATGGATTTTTTATTCATTTATTTATTTATTTTTTTCAAAGACTCAGCTTTTTACTTCACAAGACGTTGTGAGTCATGTTTACTACATTTATGTTTTTATCAGCTGTATAGACTTTTATTGTGATGGCACCAATTCACTGCAGAGCATCCATTGGTGAGCATGTGATATAATGCTAATTATCTCCAAATCTGTTCTGATGAAGAAACAAACTCATTTACGTCTTGGATATAACTCATTTGTTTTTGAAGATACTCAGTAAAGCTGAGAGTTTTATTAAACCCAAATAAATAGCAGATGCTAATGCTAAGAAGTAGTGCTTGCACATAAAAAACAGTACAGAAAGCGCAAAACAGCCTTAAGTGGTGATTGTTCCTTAAAATCAATAAGGTCTTTTAAGCAGTGCTGTAATGTGAATATAGTCAATCTGCTGTACTGTACATATTATATAATATAATACAATATAGCACTGCCTCTCCGTCTTGATTAAGAAAAAACAATATAACAAGACATGTAGACAGACACAATACTGATAAGATATAAGTGGTGTACACTGTACAAAACAACACAAACATAAAAGTTTTACCTTCAATCTGATGTAGAACACGGTAATAGTCATGCTGTAGACAGTTATCACCATCATTATCGCTCCGCAGAATATTAGGGCATAAATTTCTTCAGGTGCGTGACTTTTTACAGGTGTGCAGGTCTTGTAATCTGTTCCGTTAGGGATTTGACCAATGCTCTTCGTTGGAGACGAAGACTGATTGCAACCTTAAAAAATGAATAAAGATCATCGTTTTGGTTTTTTTAATGCAAGATTCAAACTAAATCTGAAATATTCCACACCCCTTGCATGCATTTCTTGGCATATAAAACTGATATACACTGGGTGAGCTTACCTCGGAAAAGCTTAATTCCCGGTCCTTTGTAATTTTTGACTGGAAATGGTTTAATTTTTAAAATCTCACATGAAAATGTATTTTTGTGTAAGTCCATAGGGTTCATTATGGTGAACGTGAATTTGTTTTCCTCATGCTGCCATTTACAGTTTTCCGTCTTATTGTCCTGTACTTGGCTTTTGTTATAAACCTCACAAACATATTCATCATTCATTTTCAACTTAGCTTCCAGTTGACCCTTTTCCTCTCCGATAAACATGCATGTGACACTGACAGAGTTGTCTTTATTGAATGTGTGGTTGAGCGGTTCACTCACTTCATAACTGCAAACTGAAGAAACAGAAGAAAATCAGTTTAGTTCATTTACAGATCAAATGTTTTGTATTTCAATTGTACAGTTTGAAGTTGACCCTACTGAAATACACAGTTGTGTAAACTTTCCTGAATGTTAATATAAATTTACCATAAACATGACCATTAAAACCAACCTTTTTTTTTACTTTTTTAAACCACTTGCGAGACCAAACCATCCAGGAATTTAAGGTGGCCAAAATTTGTGTCATCTGTTTTAATCAGCATGTTTGGTGTAAATGTACACAGTATTAAAAAGGTTAGCCTCTTACCATTCTGAAGTATGAAACAAAAGCTGAGAGTGAGCAGGGTGAACGTGTCAGGCATGTTAACGTATCCGTGTCAGATTGACAGTGTGATGCTGGCCGAAGCTCATCGGTTTGTTGTTGTTGGAGTGAGAATACACAGGAAATATGTGGGCGGGATGATTAATATCATCCTCAGACATCATATATGTTGAAGTGAGAAATCGATTTAACGATAAGAGAAGACAGCAACGTTTAACACGCTTGCTTAACAGTCCATTTTTATTGTGGTGTGAATCACAATGTGTGATACAATTTGAGTTTTAACCTCTTTTCTTAAGGTGTCCCAGCTGAGACGTGTGTCTGATGGTGAGGATGTGAGTGGGCAGCTTTCTTGTAATACGAAGTTGTTGAAAGGAAAATGTTTGATGCACAGCCATGTGAGGAAAAACCCGTATCCTACTAAATGAGCAATAAAGTAATTCTGATCCACTCATGCATTTGCACTTTAGTTTCAAAAGAATAAAAAAAGCCATCTACATTATTCTCATTTTGTTCACAATTTGCGGGTGATGGTCGACATTTAGAGACATGATTTACATATGATGTTTTATTTTCTTCATCACCACTCAGCCACATAAATGAAAGAGCGACGATTAAAGGTTAGGTAAACCTGTCCTAGTTGTTGCAGTTGTTTGTGATTCAGACATATACACAGTAAACCAGGCACTTTTTCAGTTCCACATCCTGTTGAAGCATCACAAATATGAAAGCACAGCAAGTTATCAGGTACTATCATGTCCTGTTTTTGTGATGATACAGTAGCTGAGGTTCACAAGACAAACACATTTGTGATGACTTTTTTGTTCTACTTCGTGTCCTGGTGTTCGGAGAGATTGATACTGATGGATGACACAAGGTTTTGCTGATAAAGAGTCATCATGAGCCGTTGCATTATTTGATATCCATTATAAGGCTTGGTAAAAGAGGAGGGTCAATGCAGGTTTTTGTGATGTAAAAAATGAATTCAATATTAATCATCTCAGATCTTTTTTTCCCCAATACAAACAACAAACAAATACAAGACTTAAAAGTCTGACCTAGTTTAATGTTCAATAACCAATTAACTAAAATTTGGTCAAAAGCATAGTCTTTTTCTATAAGTGTCATATCATGTCATGAAGTAAAGAATGTGACTGTTAATTTGAGTAGCTAAACTGCTTCATTATAACAGGGTAACCAGATAATTGTAGGTTTTTCTGTTTTTTTTAAGTTGCTGTGTTACATGAGTTAAGTTGGTTTCAATGTCACATCAAAGGTGGAAAATATCAGTTAAAAGATCCGAGGTATGTTAAAATTTTATAGTAACTGTATAAACCAATTAAGTGTTTGTATACAGTGATGACGTTTTGTGGGCGGAGCCGAGCTGTTTGCAGAAAATGCGTTTTCAAGTGGCAGTCAATTGAAACCTGGTATTTCATGCTGTAACTAATATATGTTCCATATGAACTGAATATTATGTAGACAATTGTTTAAATCAAGTAGAGTAACCATAGCAGATTTTATTCATTAGTCTATACATTTAAACGTTCAGCAGCAAATTATGTTTTTGGCGACGTAATTCTATAAAAAATTATTTGCTTTCTCTCTTATTCAGGGCATTTTTTTCCGTTTTACTGCACATTTTTTGACTGAAAATGTATTGTTGTATGTAATTCTGGCAGTGTTCACTCCAAACCTGTAGTGCATAAAGCCTACAATCATTCATTTCCTAAAAAAAAAGAAAACCTCCAAGAATTAGTTTTTTTTTTAAATGAGGTAAATAAAGTTCTAAATGTGTGTTTGGGAGTAGCCTAATCATTTAGTCCAGTGAGCCATCATCACGGGCAAATATAAGCAAACTTTTTCATTTTTCTCCCTGTTTGCTTTATGCAGTGAGGGGCTTGAACGCTGAGTTCAAGTCGAGCATTGGGTTTTGAGTTTCAGTCAAGGACAGCAAGTCTTATTTATTTTTTTTATTTTTTTTGCAATTTACCATCAGGACTGGACAAGCAGGCAAACAAGTGAAGGGATTTTCAGTTCAGCACAAAGGTTAAATGTAAATATGTTTATTTCTTTCCAAATAAAAAATTTGAAAGAAAACGAAATAACCAAAAGAGTGGTGAAATGTCGTGTAAATACATGTGAATACATGCAAGGGAACATTCATGTTAGTACATGTCAATACATGCAGGTTAAATTTACATGAAAATACATGCAGGAGAAATTGACATGCGAGTACATGCAGGTTAGAATACATGTCAGTACATGCAAATGGAGATATTATCCCCTTAGAATTTCATATAGCTCTCTTTTTGTGAAAGCATAGGTGCCGTGGATGCAGAGACCCTCCATTTGCAGGCGACCATCTGTGTAACAGAGATGAGTGACATCTGAGTGACATCTGTTCACATGATCATCAAAGTCTAAACTTGAGTAAATCTACCCAGAAATTCAGTACAGCTTTTCGACTCAAAACTAAACATGACCCGCCATGCTAATATTATCAGCAGGGCGGTCTGTTAAGGAAAACCAATATAATAGACCTGTTTCTCACCTGTAGAATTAAACTGCAGGAAGTGATGATTAGGATGGCATATAGCAGAGGAAGTGTGCCGACATCATATCTGACAGCTTCCCGCTCTGCAGTCTGGCTTTGACTCTGAACCTGGCTCTGCGTGGATGCAGTGGGGCAGTTTGGAGTTTCTAGAAAAGACAAAAGATTTAGTTATTACAAAAGTCGCCCTCTGGATGGCACCCTACCTACGCCCCAAACTTGGGCTATATAAATCATTTTGCCATTTAAATTTTTAACAGTGATCAAAATTTAGCGGCTGGGGCCTCCACCTTTGACAACAGGAAGCTAGCGGTCTTTGACGGCTAACCTTCTCACCTTTGATGATTGTTTTTTCAGTTCTTTTGTCTTTAAAGCGCTTACACTAGTGCACTTGCGTCATAAAGAAATCCACATTTTCAAAGAAAAACATCATTCTCGGGTAAAGTCAAAGTTTCCACTGGTAATATCAAAATGAAGATGCAGTAAGTGATGTAAAGTTGAATGTGCCGGGGAGGCCCCATTTCCACCCACTTGACCTCAGGTGCCAACAACATTTCCTTCTGCACTGTTTTATAATCTGGCTCCCTCTAGCGCTAGCCCTTTTAAGAAGCGCTATATTCAATTTTGCTATTAAAAGGATGCTACCGGATTTAAAAAAAAATCTATATATGATACCATACAGCATTTCATTTAAATGAACGCATTTAGGCTATCTTCTGAAATGCATTGCTTGTTTGTTAGCCTATTTCAATAACTGTCTCCTACTAATACAAAGACACAGTATTGCTACAGATCATCTTAAACATTTACAATGTAAAAAAAAGGCGAAACTGTGGCGAAACCACATGCAAGAGACTGAAAACAAGATTAGTCTATCGCTTACCTTGTATGTAAACAACAGTGCCGTTCCCAATCGTTCTGAGATACGGAGGTGGGAAGAAAATCTCGATCTCACACCGATAGAGGTCTGTGTCGTTCCCTCGCAGTCCAGCGACGATCATGTCCACTCGTCCAGAGCTAATGCTCCCTTTGCAGTTGACTGTGCCATTTGTTGCGAAGTGTGGCTTAGAGTTGTTGACATAAGCGCTGCAAATCCTCTCGTGGCCATGCAAACCTCTGTACAGAGACACCTGCATTTCCTCAGGCTGTAACTTTGAACTGAAGGAGCAGCGGAGAGGGACTTCTCCCTCTTTCCCAACCACACGATAAGGCTGAGACACGCGCAGAGCTGGAAACAAAACAAAAGATCGTCAGACGTAACCCAACTGTTCACTAGCTTCTATTTTTCCGTTATGTTTGGGAGATTTAACCTCATGAGAAAACGTGAGTGAAGTTTAAAGTTTTAATCTGAGTGAGCAGTTGTGACAACAGTAGGTTACTTCTCGTTAAACGAATATAATGTGCATATATAGAATAACATTGCAAGAATTCCGTCTGAAAATGAGGATCATGTTGGAAGTTGTACATTTAGGTCAAAGTTTGACCCACTTCAGTTTTGCTGCATTTTAAAATAAACAACTGTCATAGAACGAGAAAAAAAAAAAAATTAAAAAAAGCAATTATGAATAAAATTGACTTTAGTATTTAAGAATAAATCAGCAATTCACAAAAAAAGGAATTATTCATAAAATATAATTTGGTATTTAATAAGTCTTGTTACATAGCTGTTACCATCTAGACTATCTGTGCCTGAAAAGCAACAAACATTTGAAGCTCAGCTGGTACTTACCCAATCCAAGCGGGATATATATAAAGATTCTAATAAGTGTGATAATCATTGTGTCATGTAATAACTGTGGAGGTATCCCCCCTGTCTCTTTATAAGCCTACTTGAGTGAGTTCTGGAAACATTCTTTGTGACATCAGTAACGTAGCAGGAAACCTCAAGCTGACTGCAAATGCCCGTAAAGCTCTCAAAAAATTTGCAAGTAATGAAGACAATTTGCACAATATGTGTAATCAAGGGGAAAAAATCGAATGAGCAGAATGAGACTCGAGCAAAAACAGATACAATAGCAGTGGAACTGGAAAATTTGGTTAAGGGTGCGGTTTGACTCTCAGCCTATAATAAAGCCCAGTGGTCAAGAGATTATTTAACTCTGAATTTGGGGAAAATATGAAAATCAGATACACTTGATATTCAGATGCAGCGTTTTCGGAATTAGTTTGATCAAGTATTTTTTTATTTTTCTTTTTTCAACTGGTCAGCATATCTACATGTTCACTTAATATCAGATTATATTGGAAACTGAAAAAGTCTAATTAGAGCAGTGTTCATTAAAGACATAAAATAAAGGGGTGATCAAATATTAGTACGTTTAATCAGAATTGTTTTAATTGTATGACCATTTATTTCCATTCCCTAGCCAAACTTTACATTAGATGCTTTACCTACTATTTACTTCTTTTACAATTAAAGCTTTTGATATAATGCGTTTATTGCGTACATACTGTGTATGTTTTTCTGTGAAACTAAAATTTGCATTCCTGCATGACATTTTGGAGAACAGTGGTTACCGTCTTGCCACCCACCACCTTGCTCTTTTTTTCCCTGTAATTTCTGTTTCACTGTTGCTAACGAATAATACTATTATAATAATATATTTTACAGTACAGAGATTAGCATTTTATTGCATAATAAGGTCAATACTGTAATTACAGATGAGGTGAGATACTACAACAAATCATGCATTCAACAAAAGATCTTGACTTGCTTGACTTTTTATTTAAATAAATTGCATTTTTCTCTAAATCATGCTTTCAAATCCTACACAAGTTGCACTGAAGAAATGAAGCATGTATGCAACACCTGAAACACAGAGCAGGTTTCCTTTAAAGTCAGAGCATCATAGTGTTTCAGTGAAAATTCACACCCACTGGGGATCTAAATCATATGGCAAGTTGCGGCTCAAGAAACATTACTTATTATTGTCCATGTTGAAAAGAGCTGAATTATCCTATAGTTAACTCCTTGTTGAAGAACAGCATTTATTAAAAAAATAAATCAAAAAATACATTTACACGATAAACATAAAATAAACATCTAATCTTTTTGCTGTTACTTTTGAGCAATTTAATGCATTCTTCATTTGTTACAAATTGCATAATAAAAACACTAATAAGAAATGCTTCTTCCTCACAAAATTTGCACATTTCAGATATTTTCTGAAAAATAACGTGACACTGGAGTAATGGCTGCTAACATTTAGCTTTGCCGTAACATGAATAATTTAAATTTGAAAATATATTCAAATGCAAAACATTAATTTGTAATAATATACCACAATATTACTGATCAAATAAATGCGCACTTGTTCTGCATAAGAGACTTCTAACAAAAACACTGAAAATCATAATCATTCAAAAACTTTGACCCCCCAGTGTACATATAATATACAATATCTACAATATCATACTGAACTGCAATAGATACAAGAACAAGTAGTAGATTGGTTTAATACACTCTCTGGGCAGTACTGCTCAGCTGATAGGAGGTACGCATGTTGTTACGCTGCTGATATGCACTGGATGCTGTGCTCATCGGTGTCGTTGATGTCCTAGTGGTCTGGTGTTTATGTAGGTATTCTCAGGTTCCTCTGCGTCCTGGAGTTTACGCTGAGATAAAAACACAAAACAACATTTAAACCTTGATTATAGACCTTGAATATAAACACTTCAAACTGGTAACCAGTTTATAAAGGACGTTGGCTATAAAGGCTGCAGATGGATACTCACTCTGAAGTAACAAACGACGAAGGTGATAAACGCATCATATATAATAACGAGCACACAGCCAACAAGTAGTAGCACTTTCATATAAAAATTGCACGTGAGAGGTATTTCTGTGGGCTGCGGAGGAGGATCTGAAATCATGTAAACAATATAATAAACTTTAATTATACTGTAAAAGTGCTGTTTTAGTATAATCCTGCTTCAAACGTGCATTAAAACGAATTGCTTGTTGTTTTACCTTCAATGACCAATATAGTCGTGGAATTAGATGACTTATTTCCTGAGATGATTTTGCACATGTATACTCCTGTGTCATTGGCTTCAGTCCTTTGGATCTTAAATGAGACGAAGGAGTTTTGTACAAACACCTGAATCCTTGCCTGTTTACCTTCAACATCACTCAAGTTTATTCGGTGCAGTATCGTATCTCCCTTCAGTAGAGTGATCAAGGTTTTTTCATGCTTTACAAGTGCTGGACAGGACACGAATGCTGTTACATTTGTATCCACCCGTTTCACTTCGGCTGAAAGAAAAAAGCACAGATGCACATTTTGTTTTTTTTGAAAGAGAAAGTTAGAGATTGAGGATGTGGCGCACTGCACATGTTTCCTTTGCTGCCGCCCCCCTCCCTTTTTAATCTGTTGACTTGTATCTTTAATGCATAGATTCGCTTTGAAACATTAATTTGAAGTACACAACATCTCTCTTTGATACTGTAAATATTCCCGGAGACACTCAATTATGAATCTTCACAAGGATTCATGTGCTGCACACCACATAAATCAAGTGCGCAGCTCAATTAAGAAGCAACAGAAAATCTCAAACCTTGGGGAGGCCTGCAGCATGAGGAGGATTCGGTAAGTTCAGCATAGGAGAGGGTTAGGAAAACAGCCACTGCTATGATCATCTGCTCAAGCATTTCTGCACTGCTGCTCCGAACACGTGAATACAGGGGAATATGACTTCAGAGCTTTTACAGACAGATGCACGGGTCACACGGGGTGAGGGGGTGGAGGCTGTTTCCTACCTGCGTCACAATTTAACTGTATGGAGGACTGAGGAAATCAGCCAAACATTTGCAGGAGACTTGAATTGTTGATCTTTGCATGCATTGTTCTGTTGACAAAAATGAATTTTTTTAACTTAATGAAAACAACTGGTAAAACTGAAGATTGTCCCAACTTTAACAAACAAAGAAAATAAATAATTTCTCATTTTCACGAGTAGGGTTTTTAAAAGCTGAAAAGGTAATTTGGGACATGATTGGTTTTCCCTCTTGTGGATTTTTGAGATAACATTTATACATTTTTCTTCGCTTTGTGCAATGAAACTTCTCTGCACTAGCACGCACAGATACACTGCCTTGCAGACAGTGCAGCACTGCCGTGATAAGAGGAAATGAATGATAACAAAAGAAAAGAAGAGGTGTTGCCGGCATTGTTGTGGTTACATTTTACATTCAGAGTAACAAGTACATTTTACCATCAGCATTTTGTAATATTCTACAACTGCTGACTGTTTTTACGAGCAAGCAAAGGCTTTTCTACCTCTAAATGCAGTCTTGCATTCTCTACTAGTCTATAAAGCATTAATAAATAATGTACATCCCGCTCTAAAATATAGTAAATGATGTCCAAGTAGGAATTTCTTACTAATTCTCACAGTTTCTTCATTTAAATATTGCTTTGATTATGTTAAGAATGCTAATGTTCCAGTGTTTTTGTAGTATTTTATATCTTCAAAATGTCAAATGCACTGATTGGTGCTTTAATAGCTTAATAAATTCATTAAATATTTACATTGGCTAAACTTAAAATTGCGTTGTATTACCTTTGAAAATCCCATGCAGTAACAGATATAACCACTAAATGGCAGAATAGACAAGAGATCTCTGGCACCTGTTGCTTGTTTAATGCTATAACACACAAAGTTGGGAAATTCCAAACATGTACAAAAGGGTACCTTTTGGAAAAGTTTTTGCACCTTTATTTCTGAAAGTGAACAATGTATGATTTAACATTTAGAATTTTTTTAGTTTTTGAATTAATTCCCAATAATTGGTCTGATCTTTATACTGAATTCAGAGCATTTTTACTACAGTGCACACACTGCGTAGTCTCCTCACTAAGAATAGAGAGCGATGCAGACCACAGAAATACTGTCATGATGAGACTGTAGTGGTCTCACTTTCACATAGTGTTGATGAGTCACACTTGTTTGATGTGGTTAGGCTTCAGGCCTTTATCTACTCTCATTTCATATCTCTTTGAACCCCTAACAACTAACATTGTCTGTATGTCCACCTGTGCAATCACATAGATAGGCCTACCAATGTGCAGAAGCATTAAGAGCCTTAATAGAGCTTTATTGCCAAGCAATTTGTGTTAGTGTCCCAGCTTCCAGTTCTCAGACACAACAACAATGTATACATTTTTACATATACCAAAAAAGTGATCCTATATTTAAAGTAAAGTGGCTGCAAATAATGCATGTATAAATCGTAATAAACAGTTATAAATATTAAAATGTGTAAATTAATTCTTGTGATCATGAAACAGAATTTCAGTCTTCAGAGTCACAAGAACTTTCATGAATTATTCTTTTATGCTGATCTGCTGCTCAGTAAACATTTCTTATTATAGGTCTAATCAATTTTGAACAGTAGTTGTGGAGACCGTGATATATTATTTAGGAAATATATTATTTCCTTTCAAATCGACATTATGAATAAATAAATGAAACATTTTAATTATAATATATAGATATATATATTTTAAAAATTGTATTATTAGAACTAGACACAACAACCACAAAATATACAAAACTATCAAGACATCCAAATAGTACAAAAAACAAAACAATTGTTTATCATTACACACATTATTATTTTTTTTTTTTTACAAATATTTATTTTTCTTCCCTGAAACAAATACAGACATTAATTATTAATACAGTTTATAGTAATGATTATTAATAATTATTAATACAGACAGCAACTAAATAAAAATAATTATAGAAAACAAGATGGAATAATTTTTCAGAAAGGTTTAGGTCTTTAGCAAATAATATTGTTTGTTTACATTTTTAAATAGTATCCATGTAAAGTTTATATCAACTAAGAAATCCTTTAAACAAAGGCTTAGAATTTCTTTTACTTTTATGAATACGAAATTTACCAAAATGATAAGATTCTACATAAAATTAATGGATATACTCTTTGATTCAAAGTAAAATAACACATCTTTTGAAGTCAAATCACAATTACAACCTGTTTTCTCCTGGACATGCAGGGATACTTCCCTATCAAAAACGCAAGTGAGTCGTATTTCCATGCCTTGCGTGACGTCACAACGGGCAGGGCGCAATCACATGGATTTCTGGGCTGGACAGGAAACGGAGACGCTAGGAACGCGCATCGGTCCGCAGCTCAGAACGGGAATGGAAGCGGGAGAGGAACGGGAGGCTCGCTCGTCTCATCATCATCATCATCATCATCCTCAAATATAAGCGAAAACCCGATTGAGTTGGGAGAGGAGCGGGGATTGTATCGCTGGATTTGCGCAACACATCAGTGTCTTTTTCCCATTGTTACCGTTTCCTTCTGGCAGAAGCCGCAGAACCGTCGGCTGGTTTGCGACAGTAAGCGCTTACTCTTCATTTATACTCGCTTTTGCACGCGACCTCATTCTCAAATGAAGACATTAATGAGCGGATCAGAAGCATGGCTCGTGTATTTCACGCTGGTGGCGTATTATCAGCTCATTATCTAGGGATACACAGAGGAAAATCCAGGGAACAGCCCTTAAATTCAGACAGCTGTGCGGTGCCTTCGGTGTCTGAATATGAGGGCTGCTCCCTTGAAGAAACGAAATACTGAAACGATTGATGGGATCTTTTGAAGATGCTCGTTTGTAAGGTTTTGCAGTAGGAATTGCGGCTGGAATAATAAAATGAGATTAATCGGTCTGCCAAAGAGAAAGGATGGGATGCATCTCCATCTATCTTAATGCATCTGCTGTCATTTCTGGTTGAGATGTTTAACCTCTGATGTTTCGGTTGCTTTAAGCATTTTGGGTTTCCAGCATTGATGTATGTAATGCAAGCCTCTGCTGTTATTGGTGTTTTTCCTCCTGGTACCTGGTGGAGTGTGTTCTGCAGTAACACATACTGCAAACAGATGAGCTGTTGCCAAATTGGACCTTCCCTCTCCTCCACACACACACACACACACACACACACATTGATACGTTCAGGCTCCACCCTTTGCCATGACAGCTGTGGGTTTTGTGCCAGTCTTGGTGCCCGTAGAGTCCTATTTTCATACATTTTTGTCTAGCGTATGTGTGTCTGCTAGCAGGAACCTTTTATTTAAGTGCATATTTATTTTTCAGGCTTTGTTTGAGAAAGGAAGTCTCTGTACAGGCATATTGTCACAATACATCAGGGGATGCTGTCACAATGAAACCTGCCATTAAATATTTAGAGTTTTTCCTGCATATCAATGCTAAAACTATTCAACAGAGAAGCATTTCAAATTATTAAACAATTTTTGGCCAGCAAAAATCTATTATTGAACAATAAAATTACTACAATTGCGACATTAAAAAACAACAACAAAGAAACTATAATGCATTTAGTCAACAAGAATGCATTAAATTGATTAAAAAGTGACAGTAAGGGCTTTTTCTGTTCTATTTTTATTATGAAAAAAATATACCAGGAAGAAATGGGGAAAAAAAAACTGTGCAAGAATATTAAGCAGCACAATTGCAGCATTGATGCTAATAAGCAGTGTTGAATAATATTTCTTTGAGTTTTGATCAAATAAATGCAACTTTGGTGCGTACAAAAATGTTAGACTCCTAAACGATTTTTATTTGGAGAAAAAGTCCGGTCATCATGTCTTTATTGCTCTTATGCCATTTTTATTGCACATGGCTGTCATTTAAAGTTATCCTAAAGATTAGTTATCCTTAATCATTTTGCATTAATATCATTGGTAAGGGCAGATTGGTAGAGTGGATCTTAAATGTGTATCATTGGTAACAGGAAGTTTTCTAGCAAGCTCTTTGCCTCAGATCTAGGATGCTTTACTGCACTTGCTGCTGTTCATGCATTAAACTTGAGATTTATTTTTCTGCACAGAGTGCTGTTGCTTCATTCTAATCCAGTGGGAGCAGCAGAATATGTGCTGAGAGGGATGTAAAACCATGAAATAGTTTTTGAATATGAGAAGATGTTTTTTTTTTTTTAGTGTTGCTATCTCTATAAGACCCTTTCCCTAAAATGCATTGTTAGTGTAATTTGCAGAATCAGTTTCCATTACCTCTCAGGAAATGTGCAGCAGCAAGCCAGTGTCCATCCCCAGCGGATTCCTTTTTTTTTTTTTTTTTTCTCGAGCTGGCCTCCTATACCAGAATGACGTCAGGTGATTGTGAAACTAGGGTGGATGCTGGCTGCGAGGACCCTGGAGTCCAGATGCAGAAGAGTCTAGTCTTTTTCTGCTCCACAGATTCTTTGTTCTAAGTGATCATAAATGAGTCCAGATAAAGATCCTGTAGGTTCTCTGTGGTGCTGACCTTTGCCGCATGAGCAGCTATCTGACGGCTCACACTGCGCCCACTCTCTCTCGACTCAGGACTGAAACCGGAGATGACTGTGAGGCTCTTCAGGATGAAGAAAAAGAGCAGACGAAGAGGAAACGGGCAGCTAGGATGAAAGGGAGTGAAATTATTTAAATTAATAGCGTCCCACGAGTCTCGGACGAAAGCACGTCCTTTGCTGGGGCAGGAGCAGGTCAACTGCGTGCATCAATCTTCGAGGCAGCACGAGTGCAATATTGCTAATGTTTCGTGAGGGAGGGAGGACTTCGTGCCAACTTTAATCAGCTAATTTGGGTGACATCTGCTGCATGGACGCTCATATGTATTGTCAGGTGTGTGTGATCTGTCATCAGCTTATAGTTTGGCTCATGAATGGCACTCAGTGCAGATGTTTGCTCCCTTGGATAACAGACCTTAGACCAAAGCCTGATTTGTCATCAGAATGATTTGTCATAAACACCCTTGTCTCCATCACACTACAAACATAAAGGTGGAACGGGTTGACTCATGCAGAGTGTTTGTACACATGGTTTATTGAGCTTTGCATTGTGATCCAGTGTTTTATTTAGGCGTGTTTGGTTTTGTATTATGTTCATATCAATGTGAACTGTGTTACTACAAAGACAGATTTTGCCCCCTTGCATTGGCGTTCCTTCTGACAGTACTGCTTACATTGTAACCTGCCTATGTCGGGCAAAAGATTAAAAGTGTTTACAGCCTCTCATCCAGTGTTGTTTTAGAAACATTGGCAGCAGCCACCAGGCAGTGACATGGTTTTATCTGTGTTTGTGAAAGGAAGACTGTTGGAGGAGAAGATTTGTTGGATTCATACAATCAATTTGCTGCCACAATGCTCGACTTAGATTGAATGAAACATTAAGTTGCAATGAATCTGAATTGGTGGGAGATATTGTCTTCAATATTGTGATGTACATTCAGGTGGAATGGATTAATGGGGATAAAATTTGTTACTTGAATGAAAGTTTGCAGTTAGTTAGGTGCCTAAGCAGGACAAATTAACAGAGAAGTGCAGCATACATCACCAAAGAGAAGTGTATTGGGTCAATGGAAAATCAAGTTAAAGGAATAGTTCACCTACAAATGAAAAATCACCCGTGATTTACTCATCGTCAATCATTTCTAGGTGTTTATGCCTTTTATTATTATAAGGGTTAGCATCGTGAAACCAAATTTCTCTTGATTAATCCTGCAAGTTTCACAACTTAAAATGCCCTCATCATCAATAAAAAACGTATATGTAATAATCCTCAATTTTGGATTTGACATGCAGTGTCTTGACAATATAATCAAAATAAAATAGTCATTACCTGACGAAGCATTATGCATTCATTTACTTATGGTTTGTGATTCAAACCAGCTCCAGTCTTCTCACCATAGGCCTCGCCCAATGGCGTTCATCCGCTTAACATCTTGGTTAAACAGAATACAAGTGTGGCGTTGCATCAAAAGCAAATAGAAGTGCCGATGTTTTGCAGAGTTTCAACCCTAATCCAACACCATGAGCGTGATTTCACCAAGTACAAGATTTTCCTGGATCAACAGTCTTGCTGATGCTGCAACAACTTTCCAATCAACCAATCAGAATTGAGGGAATATCTGTTTTAGCCTTATGATCAGGGTAAGGTGCTTCTTTACCCTTGTTAATCAGCTATCATTTCCCACTGATTTTATTCAAACATTTTGGGTAGGGGTAGAGATTGGGAAAAGTGCACATTTTTGGACAGTAACGGTACGTTCACACGGGGCCTCAGCGTTAATGCTTGACGGAAGGCGTGGCTGAAGTTTGGCACTGACGCCATGGTCATAGCAGCATCAGCCAATGAAATTAGACAGGAACTCAACAACAAAAACTCAGGATGAACGTGATTTGCTGCCGCCTGGCTACTGTATTTGCATAGAGCGATCCTGATTGGCTGACGCTTCCGTTGGCGGCGTTTCACTGGCGTTGCTCACGGCAGAAGTTGAAAAATTCTCAACTTCTGCCACGAGCAACACCAGCGAAGCAACGCAGACGGATCCACAATTCTTTTCGGCAATGCTTGACATCACCCATTCAAATTCAATGGGAAGCGTTGATGCTGACGCCCCGTGTGAACACACCATTATGTCTTACTTCATGTATTAGTATCTCATGAGATGGGTACTTCCGTCAGCCATCCACAGATGGCTCTACTGTGATTTGAGCCTTTGAGCCTGGTCCAGTAAACCTTCCATGTATCAGCCTTCAACCACTGTGTCTGTCTTCCATGCAGAAAATAATTTCTTTGGTACATTGGCCAATTCCCGTACACCATCACGACTTGCTCCACTACAGTTCTCCCAGCCATTCAGCTCTTCTGCACACCACATACTCACTCTCATTGTCCATTTTTATTTCCATTGAGGACTCTATGACTGCACTACCCAGTAATAATCTCTTCATGCATCCCTAATGGTTCCTCAGTGTGTGTACCATCATTACCAACTGCATAAGCTTTGTATCATCTTCAAAATTTTTGTCAAATTTCTACCAAAATGACTGCTTCACCTGCTGTACACGCATGGCTTCAAATAAAGAATCCAAGCATTTGGGTTCAAAAGTCATCTGGCTCAGTCAGATTTGTGACAAAAGTGTTTTTACAAAGTTGTAAGTTTCATATTTCTGCTCTAAAAATTGGCTGCAATTTCTTGCAATGTAAGTGTCTGATTTTAACTTTTAAAATTTTTAAAGGAAGTTGAACTTGTACTGATCTTATGGAAAATTACTCTCAGTCCTTTACCTCAGTCTGCACCATGAGAGACCTGTGCATGCGCATATCATTAACGATTCCGTAGATGTCCACCATACTGTCTCTTTCAATCTGGAACATCAGGTGATCAATGGCAATGAAGGTCCCTGTTCTTCCCACACCGGCACTGAAATGTAAGGGTCAAATAATGAAATAAAAGCTTAATCTAATGCATGGCAAATTTGATGTATTTTTTATATATTATAATTTTGCACTGTAATTTAAATTCATAAATACTCATTAATAGAAACTTCATTCACCTGCAATGCACCACAGTTGGAGAGTGGAATGAGTACTGGTTCATGTGTTCTCTCACCAGGTGTCTGAAGTCAATGAGGACTTCAGTGGTCTGTGGAACTCCATGATCCGGCCACGCCGTGAAATGGAACTGACGTACGTTATGAGTTTCTGCTGTTTTTACCTACAGAATTATGGGTCATACTATTGAAAATATCACAGATTTAAAACAACAACAAACATTATTTTTTACTCTTGTATGCTACTAAAGGGATAAATAGATATATCAAGTGCAGGATGTGTTGTTTACATTTTTGATTCCAAAGTCTCTTATGGTCCAACTCTCCAGTTCTGTCTCTGAGGTAGTTGTCACAGAAATATTTTGGTATTGATTAGTCTCAGATGGCCAGTACTTCTCACATTTCACCTGGAGAAAATGACAGAGAGCCAGTTATCTTTACTCTTAATATACATTTTCACATTTTACTACTTTTCAATGTGAATAATAATATTTTACAATGGTTGACACCATTGTGCTTTGGGCATCTCGAGTTCGAGCCCCAGCTCAGGAACATTTCCTGATCCCATCCCTTCTCTCTCTCTTTGCCACTTTGCTTCTTTTCTAACTTCTGTCATAACACCATAAAAAATGGCTAAATATAATATTTCCCAATGAAAACTAACTCTTCCCATCTCGTTGCATTTGGTCAGCATCACTATGGTGCAGATGTTCTTCTCCCAGACCATTCTCCAGAATTCATTCACTGTGACGGGCAGCGGACCCTGAGCTGCTATAAACTCTTTTCTTGAATTGTAACCCTGATCAAAAAAAACAAAAAACATGCTTAGACATGAATAAAAAAAGTTTCGGGAAATTTCACTTCTGTTTATATACTCACTGGGATGTAGTTGGCATTGATATAGTCATCATAGGGACTGCCACACACTGATAACTTTACTCTTGAAGCATCATCTGATCAAGGCCAACATGATGCAATTAGTATCAGAAAGTAGTTATTATTTAAGAACTAAAAATTCTGCATCTGATTTGTGTATAAAGTTACATTGTAGCATCATGCCTGTCATGTTCTGCTGTATTACAAGAATGCTTATTTTGGTATAGTTATGCAACTATTGGGCCTATTTGGCCCCCAGTTAACAAATAAAACTATGTGTCTTGCAAAAGAGCAATGTTTTAGTTGTGCTTTGGCTGTGTGCCTCAGGAAATTAAGAAAATGTATCTAACTTTGTGCAATGTGACTTCAGTGTGAATAGTGACTGAAGCCTGTGATTCGGGAAAACTCACATAAATGTTTTATTACAACATGTAACAGTCACTCTACTCACAAGGTAGCACATTGATGTAACGGTTCTTTGGCTTGTTTTCAATAGCCAGAGCAGTGTTCTGTGACTGGGCCGTTCCAACAGTTTTCAACTCCTGCAACAACACAGCACTTCTTTAGATTTAGAGTTTTCTTTAGACTTTGAAAATTATTACAATTTCTAAATGATTTTCTGTGACAAGTCGGGTGTAAACATTTGATATTATTATGATAGGAAGTAGAGGAAGTATATATTTATACAGTTGAAAAGTAAATTGAAGTTAATTGTTATGATAGTTAGGCTATCATATGTTAGGCTCACATTTAACAAAAAAAACGAAATTCTCATCAAATTATAATACTTCATAAGACCAATAAAAAAACATTTTTGGTGAATTATTTGCCTTCTGGAAAAGAATATACATTTCCTGTATACTGTATGTACTCAATACTTGGCAGGGCTCCTTTTGCTTTAATTACTGCCTCAATTCAGCATGGCATGGACATGATCAGTTTGTGCCACTGCTGAGGGTGTGTGGAAGCCCAGGTTTATTTGACATTGGCCTTCAGCTCATCTGCATTTTTTGGTCTCCTGTCTCTCATTTTCCTCTTGACAATACCCAATAGATTCTCCATGGAGGTCTGGTGAGTTTACTGGCTAGTTAAGCAGACCAGCATGAAGTGCTCCAAAATTTCTTGGTAAATGGGTGCAGTGACGTTGGTTTTCAAAAAACACAATGGACCAACACCAGCAGATGACATTGCACCCCAAATCATCACAGACTGTGGAAACTTAGCACTGGAGTTCATGCAACTTGGGCTATGAGTTTCTCCACCCTTTCTCCAGACTTTAGGATCTTAGTTTCCAAATGAAATACAAAACTTGCTCTCATCTGAAAAGAGAACTTTGGACCACTGGACAACAGTCCAGTTCTTCTTCTCCTTAGCTCAGGTAAGACGCCTCTGATGTTGTCTGTAGTTCAGGAGTGGCTTAACAAGAGGAATACGACAACTCTAGCCAAATTCCTTGACACGTCTTTGTGTGGTGGCTCTTGATGCCTTAACCCAGTGGTTCTCAATCCTGGTCCTCGCGCCCCACCGCTCTGCATATTTTGCGTGTCTCTCTTTGTCAACGCACCTGATTGTGATAATCAGCTCATTAGAAGAGAGATCGTGCATTAGCTGTGTTCCCAATCGACATGGTCCCTACACAGTGTCCGTTAAAGTTCACTTCACTTCGGAACATTCATTCACGGATTCACGTAAATAAGTGAATATGATTTAAATTACGTCTCGCACACTTAAATGCACTTTGAATGGAACGTATAAATTCAGTTCAAACTGGAATCATGGCGGAGTATTCGGTGAGGTCCAATTTGAAGTGCGCATACGTTCGAACAGAACAAATGACAAGAGAAACAAACGGAATGCGCAGAGCGGGATTGAGAACCGCTGATCTAGAACAGTGTGTGCGAGACGTATTTAAATCGTATTCACTTATTTACGGTGCAAATCCTGTGACACATAGCATTTATTTATTCATACATCATTCATTCATGCCTGCCTGTACTTTTAAACTACAGTAAGGTTAAAGAACACAACTAAAAGAAAGCCATCTCTTAGAGAAGCTCTGGTGTACAAAGGTAAGTTTTTCAGCAATGGAAAAAGCCTGATCCT
This sequence comes from Enteromius treurensis, assembly GCA_032275025.1. Lineage (NCBI taxonomy): Eukaryota > Metazoa > Chordata > Actinopteri > Cypriniformes > Cyprinidae > Enteromius > Enteromius treurensis. Next base: position 5,359,755 of record JAUCMU010000151.1, read on the forward strand.
CTTTACAGCTGCTAATTTGACACTTATTTGTTAATCTGGTTTAGTTTGCACCTATTTGTCAGGCCTATGTAAACTAACAGGAGTTTCAGCACTCCCTAAAACATCTGTGCTGAACATTACATGCTTTGTGCAGTTCTGCAATTATTGCAGGTTATCGCACAGTACACATGACAATAAAGATGTACAAAATAACAATTTTGCACAAAATTAACTGATCCTATAGACATTAAGACAAGCTAAACACGTACAGTGTGAAACATGAGACAGGTGAGTGTGACTGAAGAGAGCAGAGACCAGGTTGGTCATGTGATGCACATTTAAGCAGATAATCCTCCATAAAAGGTATCTCATACTCTCTTCGTCCCTAAGAAAGACAGACTCCTTTAATCAGCCATGAACATGCTCTACAAGTGCCTGTGTGTCTTACTGGGTAATGTACAACATCCAAGTATCTTCTATTTTACCAGATTTACACTGAGATTAAGAGTTTGCTGTAATTTTTTCCTTTGTTCAGAGATGCCAACACTTATCTTAGCCTCCCTGTTAAAAATCAACAGCATTGCTGGTTAGTTATGTTTTAAAGCTGGGATGCTGGTCCTTAGCTGGTCGGGCCAGCACATGACCAGCTTAAACCAGCTAAGTCAAGGGCATGGATTTATTTTTATAATTGGTGGGAACAGATTTCTGTGTTTAATGGATAATAATTTCCCATTTTACATTTTTTTAAACCAACAATTTAGCAGTGTCAGCGCTGGGTGTCTTAATAATGCTTCACATTATATTTATATTAATCTAATTGGACAAAGGATGATTCTGAAAGAATACTTTCATGTACACATGATTGACAAATAAACCACATGCTCCTATAATTCAGTGTTGTTTTTATTTTGTGAATCTAAATCTGCTGCTGTTTATACATACATTCATGCTTTATTTTTGTGATCAAAGCTAAATTTTCAGCATCATTATTCCAGTCTTCAGAGTCACATGATTCTTCTAAATCATTCTAATATGCTACATTTCTGATTATTATCAAGGTTTAAAGCAGTTGTGCTGCTTCATATTTTTGTGGAAACTGATTAATTCCATTTTTCAGGATTAACAGATGAATAGAACTTTCAAAGAACAGCATTTATTTGAAATATATATATTTTGTAACTGGAACGTTTGATCAATTTCATGTGTCCTTGATGAATAAAAGTATAATACTAATATGATATATATATATATATATATATATATATATATATATATATACACACAGATTGTAGTGTTTGTAATACAAAAATAAATAAATGTATAACCAAGATTTAAAAAAAAAAAAAGTCTACTAATCAAAATTATTAGCCCTCTGATGTTAATAGTCAATAGTGTATCCCTTTCGCTTGATAACAGCCTTTAGTCATTTGCTGTTGTTCTCAACAAGTTTAAAGTTTGCCTCCTGAGGAATGACAGCCTATTCTTCCTCAGCAAATCTCACAAGCTCCACCAGATTTCTTGGTCTTCTGGCAGAAACTCTGATCTTTTGTCTCATCTGACCACAGGACACGTTTCCAGTATGCAACTCTTTTTCCCAGGTTATCCTTAGCAAATTTCCTTCTAGCATGGAGGTGTCTCTTCTTCAGAAGTGGAGTCTTTCTTGGTCGGCAACCTTGCAGTTCATTCCTGTCCAGGGCTCTAGTGACTATCTTCGTTGAGACATCAGTTCCAGACTTGGCTAAGTCATTCACTAGTGTCTTGGCAGTTGTTCTTGAGTCTTCTAGAAACCTCTATCACTAGTTTTCTTTCCAAAGTTTTTGAAATCTTTGGCATCCTGTCTCTGGCCGTCTTGTTATCCACTGTGTTGATCTATTAAAACTCCTTGATAATGCTTTTCACTGCGGTTCTTGACACTTGAAAATGCTTTGATAAACATGTGTATCCTTCTCCATCTTTATGAGTATTAACAATTCTTTCTCTCTAGTCCAAACTAATTTCTTTTGTCTTTGACATAATGACAATGCATGTTATTTTACTAGTTGTTTTGCAAGATACTAATCCTCAGCTTAAAGTGCAATTTAAATGCTTAAATAGGTTAATTCGGTTTATCAGGCAAATTAGGCATTAGACGGCGGTGGTTTGAGTAGTAAATTTACATTCACATAATGTCAACATGTGATTTATTAACAGGTTTTCATTCTCCTGTTACAATGGCTGCAGCAGCTTCTCCAAAAACTCCTAAAACTGGTAGAAGAGTGATGTGTATTTTTCCATCAAGAGGACCTGTTGAAATGAGAAATTAATTGCTTTTTGCAACAAGGCCATCAAAATCCCTGCTAGCAGGGCCCTCTATGCCGCCACACCACGTGTTGAGTGCGCTCTGACTCCTAGCCTCGGCGGGAGACCAGAGGACTCGTAGGAAATGTTAATAGCATCCACTATCCATCTGCTTACAGTCTGTTTAGTTGCTGGGCACCCCTTCTTGGGTGGTCCGAAGCACACCAGCAGCTGCTCAGACTTCCTCCACAGGGCAGTTCTGTGGACGTACGCGTCCAGTGCTCGCACTGGACACATACAATTTAACTTCTGCTGACCGGTCTCCCTGAAGGGAGGAGGATTGAAAGCCTGCAGTACT